>OX377621.1:151985921-152585921 GCA_947397865.1 Polietes domitor | reverse complement strand
TCTTAGCAATTTAAAATTAGTTTATATATATATATATATAGGGTCCGCCATCTAACGTTTTTTTTTCAACTATTCAACCGTTGGACTATTATATGTGGGGTGCCCTCAGCAGCCATTTGAATGAAATTATTTTCCATTATTAACCGGAAGGATTGTACTTTCAAGTCTTCTTATAGCATTTTCAAAAAAAAAATTGGTTTTTTGAAGAATTCATTACCTAATTTTAAGATTTATTTTTTTTTCTATTTTATTTTCAAAAGCATATTTTGGGAAATTGTTTCGCTTATACCTTAAATTTAAAAAATGATTTTGGATTTCGTTTATTTTTAATGTTTTTAAATGCGTTTTAGTAATTATAAATTAGATTATATATTTTATGGTTTTATTTTTTGTGAAGAATTTTTTTGCTGAATTTTTTCTATTTTTATTTGTAAAAGCAACTTTGGGGAATATAGACTTTAAATTTAAAAATTAGTCATACTTTTGGGAATTGTTCCGCATAGATTTACATTTACACATTCTGTCTGATTTTTTTTTCGAATTTTTTAATTAGTTTTTATTTATTCAAAACAAATTTAAGCGGACGAAAAAAATTTAATGAATTTAAAATTTAAGGGATCTTTTTAATGATTTTCTATTATTATTTCAAATACATTAAATGTGCCTTAGCTATTTTAATGTTGATAATTTTTTTGTGAATAAATCGTTGCCTAATTTTTGGCGTTATTTTTCTATTTTAATTTTTAAAAGCTCACTTTGTCTGAATATTACGATTTTTTGATTAGTTTTAATGTATATGAAATAAATTTAAGTAGAGGAAAAATGTGTTTTGCTTCGTGCCACGTCGACCATGAATTGAAAAATTTAAAAATGATTCTATATTTATTTCAAATACCTTAAAAATGTCTTTTCAATTTTATTTTTAATTTAAGTAGAGGATTCTAGATTAAAACTATATACAAATTTGTTTTATTTTGTGCTTAATGTGAATACAATTTTGCCTAATTTTTGTTTTTTTTTTTATTATTTTTAGAATTTTAAATTATTTTTCATTTATTTTTAAATATGCACGATTTTTTGGATTATTTTTTTAGATTATAAATTAAATAATTTATTATTTTTTTATTGTTTTGCTTCTTGCTTTTATTGTTTTGCTACGTCGACCATGAATTAAAAAAAAAATTAAAAATGATTCTATATTTATTTCAAATACCTTAAAAATGCCTTTCAATTTTATTTTTAATTTAAGTAGAGGATTCTAGATTAAAACTATATACAAATTTGTTTTATTTTGCGCTTAATGTGAATACAATTTTGCCTAATTTTTGTTTTTTTAGATTTTTTAAATTATTTTTTATTTATTTTTAAATATGCACGATTTTTTGATTATTTTTTAGATTATAAATTAAATAATATATTATTATTTTTAAGAAATCCTTGCCTAATGTTGTCATACTTTGGCCCTTATTCAGCGAAGATTTAAATTTAAAAAATCGTCTGGATTTTTTTCCGAATTTTTTAATTAGTTTTTATTTTTTTTAATAAATTTAAGTAGATGATTCTAAATTCAGTTTTATAAAAATTTATTTTATTTTGTGCTTAATGTTCATTTTTTTGGTGCTTTAATTTTTGGCGTTTTTATTCGAACTTTAAAGGCATACTTTGGGGCCTTTTTCTTTTTAATATTGGCCCTATTAAAAAATCGAATATTTTTTGGCTTTTTTATTTTATTTTATTTTATTTTATTTTATTTTATTTCTACAGACATACTTTGGGGAGTTTTTGTTTAGTATTTGGCCTTTTAAAAAATCAAATATAATTTTTTCGCTGTAAAAGCTCCCCAAGGTCCAAATACTTTAAAAAGTTTCTCTCCTACAATATTCTTCTTGCTCTGGGTAGGAAACAAATCAATGTAATCTTTACCAGGCTTTTTCCAGTCTTTTCTTTCTTTCTTCTTCTTTTTTTTCTTTGACGGGGGAAGCAATAAAAATGTCAGCCTAAGAGAATAAATGCACAACAATATAAATATATACGTATGTATAGAGGTAGACAAGAAAAAAGGTTACATGGTAAATGGGCCAACAGCCTTAAAGTAGGCAACAATAATAAATTTCCTTCAAAACGAAAAGAGATCATCGTTATTTGTTTCCTGTTTGGCCTGTCAAGAAGATGGCAACAACAAAGTTAAAGGCCAAAACAGGAAAGGAGGAATAAAGTGTTACAATTACGAGTATGTGTAGTAGTGGTAGTAGTAACCTAATAGTAAACTTGGCCTTTACCCGTTCAGGCTTTTTTTTTCTTTTTAGCAAATATTTAATTGTCTAGCACCCAGTCACTCAGTGAAAGCAAACCCAGCGAGAACAAAAGCAGTTAAGTTGTAAATTACTTGCACCCTTCTGGCCTCCTTTAGTTGAGGGTGGGGGGGGGGCTCCTCCCTCTTAGCTGGCTTACACTGTTGACAGTTTTCAGCAAATATGTATATTTACAACCGGCTTACATTATTGTTTAGAGTAGGAAAAATCGAGCCAGGAAAAGAAAAAACACAGAGAACAGAAAAAACGGTGACACACAGGGGAGAATTTGAGGAAATCTAGTCTCCTGAAAGTATGCTACATGAAAAAGCATACAACAATTTTGTTATTGTTGTGGGCACAACATAAACATAAAGTAGGTGATGGGAGGTGGGGAGGTAGAGAGAGAAAAAAATGTCAAGTACCTTTTTAGAAGCGGCTGCCAGAGAAAAACATTGTCTTTATTACACTATCTTCGTTTTAGGAAAACGTTGCCAATATATGAGTGTAGGTATGTATGAGTCTGTCTGTTGGCGTTGGGTTTATGTGTGTGGCATGCCGCCGACGCCACCGTAGAGGCAGACAGTCAGCCAGATATTAGTAGCTTGGCAAATGTTGAAAGTATTGTTAACATGCTGCATAAAGAAGGTTAAGTACACTTGACACTTTCTATACGCGTGTATCTCTGTGTGTGTGTATATGTGTTTGCGAATTTATGACAAAGGTTGTGCTACAAATAAGCACGGTAATAAGGCGAATATGAGTCATATAAATAGAAGGACAGCCAGAGCAAAAGTGTAAGTGTAGGAGTGTGTGTGTATGTGACAGCAAAACGCCGACACAAAGTGAAAGGTGTGAAATATAACAAATTGCCTGAACGCCCTTTTACTTCATGCAGCCCCTTCAAGGCGAAAAAGAACCCTAGTGTTTTTACAACTTTCCCCTTTACGAAGAAAATATGTCAGCTCTTATCATGTTGAGTAGGAAAAAAATTTGCTTAGATTTTCCGCCTGCCCGACAAGGTCTTATTTTATTGTTTGTTATCTGTACAAGTTGTACATTTCAATGTTTGTTAGAACGCCTAAATTCACTCACTAAAGTTTCAGCCAAAAAGTAGGCAATTGCAAATGTTGTAACTTTCAAAGTTTGGCTCCCCCCAAAAACACAATTACACAAAAAATCCCAAATTAATACTAATTTGTATAATTTCTTTTAAGTGTTACAGCGCCACAAATACACACTCACACACACATAAAGTGTGCACGGTGTCAAAGCTGACCTAGTTGCAAGTTTATATTGGAAAAAAAACACAAAAATCTAAACGAAAATTTCCGTTCAAAAAAGTTTTTTTTGTGAAAGCTGGTCACACAACCAAAATCAAAAGCAAAAAAAAACTAAAGAGAATTTTTAACAAAGTTTTTTGGGTGATTTGTTCAACCAAACTACCAGTGCTGCAACAACAGAGCAAATTACCAAACTAAATAAAGCGTAAAATTAGTTTAGTTTCACCCAACAACAACCAAAAATGTTTTTCCGAAAACGAAAACAACTTGAACATTAGAAAGACATAACGTAGTAAATTACCAACACTAAGCCTAAAAGTAGGCAATGGTTTTTGCTAACCAAAAATGCTGTTTGACGAATGAACGAACGAACGAGTAAATCGGTTAAAAGTTTATAAACGCTTTTTTGGCAAAAGAGAGATGGAAACTAATAGTAGTCTTATAAAGTGGAACAGTAAGTAAGAGAATAAGTGGGAGAAAGTGTGCCTAAAAGTAGGCTAAGATATTCGGAAGTGGAAGGAAGAAGTAAAGAAGAAGGCGCAGAGAAAAGGGAAAGACGTTTGTGTAATACAGGCATTTTTTTTTTTGGTTGAAAGCGAAAATGAGATTTAAATCTTTTTAGGCTGAAGCTGATTAAAGATACAGTGATTTTTTCGGGTAGAAAAAAACACGAGATATTAATTTTTTAGGCTGAAGCTGATTTAAGACAAAAACATAAATTTAGTTTTAATTTTTTCTGGGGTTTGAAGACTTCACTTACTTTGCTGGCTTTGAATTAAAGCAATACAAATGGTCCTTTAAATAAACCAAATATATTATATAAATCAAAAATAGTTTTCCTTTTAATTTTCAAATAATGTTTATGAGATTTTCTCTATAGTTTGCTCAGAATTCAGCGAAAAATATTTTTTTGCTTTTCTCAAATTGAATAGATATGGAAAAATTTTTCTTTTGAGGAGTTTTATTTTTAATTTCTACAGAATTCAACGAAAATATATTTCTCCGAACTGAATGAATATCAAATAAATATATATCCATTTTAATTTAAAAAATATATATATTTTTAATTTACTCTGAATTCAGCGAAAAATATTTTTTGGCTTTCCTCATATTGCATTAATAACGAACAATATTTTTTATGAATTTTTCTTTCTTCGAACTGAATGAACTTAGAATTCAACGAAATTATTTTTCTCCTCCTTCATTTCTCGTGCTATCTTCGCTTTAAGACACTGATTGTATGTTGAAAAAATTACTTGCAAATTAATTTTTCTGTTTTTTTTTGTGCTGCTTTTCTCAGAATTCAACTAATTGGGATTTTGAAATATTCCCCATAATTATTTCCCCCCCCCACTTTAAAAGCCATTTAATTATTTTTATTATTATCATTTCATTATTTGTTTATTTGTTAATCACTTCTATTTAAATATAAACCACAATATCAATTATGTTGATAGCAATTACAGTTGTTAATTTTAATTAGTATGGAATGTCTAAAAGTATGCAGTGCGCTGGGTCGATAGGCGAGGCGCTGAGCTGAGCTGTGTGAAATTGTGTTGGCAAATTTGTGGCATTTTAGTGACATGTAATGAATGTAATTAAATAATAACGAATGCATCTTAATTATAAACGAGATGAAAGCACAAATATTTAATATAGATATGCTAATTGAAATTTAAAATTAAATGTAAAATTATTGCGAGCTACGTGCCTAATTCAAAGATATTAAGCAAAAAGTTTCAGATTTTAAAATTATAGCCTACTTTAGGGAGTAGTTGGCTTTAAGGGGTGTTTTAAGAAAAAAAGCTCTTCAAAGAAAGGGCCACATTTAGGCTGGAGATTGCTTTAAGGAGCTTTTAAGCGCTTTTAAAAAATATTTATTGATATCTAAAAGCCTATTTTAGGTATTTTTAACCTATAAAGGTTAAGATTTAAAAATTATGGCCTACTGTTATAGCTTTAGAACAATGTTACATTAAAAGCTCTTCAATGACAGGGATAATTTTACACTGTAGATTGCTTTAAGGAGAAACAAAGACTTGATTTTAAGCTGAAATTTATAATATTTATAACCAAAAATGATTTCGATTTAAAAGTCATGGTTTACTTTTAAGGAGTAGTTGGTTTTAAGAAGCTTTTAAACGTCTTAAAATACTGTATACTTTTAGGGCTACATTAAGCAAAGGCCTAGTTTTAGGACGTGGATTGCTTTAAGGACTTTTTAAGTGCTTTAAAAATATATATTTCTGTACCTATATTAAAAGCTCTTCAAACAAAGACCTACTTTTAAGCTAAATATATTTATAAGCCAAAATGTTAAGATTTGAAAGCCATGGTTTACTTTGAGGGAGTAGTTGGCTTTTAGGAGCATTTAAGCGCTTTAAAATTATGTGTACTTCTAGGGCTGCGTTAAAAGCTCTTCAAAGTAGTGCCTACTTTTTGGCTGTAGATTATTTTAAAAGGCTTTTAAGCGTTTTAAAACCAATATATACTTCTAGGGCTGCATTAAAAGCTCTTCGGACAAAGGCCTACTTTTGAACTAAATATATTTATAACCAAGAATGTAAAGATTGTTTACTTTAAGGTAGTAAGTAGAAGGCTTTACGGAGCTTTTAAGCGCTTTTTAAATAATGTCTATTTTAGGGCTGCATTAAAAGCTTTTCAAACAAAGTCCTATTTTTAGGCTTTAGTTTACATTAAGGTACTTTTAAGCATTTTAAACCTCTGCATACTTTTAGGTCTACATTAAAAGCTCTTCAAACAAAGGCCTACTTGTAGGTGCACAATTGTTGCTCAGGTATTTTTGCAATTACAATTTCATAACTTCAATTAAAATTACAAACAAAATTCATTTTGTTTTATTTGACTTCCCGGTAATAACCATTATTTATATATAATTCTTTCGCGCTGTCTCTCACTCCCGCTCTACTCTCTACATACTTTGTTTAATTTCCTTGCTCGTCGGCAATAAAACAGAATTAACTATAGTGTCTCTATTAATATCCTGGTTACGTGTAACGACCTTTTTAATGGGCTTTACAGTTTATAAAATAAAATGGCAAACAGAAAAAAAGAACGCAACAACGTTGTATTATTTTCATTGTAGTTTAAGCCTTTTTCACGTGACGTCCTGCCGTCGAAGTATAGGGGGGAGGGGCATGGTCTAACATTTACAGGTGGGCACGGGGTAAGCCATCAGCCAACTCCACCATAGAACTTTGTGTGCGAACAGTTTGCATTTGCCAGTTACCAGGTTTTTATGTGGTCATTAAGGCATAAGTTGGCAGTATTTTCTGTCTGCTTTTTTTTTGTTGCGGCAGGACAGCATAAAAAATTGGGTTGACTTAGTTTAATTGCTTGGCATACAGCAACAAAAAGAGTGAATGGATAAAAAAACACACACACACACAATTAATAGCGAAAATATACAACAAAATTTTTAGAATTTTGTAGGAAAAAAAAAACACAAAACTCGTAAAGTTACTAACTGTGCTTAGATTAAAATCTAAAAGTCCGGTGATTTAAATATAGATTTTATTCAGCTTCTCAAATTGAAAAAGGGAAGAGTTCTTCCTTAAAAATCATTAAAATGAAACCATAAATAAAAAACTATAAAGTATTATAAAGTTACTTAGTACTTGTGTGCTTGTCAACGGCCTCGTTTAAACTTTCCAAAAAATCATAATAAAAACCCTGTGAGTGGTTAATGTAGAATAAAAATAAATAAAATTAATTATAAATTAATAAAATAAATTCCCTTACCAAGCTGAAAACTACTAAGTCTATTTCCCTTAAAATCAATTTATCTGCAAAAAATTACTACTTCCTATCTAAAGCCCTGCGTACTCCCTGAATTTTATGCATTGTCCCCGGTCTCTATAGACTAAAAACTTGTAAAATTTCCCTCTCATATTAATAAAAGAAAAGTTGAAGTTTTTATAGCTTTTTGTGTGCCAGCACTTTGGCTCGTCTTGTCTGCAAGGGCGCGAAGAGCGAAAACTCCCCCTCCCCCGTAAAGTACTTTTTATGTAAATAAACAACAGCAAATGTTTTATTTTATTTACCATAACAGTGTTATATCTCTGTTACTTGTAATGTTAGGCCGGCAACCCCTAAAAGTATGTCTTAAAATCCCGAGAAAAGAAGAAGCCTTGTGTTATGTTGTTGCTTGTGCTTCGACAAAGGGCCGTTTTCTTTACTTTACTTTTATTACAGTTTGCAGTTTGTTGTTCCTTATTGCTGCCACACAACTACTTGAGATCTTTGGGGAAAAGGTCCGTCAAAAATATATCTTCGCTAAAACCTACATATAAACAAATATGGCATAAGGGCAGGCGCGCGGCAAAAGAAAACTAGAAAATCAACAACACTTGAAACTTTTTACTTTTTTTCTCTCGTTTTGAGGAATTGTACAAGAAGCGAGTGTGGCTGCAAAAACAACACAAGTTTCCATATTTTACGAGTCTCCAAAGAGTAGTAAAAGCAACATTGTTGTTTCGCTACATACACGGGGTAACTGCTCGCTCTCACCCTCACCCTCAGCCAGCCAGCCAGCCAGCACCAAGACAGACCCCTGAACTTGACGCTAAGACAAAGAAGAACAGAAAAAACGCCGTATTTACATTCTGGCGATTGCTTTAGCAACCAACGAAAATTTAAATTATATTAACCAAAGCCCTATAACACAATGTACTCCAACAACCATGCTGATATTGGACTAAATTGAAAAAAAGAACACGAGAAAAAAACGAGCCCACTAATGAAAGAAGTTTGTGTTGGTCCTTTGTTGGGGAAATGAACTCAGGCCAAATGTTTTGTTAGATTTATATGTGAGTGAACAAAATGAATGAGTTTTTGTTTTCTTCTCGAGCACACTTCAAAATCTGTAATGAAACCTTGACTGGACTGACGAGAAAGCGAAGCGAAGGACATTCGAATAAGCGAATGGGTAGGCGATTTGTTAGCAACACACAGCACAGCACATCACATTTCGGAAATAGTTGTTAAATTTAAATTGAAATGGTACTCGTCGTTGCTATATATGTATATATATATTAAAATCCTTCAATGTGTGGCCTGGGAGATGAGCACAATAAAAACGTTAAAGCTTAACGAGCAAACCAACAAAACAAGCTCAAAGCTTGATAAGAAAAGTTAGCAAACTATTTAAAATAAATGAGACCTATAAGGACAACAATTTCGATTTAAGGCACTCGAACGAAAGAACAAAGAAAGTAAATACAACCCAAAGAAAATCAAAAGCACAATAGATTGATTTCACAGCGAAGAATCAAAAAGATTGTCTTTTGGATAGAAAAACATTGCTTTATTTTAGATATCTTAAATATTCAAAAATTATGGAAAGATTTTTTAATATTTTCTAATTTTTTAGGATATTTTTACTTCTACATAATTTATTTTCTTCTACAGCAAATAAAATTCAAAGCTTAACGAAAAGCTTTAAAACACATTTTGCTTGATATAATATTTCAATGAATATTTCAATTGGAATTTTGTTAGAAAATAAAGAAAATTGCAAGGATTCTTAATTAAAATCTTTATGATAAAATTAAATTTAAATCAAAATCTTTTTAAATTTAATCTATGAAAACCCCTCTTAAATGTATTGTAAAGCAAAGAAGCTTAAAGCTTTTTCACAAGGATGATTGGAGCTTTTATTTTACATACTCCATTTTTTCACTCTTATAATGATTTTCAATGGATTTTGTTCAAAGCTTAACGTTAAGCTTTTGTAAAGTTTTAAGTTTATATTGCGGTTAAAGAAAATTTTTGAAAAAAAAAACACCTCAAATTAATTGCAAAATAAAAAAGCTTAAAGTTTTAATAAAAATCTGAAAAGCTCTTAATTAAAATAAAAGCTTTGAGTAATCATTTTCAATGACATTTTGCTAACATTGATTTAAAATGAACAAATTGAACAATGAAAAGCATTAATTTTTGAACGATTTCAATAAACTTGATATATTTTCATTGAAAAATAAAAAAGCTTCGATTTTTTTA
The DNA here is from genome assembly GCA_947397865.1 of Polietes domitor. NCBI lineage: Eukaryota > Metazoa > Arthropoda > Insecta > Diptera > Muscidae > Polietes > Polietes domitor. The sequence goes on along the minus strand of OX377621.1, from coordinate 152,576,326 downwards.
ACGATTTCAATAAATTTATTTAAAGCTTTCCATTAAAGTAAAACCTTAAGGAAATTATTTAATAGTAATCACCACTAAATTATTTCACAATAAAAAAGCATAAACTTTCAAGAAATATCGGAAAAGATTTTAATTAAAATAAAAGCTTTGAGCAATCATTTAATTATATTTTGCTAACATTGGTTTACATTTATTGCACAATGAAAAAGCTTTAGTTTTTGTAACAATTTTAAGAAACAAGCTGGAAGCTTTTCATTAAAGTGAAACCTTAAAGTAATTATTTGCAGATACATGACCTCAAAACTATTTCACAATGAAAAAGCTTAAACTTTGAAAAGGTATGTGAAAGCTTATAATTAAAATAAAAGCTTAGAGTAATAATTTCCAATGAATTTGCTAACAATGATTTTTTTAAAATAAAAAAGCTTTATTTTTGTAAAGATTTTAATAAGAATGCTGAAAGCTTTTTATTAAAATGAAACTTTAAAGTAATTACTTTCAAATTTCTATAAAAATTTCAAAAGCTTTTAATAAAAATAAGAGTTTATAGTGATTATTTTCATTGATTTTTTCCAACATTGATTTAAATTTTTAGAAAAATATAAAAAACGTTCTTTTAATAAAATTGTATATATAGATTGTATGTATATAGCTTAAAATTGAACTTTACCATTAAAATTAAACTTTAAAGTAATTATTTTCAAATGAATGACCTCAAAATTGCTTCACAATAAAAAAGCTTAAAATTTCTATAAAAATTTCAAAAGCTTGTAATTAAAATAAAAGCTTTGAGTAATCATTTTCAATGATTTTTTGCTAATATTGTTGTAAATTTATTGACGAATAAAAAAGCTTTAGTTTTTATAATGATTTAAAAAAAAAAAAACTTAAAATTAGTTTATTAAATTGAAAGCTTAAAGTAATTATTTTTAAATGAATTTCACTGATATTGTTCTTCAACTTTAAACTGAATTCTTTGAATGCATAAAATTTAACATTTTTCCAGGAAATCCTTGAAAAACACCTCAAATTTATCGCAAAAAAAAACCAGGAAAAGCTTAGAGCTGTGTTATTTTCAATTAACTATGTTCCTTATTGCGGTATTGCTTTATGGCCCATAACATGAAAGTGATGCGTGATGATGGCTGGCTCTATGGCTGCTTAAAGCGAATTTATCAATTTTCCTTTCGTTCGAAACGAAACGAAATATAGGGGAAAATCAATAAAACATAAAGAACGAAAATTGTCCTAACTCCTCACTAACTGCCATAACATTCCAAGCGTTGGCTTAGACATCACCAGCACCAGCTCCTCACCTCCCCAGCCGGGGTTTAATCGCATCGCAAACGAAGAAATATAGCTATCAATGGGAAATGTTTGGCTGTGGGTGTACGCGCTACCGAGTGTCTGAGGATATGTATGTGTAGGTCGTCGTTACGGGGGTGTTGTTGTACAAAATGCTGGTGTAACGCGCACATAATTTTGGTATTTTTTTAAGGAATTTATTTCTCATATTTATTAAATTTTTTCTCCTTCGCCAATTTTCTGTTTCGCCTGGAACGCCTCACTTCAATAACAAACACATATTTGCTCTTGGGGTTGCCAAGAATAGATGTATGTAGCAGCAGAAGACACCCGACGATTTTTGAGTGAGTTTTTGGAGAGCGTTGCAAGCTTACGCACCAGTCATAGCCAGTCAGTCAGTCAGTCAGCCGGCTATATATGACAAAGGACAATCTTAGCAATTTCAGTTTGCTTTCACCATAGCAAATATGTCTTCCAGGACATACACTCACACACTCGCTTATGGATTTTTATAGATTCTGGTATTGCTGTTGTTGCTGTCCCCCACAAAATGGTTGTTGTTATCTTGTGTAAAAAAATTGCTGGAAAATAGAAAACCGAAAGTAGTACAGAAGAGCTCCTCCAATGTCAGCGCCATCATTGTCATCGGCATCGCCTCACCATTGCCCTCCTCGACGTCTTCATGATAAGGAACGAAAATGTTCTGTTCGGTATTGACAAAGTGTTTATAGAGGAATGTTTGTTGTTGCCTTTCGTTTCTTTCTTTTCTGTCCTTCCCTTTTTGAAATGGCTTATAAAGAAAAAAGTTAACATGAATTATATATTGATAATCATACGTATGTAAGCTTATGGCTTTCAGGAATGGCCACGAAGAGGAGGAGGACGAGGAGGCGGAGGAGCAATAGAAACCGGTCGTTGTGTAGGTTTGTTGAAGTAAAAAAAGGATCCTGAGATATCCTTACACACACAATCAAATTGACAATTGTCCAAAAATAAATATGGATAACAATATATTTTTTCTTGGGTTCCAGTTCTTTTCGGAGAGAACATAACAAGAAAATAACCTTCAATATAAATTGCGTGAGTTGTCGTCACACACACGAGCACACACAGAGTAATCGAGAAGGGACATAAAGCTACACATACACATACTCACACAGACACAGACATGCCAACGTGTACATATGGGCAAGTGTGTCTGGCGGTGTAATGAAGTTTATATTGGGTGTGCAAGGATATTATCAATTCTATTACTTTGGCATTAAGTTAAGCGACTTTTATGACTTTGCTATTGCTCCATATGTATAAGTGTGCCCAGATACACACACACACAGACACACTCAAACCGGTATCCCTGCACATCCTTACACATATATTGATTAGTATGTAGGACTAGCTGTGTATGTATGTATGCATGCATAGGAGAGTATAGTATGTACGCTAAGACATGAACATGTTCATGTTCATTTGTTAAGTTTATTTTCTTATACTCGATATTTCAAAGTAATTGATTTTGGTTACGGTTTTAGACATACACACACGAACACACACAGCTGTGTACTACTCCCACATAGCACTCATATACCTTCGTTCGCTAGGACATCCCTTTTCCGGTGTATTGGGTGGGGGGAGGCGACAGAAGAAGCTTTAGGAAATAGTTGGAAATTAATTTTGTATTTATTTGAAAGCTTATACGGTTCAATATTTACAAATGTCCTGGTTGCGTACGTAGTACGTCCTTTATAGTACGTACACATGTATGTGTGTTGATGTGGAGATGTGTAAGAGTGACTGACTTTCTTATAACTTCTAATAAACCTGACATTTATTTGCTTTCTTTTTGGGTTGTTGGTTTTTCTTTAGTCCATTTTCCACTGTATTGAAAGAGGGTGACATGGTATATATTTCGAAAGTTCTTAATATTGCAACTTTATCTTTATCTGCGTCCTCTAAGGATTTGTGCTGTTTCTGGCAGCTTACCTTGAAAATAATTTGTTAATTTTTCGTTAAGTGGATTTTGCATATGTTATGAAAGAAAAAAATAATTGCCATATGGTTTTGGTGGAAAATTGAAATGGTAGCCTTAAAAGCTTTCTTCATATTAACAAAAAAGAAAAGAAATGTGAAAATGATTAGTTATCATATGCGACGCTTTTTATACATTTCGAAATTTACCCCCTCATTTAAAAAAGCTTGCCTTATTTTTGTTCGTTGTGTTTTTTCTTATAAAAACAAATAACTCGAAAGCTTGCCTTTTAAAAATGAGGGAGAAATTTCTTGTTTTTAATATTAAATGACTGAAGCTCTACCTAGTTCTACAAAGGTCATTTACACAGGTAAATTGTGGTGAAAGCTTTTAAATTAAAATGTTATAATTATTAAATTTCTTTAAGTTATTTATTTATTTAATTTATTGGTGACAAAAATTATTTACATAAAGCTTTCTTCAAGACTGTTGCGAAAGCTTTAAAGCTTTACAATTTAATTTCTAATAAATTATAAATTTGCTGAAGTTATTTAATCTATACTATGTTTATAGTTGTTAGAAAAATAATTTACGCAGGAAACGCTGCGAGCTTTGGCGTTATAAAAAACGTCTCTAGTTTTCTCGTTGTGAAATATATATTCATTATGAGCTTAAAGTTTATAAAAATTTTTCTTCAAATACTAGTAAAAATGCAAAAGCTCGATTTTGAAAAGCTTTTATACCATCAATTATTTTAATGAATACAAACTTATTATTATTATTTTTTTTTAACATTTGCCACCTCATTTTGCAAAAAAGCTTTTGTGAAAGTTTTTCTAAAACCATAAAACCACTCTGGATAGGAAAGCTTTTAAATGTTATTTTCAATAAGCTTTTAAAATGACTTCTTTAATGAGTTAGCTGTTCAAAAGTACAAATGAGCTTTATTTGTAAAAAATTAATTACCAAAAATGTAAAAAGCTTTTGTGAAAGTTTTTCTAAAACTACAAAACAAATTAACATCGTTAATTTGATTGGAAAGCTCTTAAATATTATTTTCAACAAGCTTTTAAAATTACTTCTTTAATGAACTTGCTTTTCAATAACTTCTACATATGTTCTGTAATAATAACAAAATTTTTAAATTGCCAGAAATGTAAAAAGCTTTTGTGAAAGTTTCTCTACAACTATACAACAAAAAACATTTTAAATTGGCTTTTAAAAGTACTTTGCCTTTAAATTGTAAATAAATTTAAATTTATTTATAAATGTAAAATGCCTTTTCTAAAACCATAAAAAACTTTTGTATTATTAACTAAATTGGAAAGCTTTACAATTCTACTTTAAATACATTTTTAAAATTACCTATTTAATGAACTGATTTATTTGCTGATTTATTTTATATCGAAAGCTTTATTATTTTATTGCTTATAGAAACTGCAAGTTTAAAATGACTTAAAGCTAAAAAGCTGTTAAAAAGCTACTTATAAAAGGTTGAAAATGTGTTTAATTCATAATGAAGAGAAAAAATGTGTTTTTCAATGGTTTCGAAAACGATATTTTATTTATTAGAGTTATCAAAGGCGAAATCAGTTTGATAAGGTTTTGGAGTTTTTAAATTACTTACTATGAATGAAGTTAGGAATTTGTGTTGATCTTCATGATCTGCATGATTTCTTGTTCTGCCCAGTATGGCCTCAGTTTTACAACATTTCATCATCATAGTCTTGTTAACGAGAAACGAAAAAAAATCCACCGGCCATAAAAGCCGCAAGACTAGTCTTAAGTGTTTTTCGATATAAATTTCAAAACCTCATCAATGTCTTGTTAAACACTTTGTTATATAGATGGCGAAGAAGAAGAAGAAGAAACACACAAAATTTATTGTGCATGTTTCCATATTAAAATATACAAACATTAATGCCACACCACATAAAACTTGTTGCATTCACGCGCAAGGTATGCACGCGGATGGAGGGGCGGTCGGGCGTACCACTTTATGCAAAATAGAAATGTTTATTTAATAATATAAATTAATATAAAATTAACATAAATTATACGCTGTTTGTTTATCAGAGCGCTGGCTTTTGATAACAGAAATCTCAAAAGCCCAGCACGGGCATTGCAACGGGCAGTTACAAATTTGAATTTGAATTTCGTTGGAATTTGAATTTTCAAATATGCAGCGCCAAGTAAGTAATTGGAGATTTGTTTGTTGGGGTGAGTGAGTTTCGAATTGAAGTGAAACAGGTATAAATAAATATTATTAACACTTTCCAAACAAGATAAGAGATTTTTCACAATGTTTACGGGCATATAATTTATGGTAATTCTTGTTGTGGTTGTTGTTTTAGTATAACGTTGTTATATAACAAACACCTTTGTTGAGGGGGAGGGGAGGCGAGTGCTATGTTTAGGGAGTACTTCGTATCTGGCAAGTTAAGTTTTGCCTCGTTTGTCATTGATAAGTGTAAGAGAAATTGATGAAATTAAGTTTGCTATGGCTGGCTGGCTTTAGATGTGGGATAATTTAATTATAATTTCTTTTCCCAGCTAAGGAATATTTGGTAAGACGTTTGTTCGTTCTTTTTTGTTGCTACTGCTGCTTCTTGTTGTGCCATGCTGAAAATGTTTTTGACATTTACTAATGATGGTTGTTTCGTGGTTTTTGCAGCATGCCAAACAGGAAGGACGAAGGTCTGCCCGAAAGCAGCCAGAGCAAGTCAGGGGGGCATTGGAGTGTTGGCGATGGCAATGAGCGGAAGAGAGAGTGAGATTATAATAGAAATATTTTGTAATAGAAACTATTAGAGCAAATCCTAAATAATGCCTACTAATGAAATGTCAGCTTAAGTCATAACTCAAACTACTTGAGGTTTCCTTGTTTTCTCTTCTCTTCATCAGGACCAGGACATGATTCTTTTCTTTTTCTTTCGTTTTTGTTTTGGGTGGGGGAGGCTTAACATTGCCTTATGTTAAGTAAGTGAATATGATGATTCCGCATATAGACGTTTTTGATAGTAATATTTTAATAGAAAAAGCTAAATAATCAAAGCTTCACAGCCAAACCACCCCTCCACGAAAAATGACCAAACAAACCACCTACAATTGACAGCCCCACTACTACTAATATGTCTAACTGACATCCTGCAAGATTTATGTACACTTAGGCATAGGCAAACACACGCACATACACATATACACATTCCTGCTCAATGACCACATCTATAGAGTGTTGTATAGTGGTTTTGTGTCGAAGCCATGCATGCCTGCAAAGTATGCAAGAAATTGAAAACGTTGAGAAAGAAATGCCATAAGTCCTGACAGCTTCTTGTGCGCGTGTATGTGTGGCGAGAGCGTGAACGTTTGGTAATATTTGATAAGTGGATATGGCTAAACAAAGCAACAAACAAACTGGACGTCTTACAGTGGCGAGAAAATGGAAAAAAGTAATTTTGAAAATATTTCAAGAAAATCAATAGAAAATTGCGTAAATATTTAAATAAAAATGTAAATGAAAATTCTTACTTTAAAAAGCTCTGAATTTTAAAATTCTGAAACGAAATTTCAATGAATTTTATATGAGTTTGTCATAGTAGAGAGATAATTGTTAAGTGGATATGGCTGAGAAAAAAAGGTAGACATTGAGAAAAAAATTAATTTTGCAAATTTTTCAAAAAAAATTATAGAAAATTTAAAAAAATATATAGAAAATTTCAAAAAAATTGTATGCATCTGATTATCAAACGGTTTTCGGAAAGTGGAGACAAATTTTAATTTTGAAAATTTTTTAAAAATTTTAATTTTGAAAGTTTTTTGAAAAATTTGTTTTCAAAAATTTTAATTTCATAAATTTTTAAAATTAAAATTTGTCTCCACTTCCCGAAAACCGTTTGATAATCAGATAAATACACTTTTTTTAAATATCAAATTTTGTATAAAAGTTTTTGAAATTTTCTATAATTTTTTTTTGAAATTTTCTATAAATTTTTTTGAAAAATTTTCAAAATTAATTTTTTCTCAATTTCTACCTTTTTTCTCAGCCATATCCACTTAACAATTATCTCTCTACTATGACAAATTCATATAAAATTCATTGAAATTTCGTTTCAGAATTTTAAAATTCAGAGCTTTTTAACGAAAGAATTTTCATTTAATTTAATTCGTTTTAATTTTTGAATAGCTAATATTCTCAAAAAGATAAAAATGTCTGTGTTTAAAAGATCTATGTCTAATTGTAGATATTATGACATAAATGAATTTATTTGAATAAAATCATGATTTTTTAATTTTTTATTAAATAGCGGGAAGCAACACTTTTGCAATTTAGATATTTTATTTTCATTTTTAATAGCTGGCACCTTAACGAAGAAAACAAGGCCTAATTGGAGAAGTTATGTGCCTTTTTGTAGAAGTCACCGCGTTTGATTAAATCAAAAATAAAATAAAAATAAATCACATAACTTTTACATTTATCCACAGAGTTGCTTCCACTAGGCCTTGTTTTCTTTGTTAGGATCCCAGCTATTATAAAATAAAACACAAATATTTTATTATCTGGCAAGAAAAGCGAGGTTTCGCGCTATTTATGCAAAAATTCAAAAATCATGATTTTTTAAAAAATTCTTTTGCGCCTAACAGGAGGACCATAACTTCTACATTTAGCCATAGATTTTCTTCAAATGTGCCTTGTTTTCTTTGTTATAATGTTAGCTATACAAAAATAAAAGGAAATATTTTTTTGCAATTTTTGTTTCTAATTTTTGTGAGTTTTTTCGTTTCAGCAAAAAATATTTTTTTTTCAAAAGTTTAATTTGTTTCTCAATTTTCAGGAGTTTGTTCCTAAACCTGCATTTCTATGTGAAAGTTACGTTCTCGGCATTTGTAGCCATCGTTATAACCTTTAATTGAACATATAAACGGATGTGATCGGATCTATATTTCCAAAATGACTGCACAAATAGTAAAAGTATTTTCAAAGAAAATTGGAATTTTAGTAAAAAAATAAATATAATATATCCATATTTTTTTGGTGTTGATTTTATGAGTGAATACACACAAAAAATATTTTTTCTGGAGCCAGATCCTAAATTTTTAGTCATGACTGAATGACTAGATTTTTGTTAAATTTTGTTTTCTATTGCCCCACTGTTGGTTGTCTTTAAGTATGTGTTATGATATCTCTTTGAGTGCGTGTCGAGGGGGGGAGGAAAGCTAGAAGTTAAATATTTCTAATACATTATAATACATGGCCCTTTACTGGATAATCTAACCTATCATTATTGCAAAGGACCACCGAGAAAATGCTTTGCTTTTGCCCCCACCAAAAAACCAAACATTTTCGGGAAGATTGATGTGTCATCTTCAAGGTCTGGGATTTTTTTCTTCGGTTTGGTTTGGTTTGTTTGGCTCTTGCAAATCCAAGGAATGTTTGTGAAATGCTGAAGAGGCATAAATGGATGTATAAGCGGTAATAGTAGTATGTGGTCGATTTTTTTCCTTTCCGATTTGGCAAACAGAGTTTTTTTTGGCATTGGACTGTTAATGATTGATGAAATGCTGGGCATTATTTTAAGGGGGTTAAGTAAAGTGTGTTTGAATGGTCCGGGGGGGGAGGGAGCGGGTGGGGCACTGACACAAATGAATAGTTACAAAAATACAAAGCGGGCAGCATAAATAACATCAATGTCATGTTGTAAATATCACTTAATGTCTGTTAATGTCATTTGGTGCGCTCATACTTGTTTTGCTTTGGCTGCCAGAAATTTAAGTTCATCTTTCGCTGAAATCCGCAAAAGGGATGTTATCTTAAAAGCTCGCTTTAATATCTATGTGATTTTTCTTGAGACAGACAAACCCTTCGCCATTACTCTCTGGGCTATTATGGAGTGAATGGCGAAAATCTTCCAAAAATAATGATGATTAATTACTTGGGTCCCCCCTTCCCTTCCACCAACAACTCCTTTTCTGGGGTGGTCGGGTGGTTAGGGAAAGTTTTGTTTTTAAAGGCTTTAGCTTCATTTCCTCCTTCTCCTCCTCTCCAGCTCTAACTAAACATAATAATTTTCCACTTATTATCATTTTGGGGGGAAAAATGAACTTTGAGTTGGGAGTTGAAACGAAATGAAAGATTTCAAAGTCAGCTAACAAATGAAGTATTTTTTTTTGGTTTTGTGTAAAGAAACCTTAGAAACAAAAAAGAGAAGAATGGAAAGAAAATGTAATTAGTTATCGTTTAACCCCTAACAAGCTGAATGTTTTGTTTATTTGGCAATAATTACAATTTAACAATTGAAAAGTTCACAAACTTTCTAAAACTCCCAATACTGGGAACATCTTTACGAAAAACTATTTTTTCAACTGTTTTGCTCTTTTTCCCTGGCCATATGATATTATCATTTAACCATTAAAGTATTTTTTTCCTCCCGTGAAATATTTCATTTTTCCACCATATGTTGCTGAACATAAATTAATCATTTGACACTGTTGTGGCGCATCGTCGTTCGTTGTACTTTTTTTCTGTTCGCTGTCATTCAAATTATGAAAAATGTTATTTAATTGTCATAACTTTGTGGTCAACGAATGTGTTGTCAGCCCGGAAAAATGCAATGGCTGGTTTTAACACTGGTTTAATCAAGGTTGGTGGAAAATTGTGTGGACTCGAAATGACGGGGAAATATTTATTATATTTCATTTGGAAAATATTTTGGAAAAAAATCGAATTGTGCCCTTCAAATTGTTTAAAGTTCAAAGAAAACAATAATAAAAACATAAAAATAAAATAGGAAAAATATCTTCATTTCGCCAATTGTTTCAATTTATATAAATTGAGAAAATATCAAATATTTTTTATTCATTCGGTCTTTCAAACTGCATTAGAATTAGCCGTGGGGAATGAAACTACAATAGTTGTGTGTAAAGTGGCCACAACAGCTGATTGCATGTTGACATATCAAAGAGAGAGAGTTGCCAACTACAATTAATAAGCGGTTAAACAAAAAAGAGTAAAGAAGATTTTTTTTGAATTAATAATATCTATTAAAGAAGAATAAATATAATTTATTATTTATTTATAATATTTTAATAAAGAATAATAATAAAAGATATCGAAAAAAGATCTAGAAAGTCATAACAAAGAATAGCTGATTTTAAATGGACTGTTGCCACTTTCAATCTGTAAGATCTCAACATAGTAGAGAACCAGAAGACCAACATTTGAGACGAAATTAATGTTGGTGCTGCACAAAAACCTAATATGATTTAACTAAAGCTAAGGAATTCTTAGCGAAAACTCCAGAAAATCGGAGTTTTCACAGTAAAACGAAACAAAAAGAAAAAATCAAATGTTTATAGATTTTGAAAGTATCACCTAAACTTTTGAATTAAAAAGAGACAATTTTAATGTCTGACGAACATGGATGGTTAGAGCAATCAAGAATTACACAGTTTCTAAAAAATATGGCAAGACATGAAAACGTGCTTACCTTTCACCAGTGATTTTTTTGATAAAAATTAACCCTTAAACTAAAAATAAAGTCTGATCTTTTAAATTAAAAAGAATTAAAAAGAACATATTCAAAAATGTCATTTCTTGTCAATTTTAGAAGAGCGAAAATTGTAATTTTTTAAGAGTGAAATAAAAAGAAAATATTCATTTCTTCTCAACTTCAGAAGAGCTTTTACAACAAACGAAAATTGTACAAAGTAAACGAGAATTATATTCATGTTATAAGAGACACTTCAAGCTCTAACCATTAATTGCAAATGTCACCAAACTCAAATTCAATTGTCATTTCTTGTCAATTTTAGAAGAGCGAAAATTGTAATATTGTAAGAGCGAAATAAAAAGCAAATATTCATTTCTACTCAACTTCAGCAGAGCTTTTACAACAAACGAAAATTGTACAAAGTAAACGAGAATTATATTCATGTTATAAGAGACACTTAAAGCTCTAACCATTAATTGCAAATGTCACCAAACTTTACTACAATTTAACTGACATCATTTACTTCGAGTTTTTTTCATGACATTTGCATGCATATACATAATAATGTTTATATGTCACTGGCAATTCTCCACAATATGACCTAAATACAAACAAATATAGAGTTGTATGCCGTGGTGTTGTCTGTTTTTTGTAAATTTGATATTTATTAAGTGTCAAAATCAAAGCTCTCTGTTTCAGCTCTGTTTTTTGTCGCTCTGTCCCCAAGCAAGTAAAGTTTTCCCTCGAGTGCCGAAGCATTATAATGTTTGCGAAATCATCATTAACGCCAACAATGCTGCGGAAAATTATAAAATATTAAGTTGCGTCAAGCGGCACGGCACGGTTGACAATATAGCAGAATACATTTGTTTTTTTTTTGCTGCTGCTGCTGTTATGATGTTGTTATTTATGCAACAAAATCTCGATAAAATTTTACAAAACAGTATGTATAGGAGTGGTGGAAAAAAGTCCAGCCATTACGTGGGGTAGAAAAAAAGACAAGCGAAAACAGCTCTACAACGTTGGCATGTGGTTAACCACAAAATTAATTTAAAATTAAATTACGCTCTACAGTAATTTTTTATAGTTTTTATTTGTGTGATTTTTTCGTCCATTCGGTTTTTTTGTATACTGGACAAGGACAGGACAAGGACTTTGGAGGTTTCCCTCCTATTCGTTTTTTTATCTTGAAGTTTTTACAAAGAGAGGAAAATTGAAATAAATTGAATACATAAAATTCAAACAAGAGTTTAGATTACAATTTTCCGAAAAGACGGGATCTAGCCTGTGTTAAATTTAATATAAAACCTGATAAAAATTAATATTTCAGACAAATTTATTAACCAAAAATATGTCAATTTAAGAAGTTACTTTAGAAATATGTTTGTTTATAACATATGTTGCTCAATCTTGTCTTATCAAAAATTCTTGCTGGAGAGAAATGTTGCTGTGGTGAAAAGGCCTCTCTTTGTGGGGGTTTTCCTTTTAGACAATGTATTTTTTGTGTGGCAACACTGTGAGCTCTAAAGCTTAAAGAACAATATGTTTCTGTTACTTGAGCTTGCAATTCTCATTTGGTTGGTATGTATGATAACATAAGAATATTAACAAAATAAAATTGTCACAAGATCCAACTCTATAATAAATTAAGCTGGAAAGCTATTTTAAAATAAGTTGTGGTGTGGAACGAAGTAATAGCAGAAGAGAATGCATTTGAAATCCCAAATGATTGATGTGGAGTAAATATTAGATTGTAATTATAAACAATAAGGTGAAGGGATGTGATTTCGATAGATGAGTAAAATGAAATAAAAAGAAAAACGTGAGTAAAAACGAAATAAAATGGGTAAGAAGAAATAAAAAGAAAAATCTTTTTGTAATTATAAAAAATATGGTGTTGGGATGTGTTTACGATAGGTAAGTAAAAAGAAATAAAAAGAAAAAAATATATATTTTTAGCTGATGGGATGTGATTTCGATAGATTGTATTCTGTTTGGGGATAAGTCATCAGTTGAACATCTGTATAGAGTGCTGACAATTTTGAAATTTATGGGATAATCTCCCTCTGGCTGTGAGCTATTGATATGTGTGTGTGTCTAAATGTAATCAACATTCAAAATTGAATTATCCCCCGCCTTATGATCTTAATTATAATCTACGCATGCGTGGACGTGGGCACGAAAGCCGACATTAATAATGACATATCAGCTCATAAATGTAGTAACTATTGTATTAAGAAGCCCTTCATCTGCCACAAACAATCCCCCGCATCTTATGACCACCAAATTAACCACATATGCTCAGGCTCGGGCTCGGGTTGTCTGTCATAAGCCAAATTGAAAAAGTGCCTTCATTAGCGAAACAAAAAACACATTTTCAATGCAAATTTCCTTTTATTATCATTGTTGGTGAAGTCTGTGTCTGCCATCAGCCAGCTCTGTGTACTCTTGTGGCAGGCGGCTTAAAGTAAAAAAATAAAACAGCATTTAAATTGCTACAAAAAAGCACTCCAAAAGAGAGATGGAGATAAATTAAAGACCACGGCGTTATAATAATGCCTGTGAAGGAAGGCAAGGCAGAGGAGCAGATGAAATACGAGAGTGCAAAGCAACAAAACCCCCACGCGGAAATGTACAAAGCATTAATATCAGCCCGGCTACTGGCTAAGGTCGATGATGGAGGTGCTAGCGGTCAGCAGGAAAGGGGTACCGAACGTACGAAGGGCAAGACAATGTGAACCTGTATGCAACAGCAATACCGAAGGCAGAAGAAACTTTAAAATGGACTCCTAACATATCAAAAGACTATCTATACGAAGTCATACCAAAAGCAGGGAAGGAAATCAGAGCCTTCCATACTAAGCCTCAAAGTGTGGAGGATCTCAGAAAGGCCTCCTATGGAGAAGGCCTTGCCGATCGCGACCACTGCAAAGACATATGTATGCAGGCAATTTTACTGTGCCCCTTCATGGCATCTTTTGTCGATTTCCTTTTTTGTTGTGTTGCCACAGAAGCCAAATGGTACGTGCTATGGTTAGGGTATGCCTCGTTGTCCATAAGGTAAACTTTAATCAGACTTGAGGTCAGCTTGTTGGTTGGTTGGCAGGCTGGCTGGTTGGTCGGTGCGGTGGTTCCTTCTTTATCTTTGTTCGCCTCATTTTGCTCAATTACTATACAAAAGAGTTTAAAAAGAAATGAGTTTTTTATGCCATCTTAATGTTTAACAATGAAATTATGTATATTCAAGCGCAACTTCCTTTTTTCCTGTCCCGTGTAAGTTGCAGCCAAGGAGCAGATAGATTGTTTCCCCCTTTGCAATTGTTGCAGCGCATGATGATGGTTTTATTGTTGTTGTTGTTGTTGAGGTTTTAATAAGTTTCAGTTGTGGTTGTTGCAGTTGAAGTTGAAGTTTTCATGGTAATGTGGCGCTTCTCTAATCTCTAGAGTTGCGTTCATTTTTTCCACCACCACTGAAGTTTTCGTATATGTCTACATTTTTAAGGTCTGATTTGTGGTTAGACGAAGAAAATTATGTTTTTTCCTTGTTCACATTTGAATAGTTGGGATTTGTTTTGTGCTGCTGGGCGGCCTAACGTAAATCGGCTTTAAATTTGCGGCTTCCAGTCTATGGTAATACTTAAAATGCCATAATGCGATGGCGAAACTTCAAACTTCATTAGAATTAGCCGCACAGTACAGCAAGAAACGGGAAATGAAATTATGATATTTGTGTGTAATGTGAGCAGAACAGCTGATTGGATGTTGACAAATCAGAGAGAGAGAGCGAGAGTTGCCAACTAGAATTAATAAGCAGTCAAACAAAGAAAGTATGAATATCTGTCTGTCTATTGTAAGACATCAAACATTTTTGGAATTAATAAATGATAAAGAAATAAAATTAAGAAAAGGTCCGGAAGGTCATGATGAATAATGGGAGCATTGAAAGTTCTCAACCTAGTAGAGAACCTGAAAAAATATTTGGCATAAAATCGTTTTTATGTGGTGCTCCTCTAGAGCTGAAATGCGATTTATCTATTTAACTAAAAATAAGGAATTGTTAATGAAAGCCTTAGAAAATATGATTTTACAAAGTAAAACGAAATAAAAAGAAAAAATTTCAAATATTTATGGGTTTTGAAAGTATCGCCAAATTTTTTCGATCAAAGAAAGTTAATTTTAATGTCTGATGGGCACGTATGGATAGAGCAATCAAGAAATAGACAGTTTCTAAAAAACATGACATGACATGAAAACGTGCTTACCTTTCAGCAGTGATTTTTTAAATTCAAATGTGATGCCTTTTTGATAAAATTTAACCATTTAATTAAAAGTAAGGAATTGTTAGTGAAAGCCCTAGAAAAGCTGATCTTTCAAAGTAAAATTAAATAAAAAGAAAAAATTAAAAGTTTATAAACAACGGTGGAAAAAAGTCCAGCCTTTACGTGGGGTAGAAAAAAAGACAAGCGAAAGCAGCTCTACAACGTTGGCATGTGGTTAACCACAAAATTAATTTAAAATTAAATTACGCTCTACAGTAATTTTTTATAGTTTTTATTTGTGTGATTTTTTCGTCCATTCGGTTTTTTTGTATATACTGGACAAGGACAGGACAAGGACTTTGGAGGTTTCCCTTCTATTCGTTTTTTTATCTTGAAATTTTTACAAAGAGTGGAAAATTGAAATAAATTGAATACATAAAATTCAAACCAGAGTTTAGATTACAATTTTCCGAAAAGACGGGATCTAGCCTGTGTTAAATTTTGTATAAAACCTGATAAAAATTAATATTTCAGACAAATTTATTAACCAAAAATATGTCAATTTAAGAAGTTACTTTAGAAATATGTTTGTTTGCTGATCTTTCAAAGTAAAATTAAATAAAAAGAAAAAAATAAAAGTTTATAAACAACGGAGCTGCTGTTTTCTTAATGGGGGTTATTTTAGTGGATGTTGCCAACCATTTTTAAATGAATAGTCAGCTGTTTAAAGATATCCAAATAAAATGAGTTAAATTGCTGGAAAGTCATGACAAAGAAGACCGATTTTAGATGGAAAGCTTCTCCTTTAAGGTCTCAAGGTAGTAGAGAACCTGAAAACAAATATTTTCCACAACATTAATTTTAGTGGTGCTCCTCTAAAGTAAACAAATCTGGACAAATTATATAAATAAAATAAGGAATTGTAAGCGAAACCCCAGAAATTCTGAAGTAAAACGAAATAAAAAATCAAAATGTTGATACAAATTGAGTTGCTTATTCAGTTCTTAATGGGGGTTATTTTAGTCCGCATTGCCAACCATTTATAAAGGAACAGTGGGGTGTTTAAAATTGGAATATTATTAGGTATTTTTGGCATTTACTCTGCGCAGAAATAATCTTATCAACGCTGGATATATTTATGAGTAAAAGACTCTAAACAGTATGCCCCCTTCGCTTAAAGTTTGCTGATTGAGGGAAGCTCCTCTTTTTCATTTAAAACGACTGCCTTCATTGCCAACCTTTTCATACAGATTTATTTCTTGAAACTTTTGTCTCTTTTAAGCATTTTTCGAATGTATGGTGTACATTCTTAATCTTAATTATCCTCTTTTTCCACTAGTAATTTAGTTTCAGACATAATCTTAATATTTTAATCTTTTATATGTTCGTTTTACATTTCGTTCTCAGGTAATTAATTATCACGAAATTAAGTTTAAATGCATTTAGGTATATTTTGTATATCAAGGAGGAAGAATCTTAACAAACGAAACGAAAAGAAAAACACAAAAAACATGAGAAGTTTGTATGTATACCTGATGAGTCTTTTGCGGATATATTTATATATATTTTTTCGCAAAACTAATGAATTGCATTTTAACTTCTGGACAATGGACAGTAGAGAGGATATGACCACTAATGGGTATTTTGTAAAGAACGAACGAGCGTACAGTGCAATAACAACCTTAAGAAGTTTTGGAACGTCATTGAATAAGTTGTGTAAGTTTGTATAACGAAAGCAAAAAAAAAGGTTTCCAACCTTTCTTGACTACTTCATCATCGGCGTCATCATCCACAACAACAACACAGCGGCTAAGTTATAACGTCTTGGTAAAGTGGTCGTCGCGGATTGCGCCGCTGTGCAAGATTTTCAAGTTGCACGGTTACTCAAATCGTGGTTGCTTACTTTTGCCAAGACGAATTTGAAGAGTTGTTGGCTTCGCCTTTGCTTGTTTGTGAATTTTGTGTGGGTAGTAGCACAACGAGGCGATGGCAACAACTCTAATGGCGGATATTCAAGTATGAATGATTCAATTAACTTAACTTACAGGGAAACAAATTTAAATTTGCATATATTTGGGATATGAGGAAAAAAAATTGCAGGAAGATATATTCGAATAGTGTCAAACTAAAAATATGAAGAGGATGAAAATTTCCGGATTCGGAAATTTTGAAAATTATCAATTGTTGCAAAGAAACTGGATAAGAATTGTTTAAGAATTAATAAATTCCCCTAGAGAGAGATGCTCATTTTTTAACAAAAGAAATTTCACAAAAGATTTGGCAAGGCATGAAAATGTGCTTACCTTTCAGCAGTGTATAATTTTTAATTTAAAGCCTATTTGGTCGAAATTGTGTAGACTAAATATTACAGATTTTGAAAGTATTGCAATTTTTTCGTATTAAAAATAAGTTTTCATATCTAAAGTGTAGTTTGGATGGTTAGATCAATCAAGAATTTGTCAGTTTCTAAAATATATGACAAGGCATGAAAACGTGCTTACCTTTCGGCAGTGGGTTTTTTCCATATTTAAAGCTTTTTTGGTCGAAATTACTATCTAATGACCAACTGGAATGGTTAGATCAATCACGAATAACTCATTTCACAAAAGATTTGACTAGACATGAAAACCTGCATACCTTTCAGCAGTGGATTTTTCATATTTGAAGCCTTTTTGGTCGAAATCATAAATAATTACTCCTATATTTTTAATTCTCTTTGACTTTGTAGACTATTAGTTTTAATGTCTAAAGAGCATCACGAATGGTTAGAGCTATCAAGAATTACATAGTTTCTAAAATATATGGCAAGGCATGAAAACGTTCTTACCTTTCAGCAGTCCATTTTTTTAAATTTAAAGCCTTTTCGGTCGAAATCATAAATATTTAAATATTTAAAAAAAATTTTAATTCCCTATGACTTTGTAGACTATTGAAGGGTTTGAAAATATTGCATTTTTTTGGATTCAAAAGAGATTGTTTTAATATCTACAGGGCATTACGGATGCTTAGAGTAATCAAGAATTACTCTGTTCACAAAATATTTGCAAGACATGAAAACGTGCTTACCTTTCAGCAGTTAATTTTTTTGGGTTAAAAGACATTTTAATGCCTAAAGAACAGCTCGAAAGGTTTAAGCAATCAGGAATTAGGTAATTTCTAAAATGTATGGCAAGACCTGAAAACGTGCTTACCTTTCAGCAGTGGAATTTTTGGGATATAAGACATTTTAATGCCTAGAGAGCAGCTGGAATGGTTCGATCAATCAAGAATTAAGTAATTTCAAAAATATATGACAAGGGCTGAAAACCTGCTTACCTTTCAGCAGTGGATTTTTTTATGCAATTTAAAGACTTTTTTGGTTGAAATTATAGTCATTATTATTATTAAAGTTATTTTGAAGGAATCACAAATTTTTTGGATTCTATATGGAGGCGCCACTGATGAGTTATCCCCACCCTTGTTTGAAATAGCTGGAATTCGAATATGTATTACATTCAAAATTAAATATTTTTTTAGCTCTATTGCTGTTCCCCGCCAACATAATTTGAAAACTTCTTTGCTAATCCACTCAACACTCCACCAACAACCACCTCAATGCTAGTGGCCTGCCGCTGGTCCTCTTTAAAAAAATGTGTCCCATTTCAGATTCATTCATTTTTCATTTCATCTTTTCAGCATCTTTTCTTCATCCATAACATAGAAAATGTGAAATATTCCCACACCCTGTCAAAATAATAATCACGGTTGGCTGGTGGATGGAGGACATCTGTCATAACATACATTTTTCTCCAGCTCCCGCTCTGGCTCTGGCTGACGCTGACGTACTCTTTGTTCTTTTTTGAATGCGACATTGTCGGTCGTAAGCTTCTTTTGATTGACCATTTTGTTTTCCAGGCCTGATGCTGATACAAAAGGAAAAGAACTCAAATAATACGCTACAATTAGGATCAAAAGGAAGTACACACATACACACACAGAGAAAAAATATGAAACGACAAACTTCTTCGCCCTTCCTGCCATGCCATGTAACGCCCACTCTGCGCCACCACCACCGTCCTCCTTCCTGCCTCGCAGGACCAAAGTCTCAAGGAATAAGGCCAAATCTGCTAAGTACATTATGACAGAAAATGAGAAATGAAAGTAGAACATAATAATATTTTTAAGCTATTTTTATCAACACCTCATTTGTTACGGATAACCAGCAAGCCGGGAGAAAATGAACGAATGAATGAATGAGAGATTTGATTTGTGTCGTCAGGAACGAGCACGCACACACTCCCACAGAAAAGAAGAAAAAGGCACGAAGCAATCAATGAAGGTAGGGTATGAATGTGTGTGCGTACGAGTATTTATATTTTATTACAATGGAAGGTAATGAAATTGTCGTATGACAAATGCGACATTCACATTGTAAATAATACATAATTGATATAATCAATACACACGCACCAGCAGACGCACAGCACAGCCAGCACACTCCGGCTACGCAATCACTCCACTCCATCCGCCCCATTGGCCGTGTGTAGCACGCACACACACACACATCAACACAACCGTTTCCGTTTCCTCCAGAGGTGGTTTTCATTCAGTCTGTTTGCTGTTATTTTCCTTTTGCCATGAATGAAAATGAAAAGAAATTATCAGAATTTCGGTGGCTTAGGGCAAACAACACAGTGTCTGGGTTATTATATATAAACATACAGACATACACACATACATATATATATATATAAATATAAGATGTTATATAAACACGTGTTTATATTACACCTAAATATATATACTGCCAATATCCTAGTTCCAAGGAATTTGTGGCAATTTCTATATATACATATACGTGTGTGTATATGTGTTCTGGCAAAGTCTCGTTTATGTCTATTAAGATTTTTATTAAAAGCAAGTGTTGTTCCACAGTGTGGTAATAGTTTAGATTATGATAATGTCCCCGGGGGCATTGTACAGATTTAAGTGGGTGTGCGCGCGTCCTCATATATGTCTTTACAAA
Organism: Polietes domitor; assembly: GCA_947397865.1. Lineage (NCBI taxonomy): Eukaryota > Metazoa > Arthropoda > Insecta > Diptera > Muscidae > Polietes > Polietes domitor. The sequence continues at coordinate 152,556,304 of OX377621.1, read as the reverse complement.
AGCTTGCCCTTGCTCGCCCTAGACATTTCATTTTGCTAATTCATAGATGTGTCACCGAAAATGTTATGTTTGTGACCACATGTGTATTAATTTGTGGATGCGCCGTGTTTGCGGTTGAGGCCGCGCCACACATATGTCTAAAGTCTCCAACCGTTTCTCATTATGTGGCAGAAATAAATGTGTGTCTATGTAGATATCTTTTATTCGGTTATTTGCTATTAATTATAAGCGCAAACATGGCGGAACACAGCACTCATCATCCAGCCAGTCATAGAAAAATTAAAACGTTGACAATTCCCCGAATGCGCATTAAATGTTTGCGGTGGCCACGAACAAATACAGAGACACAGATTCGCAGAGACTTACCCGAAAGTTGAGATTTTGCAAAATTTACAAAGATTTGAAATTCAAAAAGACATACCTGGAAAGAGAGAGATAGAGATAAAGGAAATATTAGTATTTTAAATGAGTCAAATAAATTTAATTGTTATAATAATATATAGCTGATATTATATATTCAAAGTCAGATTTAGAGATATAAAAGATTAATATCATATGAAGCACATTTTGGCTCTTCTCTACGATTTTGATGAAATTTTCCAATTATGTATTTTTTATAAAGCGAATAAGGCTACATTTCTCTGTTTTTCAAAAAGAAAAAATTGTAGACACAAGGGTGGAACGAAAATAAAGCTTTTTTGTCATAAGGTAATTTTAAAAGAATTTAAATCTAAAAAATATATATATATATTTTTATTTTTTTTTAATTATTTTTAATTTATTTTATAAACAAAAAATTATAGCTAATTTTTAATAATAATTTTTCAAATATAATTTTTTCTATTTTAAGCAAAAATCTAAAAAATATATATATTTTTATTTTTTTATTTATTTTTAATTTATTTTATAAACAAAAAATGATAGCTAATTTTTAATAATAATTTTTCAAATATAATTTTTTTCTATTTTCAAGCAAATCTCGTCTAGTTTTACGGAAAATTGTCAAATCTAAAAAAATATATATATTTTTATTTATTTTTAATTTATTTTATAAACAAAAAATGATAGCTAATTTTTAATAATAATTTTTCAATTATATACTCTTCTATAAATATTCTCGAATAAAAATGCATTTTCCGGTTTTTGAAAAAAAAAAAAAAATAATAATAAATTGTAGACACTAGGGTGGAGCGAAAATAAAGCAATTTTAAACTGTTTTTAAGTTTTTTGTTGTATGAAATACAAATATCACTTTATTCTATTTTTTTCCAATTTCGTCTAGTTTTACAGAAAATTGTCGAATCAAAAAATATATTATTAAAAAAAATTATTTATTTTTTTAAATAATTTTTGTGAAATAATTTTATTAATAGTTAAAAGTGTCAATAGGTCGCTTCCCAAGTTTCAAGATGTTGTTCCTGGTATTTACTCTAACTTTCGTTTATGTCTTTATGCCCTCGAATAAAAAAGCATTTCCCACTTTAAAAAAAAATAATAAATTGTAGACACTAGGGTTGAGAGAAAGTTTTTAAGTTTTTTGTTGTATGAGATACAAATATCACTTTTTTCTAATTTCGTCTAGTTTTACAGAAAATTGTCGAATCTAAAAAATATATTATTTAAAAAAAAATATTTATTTTTTTAAATAATTTTTGTGAAATAATTTTATTAATAGTTAAAAGTGTCAATAGGTCGCTTCCCAAGTTTCAAGATGTTGTTCCTGGTATTTACTCTAACTTTCGTTTATGTCTTTATGCCCTCGAATAAAAAAGCATAAAAAAAATAATAAATTGTAGACACTAGGGTGGAGCGAAAATAAAGCATTTTTGTAATAAAGCAATTTTAAACTTTTTGTTTGTAAGACATACAAATATCACTTTTTTTCTATTTTTTTCTAATTTCGTTTAATTTTACAGAAAATTGTCGAATCTAAAAAATATATTATTTTTTATTTATTTTTTAAATAATTTTTGTGAAATAATATTTATTAATAGGTAATAGTGTCAAAAGGTCGCTTCCTAAGTTTCAATGTGTTGTTCCTGGTATTTACTCTAAATTGCTGCTGAAAATAAAAATATTTAAAAAAATTTAATATATATAACTAATGCTTATATTAAGCTGGCTTCACAAAAGTTGTGCACATTCCAGACTAAAATTAATCTTTGGTCAATTTAATAATTTGTCCGAAAATATTTCGGCACTGTCCATTCGTGTCCAATATTTATTTATATTTATATTTTTAATTTCTACAACAAACACTTTTATATATATTTTTTTAGAGTAAGTGCGAAAAGCACAATCATGAAACTTATGGAACGTCTTACTGACACTATTAACTATAAATAAAAATTATTTTACTAAAATCAAAGGTATATTTTGGCGTTTAAAATATAAATAATTAATAAAAAATATATTTTTAAAGATTTGACAATTTTAAGAATTTCTAAAACATATGGCTAGACATGACAAAGTGGTTACCTTTCAGCAGTGGATTTTTTTTTTAATTTGAAGCCTTTTTGGACGAAATCATAAATAAATACTGCAATATTTTTAATGCTCTGCGACTTTGTAGACTATTTCTGGTTTTGAAAGTATTGCAATATTTTTTTTTTTGATTAGTTTTAATGCCTAAAGAGCAGCTCGAATGGTTAGAGCAATCAAGAATTACACAATTTCTAAAAAATATGGCAAGGCATGAAAACGTGCTTACCTATCAGCAGTGGATTTTTTCAAATTTAAAGCCTTTTTGGTCGAAATCATAAATACCTACTCTAATATTTTTAATTCTCTGTGACTTTATAGACTATTAAAGGGTTTGAAATTGCAAAAAATATTGCAATTTTTTTACATTGAAAATAGATTGTTTTAATGTCTACAGAACCACCACTTATGAGTTATCCCCACACAGGTTAATATATATATATATATACCAAAGTATGTATAATTGAGTGTAGTTCTCCTCCTTACCATTACCAACCATAAAAATTTCCTTCGTAAGAAGAAGAAATTTGGGTTGAAAAAGCTGGAATTCGTAGGTTCAAAATAAAAATGTCTAAAAGTTACTTATACTTTTTTAACTCTCCCCTTTTTCTCCGCCTACATTATTTGAACACTTCGTTGCTAATCCACTCAACACCCAAGAACCACCTCAATGCTCGTGGCCTTCCGCTGGTCCTATTTAAAAATGTGCCCCACTTCAAATTTATTCATTTTTCATTTCATCTTTAGAAAATGTGAAATATAAAAATAATAAATTGAGTTCGTTTAATTGACGTTGGGCGCCAACTATAAAAACACTCAAAATAAGACTGCAACGCACTGAAATAAGACTTTCGATAGTAGTAGAGTCATCGAATGACTCGCTTTAAATTGAGTTCGTTTAATTGACGTTGGGCGCCAATTATAAATTTTTCATATAATTACAGTTTCAATCGAATTTTTATTCTAAATTAGTTGTAAACAAAAATTTAATTGAATATATTTTGAATTTATCAAAAGTTTAAAGTTTATTTTCTATATAGAAATAATATTAAATTATTAATATGATTTTGCTACTTAAACTTTATTATCATGTCTGTGCTAATTGTTTTTTAATATGTATCTCATAAATTCCATGCGATTTTCGCTTGCCAGGCACTAACCTTAAAGTGTATGTATTGCAATTTTGATCGATTTAATGCGTTCCATGCCATGCCAAAGAGACATCAAGTGGTGTAGACGTAATCATGATGAAAAAGGCTACGAGATCAAACGAACGAATTCTAATAAGGACACAACCCACACCAAAACACTCCAGGCCACAAACACACACACACATTGACAGCAGTCTGGTGGGATTGTGTGCCCCTAATCAGGCGGGCAGAAGAAAGGCGAGGAAGTTACATTTGTATGTCATTAGCAGACGACTGCCGCTGTGCATCTGTGTTGTTGGACGCCACAATGTTCGAATGAAGAATGAATGATTGCTATACAAAGCATATTGATGAGTTGTGTTATTATATATATTTTCTTCTTCTCTGCTCAATATTATCATCAAATAATTTAATAAATTGCAATTTAATAATAATTTCTCTTTCACTCGGCGGCCTTTGTGTGCAAATAATACACGATGTTCGCATAAAAACAATATATACACGCAGAAAAAATGGAAACTATGAGCATTTCATATTTATACACTTTGCGCCTCTTTGTGCTGGGCCATGAGGAGAATGAAGCCCATCCATCCATCCAACCATCCATCCACTTTGATTATTATTATTTTTTTATTTTTATTTTATTTCATAGACTTTTTGCCATCGAGTACTTTTCGTATTGAGTGTATGAACTCAAATTGATATGTATGAAAAAATATATATATATTTTTAATATGACCTGTGCAGTTGTCGGTGGTGGTGGTGGTGCTATAGAAAAAGTGTGGGAGTACTTGCCACACAGACATAGTAGTAGTAGTAGTTACGATGTACTATTTTATCATGTGAAAACAACGAAAAATCAATAGTACTTAAGGTTTGGCTTTTGCCTGTTCTGTGGCCTGCCTCCATACTATTTATTTTGTGCTATATGCCACCCATTACGGCATTGAACTGAATGATACGAGAGAGGCCCTCAAGCCCCCCCCCCCTTCTTGTGTACAATCGCAAAACTTATGTTTATATGTGTAGTTCTTGAATTATATAGCATTTTTATACAGACCAAGCGGTAGGATTTCAGTTTTATGAATACCAATGCACACAGCCACACATACATACATAAATATAAAGTTGTGGCACAAGTGGATTGAATGGTGGTATGATGATGATGATGTTTGGGTCCTTTGCCGGCTGGCACTGGCTTTAGTTGGGGTGTTCATATAAAAAGTGCCCAACAGCAAAATGGCCTTTGAAAATAAAACAATCAGGCCATCAAATAAAATTATAAGAAAATAAAGAACGACAAATGAGGAAACAACAACAGCCATAATTTCGAACGCAAGGCGGCGAAATAATGTGCCGGCCACTTGTCATTCATCGTATCGGGGAACATGTCTATTTGTTTTATAGCAAATTAAAAGAAAATAAGGCAAACGAAGCAAATGGAAAATGGAATGGCCCAAAACACACACAAACTTATTATATCACATCATATTAAGATAATATCAAAAATTTCACGTTGGGCGCCAATTATGGAAAACCTCAAATTAAGGTTACGTCTTCAAATTAGCTGCAACTCTCTTCAAAATGAGTAAGATTAATTGACGGTGACACGTTGGGCGCCATTTACACTATAGCAAATTAAAATAAAATAAAAAAAGAAAATAAGGCAGACGAAGTCATAGCTAAGAAAAAAAGGGAAAATGGCAAAAACCAATCTTCTTATATTAGAAAATTATAAATAGAATCATATAAAGATAATAACAAACATGTCACGTTGTGCGCCAACTATTCAAAGCCTCAAATTAAGACTTTTGAGCAGTTGAGTCTTCAAATTATCTAATACGCACTTTAAAATACGTTTGAATAATAATATCAGAAAATTATAAATATATCGGAAATTTAAAAATAAATCACATTAAAATAATATCAAAAATTCCACGTTGGGCGCCAAAATCTCAAATTAAGGCTTCAGAACAGTTAGCCTTGATATTAGTTTGAGCTTACTTTAAAATGAGATCGATTAATCATATCAGAAAATTATAAATATAATCATACTGAGATAATATCCAAAATTCCATGTTGGGCGCCAACTAAACAAAATCTCAAATTAAGGCTTTAGAACAGTTTAGTCTTGAAATAAGTTTGAACTCACTTTCAAATAAGTTCGATTAATCATATCAGAAAAAAATTCTACGTTGGGCGCCAACAATAAAAATACTCTAATTAAGGCTTTAGACTTGAAATTAGTTTGAACTCCCTTCAAAATGAGAACGACTAATCATATCCGAAAATTATAAATATAATCATATAATATAAAAAAATCCACGTTGGGCGCCAACTATACCAAAACTCAAATTGAGGCTGTAGAGCAGTTAAGTGTTCAAAGTTGTGTGAAGTCTCTTCAAAATGAGTTCGATTAATTGGTGTTTTACGTTGGGCGCCAACTATACAAAATCTCAAATTGAGGCTTCTTCAGAGCAGTTAAGTGTTCAAAGTAGTACACTATGCAACAAAAAAATAAAAATTTTGTATTCGAGACCTAAAATTTTATTTTTGTGAGCATTGAGGCATACCGATTCGTAAAAGCAAAAGCAATAATTTTGTTGTGGATTTTTAATATTTTTTAATAAATTTTTTTATTTTTTTTTTAATTTTCTTTGAAGGCACTTTTAATATTTCTACTCTCATTTTGTAAATATAGATCCAATCACGCCCGCTTATATGTTCAATTAAAGGTAACTTTGATAGCTACAAATGATGTGAATATCACTTTCACATAGAAATAGAGGGTAAGGAACAGTTTTCAGAAAAAATTAGAATTTTTTTTTTGTTGACAAAAAATATATTTTTGCCTTTTGCGAAAAAAATCATAAAAAATAGAAAAAAATTGGAAAAATTATTATGTTATATTTTTTTTCAAAGCCAACATTCAAACGAAGAAATCAACGCATATATGTAAAAGATCTAAGGATAAATGTAGAAATTAGGGCTTTCTTTGTGGACGTTAAAGAATTTTTGAAAAAATCATGATTTTTAAATTTTTTGTTAAAGAGTGCAAAAAAACGTTTTATAAATTAAATAACAAAATAGTTTACTATTTTATTATAGCTGGGATCTCACTGAAGAAAACAAGGCCTAGTTGAAGAAAATCTATGAATAAATGTAGAATTTATGACCCTTCTTGTTAATATGAACTCTAAATAACAATTAGCGTATCACGTTGGGCGCCGACTATACATATAAAACAATAAAACAAACTTCAAAATAACACTCTTTGAATGCATTATTCTTCTAATGAACCTGGTCTCACTTCAAAATCAGCTAGTTTTATTGCCTTTTCGCGTTGGGCGACTATACTATATACTAACCAACTATATACTCGAAATCGACTATCTAAACTTCAAAATATGGCATTCGCATTAACACAGTTCGAAAGCGGATAGTTTCTATAGATATATTCGAGCAGAGAAAAACAATTCTTCTGATTTACCCCCTGTTTCACATTGTCATGTTATCCTACAGTTAGTTTATTTGGAGTTTGACTTCTATAACTTTTATTTATCCTGACATGGGGTTAGAGTCGAAACTACATTTTATTTTTTTCTGTTGATTTCAATTTTTGTGATATTTATCGATTTCGCTTCCATTTGTTAAGATTGCCCTCCTAAAAGTAGGCATTTCTTTCTTAAACTAAAGGTAACATTTTTTACGTCATACGCTTTAAACATGGTTATTTGCTTCTCATCCTTTCTCATCCTCAGCACCCATCCAGGATTCAATTTGAAATTGAGATTTCAGAGAAAATGAAAAAGTCCACAACCATATAGATGCCGGAATCAAACCTTACACATACATCCATCCATACATACATATATGATTGTTTACTGAAGTAAAAGCTTTTTCGAGTACGAATAACTGACTGACTGACTGGGTGGCTGGCTAGCTGGCTGGCTGGCATCACTAGAGTAGGTAACAGAATACCAGTTCAAACAGCAAATAAAATGCATTCAAGTGGTCAGCAAGAAAAACGCAAAACGATAAAAAAGAAACAGACCAAACCGAACCGAACAGACAACGAACAAGCACACGAAATGAAATGTTAACAGGACATTGGACAAATAAACTTAAAGCATCATCAATATGACGACATCACAGAGAATGTGATTGAAAATACAATTGGCAAATAAAATCCAAAAAAAGCTTTGTGCACAAGGACATAAAGACGGTTGAGTTGAAAAAGAAGAAGGGAAAGAACGAGGAAAAAACTGCAGTTTAATGACTCTTGAAACTGCAAGAGGAAATCGTTAAAAATATTAAAAAATATATTGAAGACGTTTCAATGGAAAACCATTGCCAAGTGAAATATCAGCAAAACGTTGCATAGTTTTGAGTAGCAAGGGGGGGATAAAATGAAAGAATACAAAGCTCTGAGAATATGAGTGCTAGATTTCAACGTTTCAACTAGAAAGAAAATGAAAAAAATTAAATAAGGAATGTTGTATACAGCTGACAACTGGATTTCACTATAATTCCGCTGCCTTTTTTCCCTCGTTCTTTCTTCGAATAATTGCATACTTTAAGGTCTTTGCAAATGCTTTGTTTCACAAGTAATGATGATAAGGTATCATGCTGAGCAAGATGTTTTCCAAAGAAACTCAATAGCAAGATTTCTTTTTGTTGTTGTTGAAACTCTGGAAATAAATGGAGCTTTCAAAAAGTAAAATTATCTTAGCATAAGGCAAGGCAGAAATTGCATTTCATAGCATATTTACAGGCATGTCATTTTGTATTCGAAGTAGCAGAGTTAACAAAATCATTCAAAATAATTATGTTCTGGAGAATTCTTTAAAATTTTTAGAAAAATAAATTTTGTAACATAATCATTTAATAAATATTGCCTAGTTTTAGGATGTTGGAATTATAATTAAAAAATCATAAAATTCGGCTTTCTTTTGGGCCTAACTGTGTCCAAAATCATCTAATCTATATAATATTACAAAATTGGATTTTTATAAAACAAACATTTAATAAATGTTGCCTATTTTTAGGATGCCACAATAATTTTAATAAAAAATAATACAATTAGGCTTTCTTGTCTGCTGTTTTTGTATATCTGAATCTGTTATCAAGCTATAGAATTTCAATGATCAACATTTGAAATGTTATTTAAATATATTTCCAGAGTTTTGCTTAAAAAAATCCAAAATAATTGTTTGTCGCTCATAAGAAATAGAATTAATTTTCTTCCTATAATCTGGAAATTTAATACACATTTCCAAATTTCAATTTTAGTGTACCAAAAACAATTAACTTCGTTTAGCAACATGACACCCCGTGAAATTGGACAATAGATTTGTTTGTGTAAATTCATTTAGAATTTTCTCAAATTAAATTTCTGATTGTTTAGTTAAATGTGTGTAAAGGACAATTAAAGAAACACAAAAAAGCATAGAGAATTCGAAAATGCCAATGATGAAATGAAATTAAAAATGCATACATGACCCAGTTTATCTATGTATATGCACTGGATCACAGAGAGCGAGAGCAGATGTCCTTAAACATACAAATATGTGCAATTGTGTGGCGCATCTGTGTCTGGCCATTATTTTTACAAAATTTATTTGTTATGGACAGTTAAAAATATTTAATAAATGTGTGTGTGCATTGTTTTGACTATAAAAAACTAAAACTAATCTATCATTTTGCTAAAGCATTCTAAACAAAAATAAAAATAGAATAAAATATTCAAAAAAAAAAATAAAATAAAACAAGTCATTTGTATTGTTCGACAAACAACACTAAGTCAACATATTAAATATGTATACCACAACAAAGATATTAGTTTTTTTTTTGAGGGAAAACGGGAAAATATAAAAACTAGAAAATCTAGGACAATAAACAAAACTAAGTTAATATGTGTTCGATAGAATATTTCATTTAAAGTTTTTCTAATCTCGATAGAAATTTAAATTATTTTAAGGAAATTTTTCCAGTATTTTTTTTAATAAAGACCATTAAAATTTAAAAAATAAAGTAATCTTTGAAATTTTACTTAGAAAAATAACTAAATTAGGACTAAATTCATTAATTTTGAACCTATTATAAACCATTATGTGATCCTTGTCGGGGGTCTACCCATACCTATGGCATTAAAAAGAGAGAATTTCAGACCATGTGCTTTAGGGAAAGTTAATTTCTTTTGATTTCTCCTAATTAGCAGCACGCAAATACATGAACTTCGACTTGGGTCTGACCAGACTCATTTTGTAAAAGATAGATTTTCAGATCATTTGTCTGTTGGTGTGTTAATTTCTTTCGAATTTTTCTAATCAATTTCATTATTGGCACACAAATGCATAGAATTCGTTCTGGGGGTGGCCAGACTCATGACATAAAAAATCCGATTTCCAGACCATGTGCCTAATAGAGAGTTAATTTCATTCGATTTATCCTTATCATGGGATTTGTCATGGGTGTCTGAAAAGACTCAATTCGTAAAAATTAATTAAGAGGGATGTAATTTCTTTAGATTTTTCTAAAATCTTTCTCGATTTTGATGCAAGTTGATGAAAGTGAAAAATATGGAAAACTATGGCAACCTTGTAACCTTAAGGTTATGCATATTTTACAAAATGGGACTTATTTAACCAGCCATAACTTTTCTTCTGTATAAGATATTGGGACATTTTTTTAGCTGAAGAGATATTAAATGGAAATTAATAATATATATTTTTTTTCAAAATAAATATTGAAATTTATTAAAACAAAAAAATCTACCAAAGATGCAAAAAATCAAATGAAATTAATAAAATATTTTTTTTTTTCAAAATAAATATCACCTTATTATTTTTTTCTCATCATTCTAATACTTTGAAAATTTCTGAAATTATCAAAAAATATTTCTTTATATTAAAAAAAAATATATATTGAAAATTATTTAAAAATTCGATTTTTTCTCAGAAAATACATCTTTGATAATTTAGAGTGGAGACAGGTCGTCAAAAATATAGAAGTACTCATAAACGATAATAAATATTGAAATTTATTAAAACAAAAAAAATCCACAAAATTAAATATTGAATTTAATTTTTTGAAAAAAATCCCCTTATTATTTTTTGAACATTTTTTTACTCTGAACATTTCTGAAATTATAAAAAAATATTTTTTTTTTCAAAAAAAATATTGAAAATTATTTAAAAATTCGATTTTTTTCTCTGAAAATATCTACATCTTTGATAATTTAGAGAAGTACTCATAAACGATAATAAATATTGAAATTTATTAAAACAAAAAAAATCAACTGAAATCAATAATATATTTTTTGATTTTTTTTTTTTCAAAATAAATATTGAATTAAATTTTTTAAAAAAAAAAAACCTTATTATTTTTTGATTTTTTTCGTCATTCTAAATACTCTGAAAAATTCTGAAATTATCAAAAAATATTTTTTTATACGTTTTTTTTTTCAAAAAAATATTGAAAATTATGTAAAAATCCGATTTTTTCAGCAAATAGTTAAATCTTTGAAAATTTTGAGTGGAGATGTCGCCAAAATATAATATATAAAAATTCATTTTCTGGATTTTTGCTCGATTTATTTCTTGTAAATATTAAATGGAAACTAATAAAACATTTTTTGATATTTTGTTTTTCAAAATAAATATTACAATCTTAAAAAAATCTACAAAAAAGCGCAAAAAATCAAATGAAATTAATAAAATATTTTTTTATTTTTTTTTTTTCAAAATAAATTTTGAATTAAGTTTTTTGATTTTTTTTTCTCACAGTATATCTACATCATTCAAAATACTCTGAAAATTTCTGAAATTATCAACAAATATTTTTTTATATTTTGTTTTTTTTTTTTTTTTTTTTTTAAATATTGGAAATTATGGCAAAATCCGATTTTTTTCCACAAAATAGTTAAATCTTTAAAAATTTGGAGTGCAGACAGAGGTCGTCAAAAATGTAAATATAAAAATTCGTTTTCTGGATTTGCTCGATTTATTTCTTGTAAATATTAAATGGAAACTAATAAAACATTTTTTTGATATTTTGTTTTTCAAAATAATTATTGAAATGTAGTAAAACAAAAAATTTTTTTTTTTTTCAAAATAAATTTTGAATTAAATTTTATGAAAAAATCCCCCTATTATTTTTTGATTTTTTTCTCGCAGTATATATAAATCATTCTAAATACTCTGAAAATTTCTGAAATTATCAAACAATATTTTTTTATTTTTTTTTTTTCAAAAAAAAAAAAAATATATTGAAAATTATTTCAAAATCAATAAATTGCTACATCTCTGAAAATTTCGATAAATTTGCAATGTTCTTACATTTTTGATGAACAGTTAGATAAAATTATTTTTCACGATTTTGAAAACATGGTTTTACATGAAATTCCTCCAATAATAATTCATTTTCTGGATTTGCTCGATTTGGTTCTTGTAAATATTTTATGCCCGCGATTGATTTGTTCAAGGCACTGTGTAATCGATTACAGCTACCATACATTGTGTGTGTTTATTTTCTAAATCCACCATTTTATTCTATATCATCCATATATTTGCGATTTCAGCACACTTTATGTTGATATTTCGCCTGTCTGTTTGTTTTGAAGGGGAGGGAGCGTGAAAGAACTGTATTTGATTTAGGATGTGTATGTGTTTGTGGATGAATCGCAAATATTTATATATAAATTAGGTCAGTTAAACTTTTTGGACATGCTGGGGGAATTAATTTAAATGTTTTTTTTTGTATCTCGAAACATTAAATTAAAGTTTAAACAATTTAAAGTTTACATCACAAAGTTGCCAATGTTGTGTGTGTGTGCAGCAATTTTTGATATTTATTTCAATTCATTTCATTTCGCAGTAAATGTGTGTGAGCGAGTGTGTGTGTGTGCATGAGTAAGTATTTGTAGAAATTTTCTAAAACATGTTTAACTATGAACCACAGCTGTTACAAATGCCTTAAGCTGTATTTTACACACTGCTACACACGCACTTTCAATGCACGCACACACTCGCACACACAGCTGCATTTACTTTGGTTCACTCGGTACGTACCAGAATCCGCATCCTTTACTAACACACATTCCCCGGAATACATTGCAGCCCGTTCCGGGTATGCTTGTTTGGGGTATATGTGAGATTGTTTTTTTCTTTCCATTTTTTGTGGGTCTGACAATTTCCATCTACAAATAAATGTTTAGACAACAATTTCCATGTACTTTGCTCTGGTAAACGGGTGTTGCAGCAAAAATCTACATTCTACAAATACATGTGCAATTTGCGTTCTATGTGTGTATGGGTTGCAGTTGGTGATTTTGAACATTTCAGCATTAGCTCGTTTCGATATTCATTTAAAATATGATGATGCTGGTGTTGGTGTATGGATGGTGGCCGGTGACTGCTGGAGAGAACACGAGCAACATGATGATGGCCACAACACTCGAGAACCCAAAACAACGCCGCACTCGAACACACAATAAACAAAACTAAGTTAATATGTGTTCGATAGAATATTTCATTTAAAGTTTTTCTAATCTCGATAGAAATTTAAATTATTTTAAGGAAATTTTTCCAGTATTTTTTTTAATAAAGACCATTAAAATTTAAAAAATAAAGTAATCTTTGAAATTTTACTTAGAAAAATAACTAAATTAGGACTAAATTCATTAATTTTGAACCTATTATAAACCATTATGTGATCCTTGTCGGGGGTCTACCCATACCTATGGCATTAAAAAGAGAGAATTTCAGACCATGTGCTTTAGGGAAAGTTAATTTCTTTTGATTTCTCCTAATTAGCAGCACGCAAATACATGAACTTCGACTTGGGTCTGACCAGACTCATTTTGTAAAAGATAGATTTTCAGATCATTTGTCTGTTGGTGTGTTAATTTCTTTCGAATTTTTCTAATCAATTTCATTATTGGCACACAAATGCATAGAATTCGTTCTGGGGGTGGCCAGACTCATGACATAAAAAATCCGATTTCCAGACCATGTGCCTAATAGAGAGTTAATTTCATTCGATTTATCCTTATCATGGGATTTGTCATGGGTGTCTGAAAAGACTCAATTCGTAAAAATTAATTAAGAGGGATGTAATTTCTTTAGATTTTTCTAAAATCTTTCTCGATTTTGATGCAAGTTGATGAAAGTGAAAAATATGGAAAACTATGGCAACCTTGTAACCTTAAGGTTATGCATATTTTACAAAATGGGACTTATTTAACCAGCCATAACTTTTCTTCTGTATAAGATATTGGGACATTTTTTTAGCTGAAGAGATATTAAATGGAAATTAATAATATATATTTTTTTTCAAAATAAATATTGAAATTTATTAAAACAAAAAAATCTACCAAAGATGCAAAAAATCAAATGAAATTAATAAAATATTTTTTTTTTCAAAATAAATATCACCTTATTATTTTTTTCTCATCATTCTAATACTTTGAAAATTTCTGAAATTATCAAAAAATATTTCTTTATATTAAAAAAAAATATATATTGAAAATTATTTAAAAATTCGATTTTTTCTCAGAAAATACATCTTTGATAATTTAGAGTGGAGACAGGTCGTCAAAAATATAGAAGTACTCATAAACGATAATAAATATTGAAATTTATTAAAACAAAAAAAATCCACAAAATTAAATATTGAATTTAATTTTTTGAAAAAAATCCCCTTATTATTTTTTGAACATTTTTTTACTCTGAACATTTCTGAAATTATAAAAAAATATTTTTTTTTTCAAAAAAAATATTGAAAATTATTTAAAAATTCGATTTTTTTCTCTGAAAATATCTACATCTTTGATAATTTAGAGAAGTACTCATAAACGATAATAAATATTGAAATTTATTAAAACAAAAAAAATCAACTGAAATCAATAATATATTTTTTGATTTTTTTTTTTTCAAAATAAATATTGAATTAAATTTTTTAAAAAAAAAAAAACCTTATTATTTTTTGATTTTTTTCGTCATTCTAAATACTCTGAAAAATTCTGAAATTATCAAAAAATATTTTTTTATACGTTTTTTTTTTCAAAAAAATATTGAAAATTATGTAAAAATCCGATTTTTTCAGCAAATAGTTAAATCTTTGAAAATTTTGAGTGGAGATGTCGCCAAAATATAATATATAAAATTCATTTTCTGGATTTTTGCTCGATTTATTTCTTGTAAATATTAAATGGAAACTAATAAAACATTTTTTGATATTTTGTTTTTCAAAATAAATATTACAATCTTAAAAAAATCTACAAAAAAGCGCAAAAAATCAAATGAAATTAATAAAATATTTTTTTATTTTTTTTTTTTCAAAATAAATTTTGAATTAAGTTTTTTGATTTTTTTTTCTCACAGTATATCTACATCATTCAAAATACTCTGAAAATTTCTGAAATTATCAACAAATATTTTTTTATATTTTGTTTTTTTTTTTTTTTTTTTTTTAAATATTGGAAATTATGGCAAAATCCGATTTTTTTCCACAAAATAGTTAAATCTTTAAAAATTTGGAGTGCAGACAGAGGTCGTCAAAAATGTAAATATAAAAATTCGTTTTCTGGATTTGCTCGATTTATTTCTTGTAAATATTAAATGGAAACTAATAAAACATTTTTTTGATATTTTGTTTTTCAAAATAATTATTGAAATGTAGTAAAACAAAAAATTTTTTTTTTTTTCAAAATAAATTTTGAATTAAATTTTATGAAAAAATCCCCCTATTATTTTTTGATTTTTTTCTCGCAGTATATATAAATCATTCTAAATACTCTGAAAATTTCTGAAATTATCAAACAATATTTTTTTATTTTTTTTTTTTCAAAAAAAAAAAAAATATATTGAAAATTATTTCAAAATCAATAAATTGCTACATCTCTGAAAATTTCGATAAATTTGCAATGTTCTTACATTTTTGATGAACAGTTAGATAAAATTATTTTTCACGATTTTGAAAACATGGTTTTACATGAAATTCCTCCAATAATAATTCATTTTCTGGATTTGCTCGATTTGGTTCTTGTAAATATTTTATGCCCGCGATTGATTTGTTCAAGGCACTGTGTAATCGATTACAGCTACCATACATTGTGTGTGTTTATTTTCTAAATCCACCATTTTATTCTATATCATCCATATATTTGCGATTTCAGCACACTTTATGTTGATATTTCGCCTGTCTGTTTGTTTTGAAGGGGAGGGAGCGTGAAAGAACTGTATTTGATTTAGGATGTGTATGTGTTTGTGGATGAATCGCAAATATTTATATATAAATTAGGTCAGTTAAACTTTTTGGACATGCTGGGGGAATTAATTTAAATGTTTTTTTTTGTATCTCGAAACATTAAATTAAAGTTTAAACAATTTAAAGTTTACATCACAAAGTTGCCAATGTTGTGTGTGTGTGCAGCAATTTTTGATATTTATTTCAATTCATTTCATTTCGCAGTAAATGTGTGTGAGCGAGTGTGTGTGTGTGCATGAGTAAGTATTTGTAGAAATTTTCTAAAACATGTTTAACTATGAACCACAGCTGTTACAAATGCCTTAAGCTGTATTTTACACACTGCTACACACGCACTTTCAATGCACGCACACACTCGCACACACAGCTGCATTTACTTTGGTTCACTCGGTACGTACCAGAATCCGCATCCTTTACTAACACACATTCCCCGGAATACATTGCAGCCCGTTCCGGGTATGCTTGTTTGGGGTATATGTGAGATTGTTTTTTTCTTTCCATTTTTTGTGGGTCTGACAATTTCCATCTACAAATAAATGTTTAGACAACAATTTCCATGTACTTTGCTCTGGTAAACGGGTGTTGCAGCAAAAATCTACATTCTACAAATACATGTGCAATTTGCGTTCTATGTGTGTATGGGTTGCAGTTGGTGATTTTGAACATTTCAGCATTAGCTCGTTTCGATATTCATTTAAAATATGATGATGCTGGTGTTGGTGTATGGATGGTGGCCGGTGACTGCTGGAGAGAACACGAGCAACATGATGATGGCCACAACACTCGAGAACCCAAAACAACGCCGCACTCGAACACACACACTCTCACTCTCACACACTTGCTTATATCTTTATCTACATTAAATTTAGAGAAACACACACCAAAAACAAAAAAAAAAAGAAGTGGGAATACATATCTGGTCCTGCGGCACCACGGCTGCACGCTTTTGAAAACATTCTCGAAAAGCTGATGTTCTCCAAACACACACACACAGTCCAATTTGCATAAAAGTTTTGTGTAGCAGCATTTTGTGGTTGCTTGTGCAGCATTGCCATACTAAACATTATGCAGCATTTTAATTAATATTTTGTGGCATGCTTTTGGGCGCTTATACTATTTTCATATCTACCGCATACACCGCGCACAGACGCTCACACACACACACGCGCACCCTCAAACATCCACTCACATTCGCATTCACACTCATCCAATTCAAGTTGTTGGTGTAACTTAAAAATTTGCAGGCTTTTGAAAGCATATTTTCAGGCAGGCGTAGGTGAGTGTCACAGTTCTCGCTCGCAACGACAACATTTGCAACGGGCGGGAAAACTGGAGCACCACATTTCAATTGATACTCGTGTTTCGTGAAAATCGAATTGCCAACAAGACAAAAAAAACGCCAACAATTAATATGCGTAAATATTCGTCTAAAGTGCAGTGTGCTGCATTAAATTTGATATTCGAAAATGTCAAACAGGGAAGGTTTTAAAAATTTAACAGGACAAATACTGAAAGTAAAGCCTACTTTCAGATCAAAAATTTTTATTTTCCCTCAAAAAATAAATTAAAAAATATGAAATTCTATTAAATGCTTTTAAGAAAATAAAATTAATTATTTGTGTCTTCGCGATAAATTGTATATTCAAAAATAAATATAGCGAAGGTATTAAAAATTTAAAGCATATTTACAGGCCAATGTACAATAAAAAAATGTTGAAATTTTAAGCCGATTAAAAAAGAAAATTAAATAATTTTGTTCTTAGTTAATTTTTTGGATTTTTCGAAACAGGTCGCGATAAATTTTACATTCGAATATATATAACAGCGAAGGTTGTAAAAATTCAATACAAAAGTAAAGCATGATTTCAGGCCAAAAAATCTTTCTTTTTTCTTCAAAAAATAAAGTACAAAAATTTATTTTAATAAATTCTTAAAACATAAGATGTGATTAAGAAAATAAATTAATATTTTTTTCTTATTTTTTCCAAATGTCTTTCTATTTCCCTTAAAAAATAAACTACAAAAATTATTTTAAAAATTTCTTAAAGCACAAGTTGTGATTAAGGAAAAAATATTAAATAATTTAGTTTTTTGTTTATTTTTCTAACCAGGTCAAAGGCATCAAACTAAGCACCACATATTGCAAACATTATTTACAAACAGTCAAATTTTCTGAATAAAATTAAAATTTGAAAAAGTCTAAAAAAAATAGAAAATGTCCTGAGAAAATTGATGCTCTCAATATCTACGGGAAGTCAATAACACAATGAAACAAAAATATTGCTGAAGGGCTATATATATATATATAAATATATATTTTAAAAATTACATTTAAAAAAATAAGAAATTTTATGGATAAATTTAAAAATATATGGATTTTTTTAATTTTTTTAATCTTTATGGATTATTTTTTTGATTATTTTTTAAGGATATAATAAGGAAAATGTAAATGATATTAGAACATTTTTTATGGATATTTTTTTTAATTTTATGGATAATTATTTAAAAAAATATTGTGGATAATTTATCTAAAAAATTTTATGGATACTTTTTTTTTAAATTTTTATGGATTTTTTTTTTAATTTTTATGGATGTTATTATTATAAATATATTATATATTTTTATAAATATTAAAAAAAATATTTTAAATAATTTTCCTAAAAAAAATTATGGATATTTTTTTAATTTATTTAAATTGATATTTTTTTAATTTTTATGCATTATTATTTTTTATTTCGTATTGATATAATATGAAAAATGTTGCCGAAGGATTATGTATCAAATTTTCTGATCTTTGTGGATCTTATTTTAAATTTTATGGATAAATTAAAAAAATATATGGATACTTTTTTTTAAATTTTATGGATATTTTTTAAGAAAAGTTTTTATTGATATTTTATATTTTTATAGACTTTTTTAAATATTATTGGATAATTAAAATAAAATTTAATGAAGAAATTATGGCGCCGTTTGTAGCAGCAAAATAATTTTTAAAAAATCATGATTTCTTAATTTTTGGTTAAATAACTCAAAAATCCATTACAAATTAGAAAACAAAATGCTTTCTTTTGGTTGGTAATAGCTGTTACCTTATCGCAGAAAAAACGGAATGTTTGAAGAAAATATTTAGATAATTATAGAAGTTATGGCGAATTAGACGAAAAATAATTTAAAAAGATTATAATTTTTTTAAGTTTTGGAACAATTAAAATTTTTTGAAATGATACTTTGATCGTTTGAAACAATCCAGCTACACAATCCAACAAGTAGGCTGCATTCTTCTCAATTTAAAACTCAACCCCTAAAATATGCATATTTATTCCATTTTAAATATCTCCCCCAAAAGTATGCAATACATGGCTGTACAATATTCAGTGTTTTTTTTTCTGTTTCTGCAGACAAACAATTTAAAGACTTGAAATGTTTTTTTGAGATGCTCTCAAATACAAAGATAAATTATTCAAATGCATGCAAAATTCACAGAATAATTCCTGTAAATGTTTTTTTCACATTTCACAAAAATTGCAAAGTAATAGTGAACATTTAATAGAAAATAAATGAAACATTCTGTTTCGCAATTTCTAAATTTGCCATGTTTGTTAGTTATTAGGTTTGTGTAATATCTTGGGAGACAATACATTTTAGAAAGAAAAGAAGTTAATTTAATATTTTTGTTAAGAAATTGTACAATGTACAAAGAAAAAATTAAAGATTTTATTAAATTCATATATAATATGTGAAAAACATATTCATTTTATTTAGTTTCCAAGTAAAAATTTTCCTTATTTCGTATTTTTTGTAATTATTGAGGATATTTTCAAACTCTTCCACTTCTTAGCTTACGCCTTACCTATGGCACTGTAGTGTCATTACCAATTTTTTTGATGACATTTTAACATAACCTAGAGAGTTAATGTTTCCCCCCACCGGTAAATACTAGGCACAAATGTTGTTCCTTAGATTGTCATGTTTAAAAAAAAATATTTCAAAATATTGACGTTATCTGTGAACTTTGCCCTAAATAATGCATTAACTCTTCCAGGCCTTGGCTTCTGCCTAAACTCTTGACTAGTACACCTTGTCATAAGGTTTCCTGGGCCTACACCCTCTACAGAAAAAAAAAATAAAAATATAGAGCATTTGAAATTTTCTTTTTTGAGGGTTTTTTTATGACTTGCCTTCCGGTTCCGACGACGAGCGTAGGCAAGCTCTTATCCAAGAGAAGTAGCTGGGAGGTTTTCTTTTTTACGATATGATTAGGAATTTTTTTATGTTGGAATCGTAAAAGAATTGGTAATTTATGAAGTGTTATCAAAACCGTTACCCCATAAAATGTATTTATAACATTTCTTTTTGCTGGTCTTATGGTACTTATTGATTGATTTTTCACTGTAACCTTAGAGGTCGTGGTGGTGGTGGTGGTAGTGCTGGAGGAAATAAACCTCTCCCCTTTTATTTTGCTTTTGCTTTTTGTCATTTATATTGGTTTAACGTAATAAACTAAATCAGTAGGCAATTAAATTAATTAATGAAAAATGTGTTGTTGTATTTCGTTTGGTTGGGTTTTTGTGGTGTGGTGGACTCCTCTATATACTCTATAAAAATAATGAAACCTTGCTGGGGTGATGGCCAGAAAGCCAAATGAAACATAAGCTTTGCATGTCTTATTAAAAATTGATAATATTGTAACACGCCCTCAACTTATAAAACCAAAAAATATATATCTGATATAAAAACAGAAAAACGCACATACCCAGCTGAGCCAGAGAGAGTGTGTGATAGCAGAGACAAAGCTTATACACTCAAAGAAAAATGGAAAAACTTTAGGTTTTCGCCAAAAGTGAAATTAAATAATGTGAATATTTTTTAACTTAAGTTGGGTGACTAATTGACCTTCTTTGGAAAATCGTTAACATTTATTGTATATATCTAAATAATTATTTTCAAGTGTGATCTAATTTTTTAATAATTGAAAATTGCTGGCATAATCTTAGGCTACCATTTTAATATTTTATTTTATTTAAAAAAAAAATAATTTTAAAGTTTCAATCACAGTGAATGCCTAAATTAAAGAATTTGAATTAAAGTGAATTCTAGGGCTCTAAACTATACTTTTCAAAGGATTCTGCTTTAATTTCTACTAATCTAGCGGTGGAAATAAATACTCTCAAATTGGCAGTGATTTATTAGAATTTATTAGAAATTAATAATATATAGTATACTTTCAGGAAATCACTTCTTTGGTGGGGATACTTTACACTGTTGTAAGTAATGATAATAATAATAATTATGATTATTATTTCTTTATTTTGTCGAAGTTTCGGAAGTATAGTTCGTTAATTTATAATAAATAAAATGAAAAATAATAATGTATCAATAAATGTATATTGCATACTTTCAGGAGCATAGTCTTGTGGTGTTGTTTGAATTTATTTTTATTTTATTTTTATTATTTTTATTTATTTCTCAATTAATTTAATTTATAATAAATAAAATGAAAATAAATACAACCAAATTGACAGGGATTTACTACAATGTATCAGTAATAATATATTGCATACTTTCAGGAGCACAGTTTTGTGGTGTGGATACTTTAGGCTGTTGTATGAATTTATTTTTATTATTTTTAATTTATTTCTCACACATTCCAAAATCAATTGATCAATTGTTGTAAATAATTTTGATATATTTTATTTAAGCTTTTGAATAATAATAATATTTTATATCCGAAAATCAATTGAAATTTCTTTCAAGTCATGTCTGCTATTATTTCCCTCTTTTTTTTCCCAGTGTACTTGCCTTGAAACCTTCAAATCAGATGACCCTTAGCCGCACACACACACACCCACACGGCTCGTTCTCGTTCTTTTGCCGCTCTTTCCCCCTTCTGCACACTATTCCCTATTAAATCAATCAAGTGTAAAACCTCACAATAATAAAATGAAAAAAAAAAACGACAAGAAAATAATCAACTGGAAACACATTAAAGAACCAAACACAACGGAAAAAAATGGCTGAGTTGCCACACAACGTCAACGAATTAAGGGCATTATATTAAATTTCAGTCTCAGTTTCAGTTTCAGCCCAAGAAACTATGACTAACAGCACAGGGGGAGGAGGGGCATGATCAACCACCTCTCCACCTCCCGTACACAGTTGTTATCTGGGCCTTAGTTACACGGGCTCATCATCGTGATGATGAGGAAATCATCCTCCACCACCACCCTCAGAAAACTACGAAATTCCATTCCTTATTTTTTTGGGAAATGACCGTTGTTTCTTTACTAATTACAGCTGAATGTGGAGCAATGTTACCAGCTCTCTGCCTCTGTCTCATCATCAATTGTTATGAGTTCCAATTTTTCTTTCGGATTAATTTGACCGCATTTATTAATAAATGTCTAACAAACGCGAGCTCTGTGCCTACAGCCTACAGTCTTTTGCCAGTTTCCATGGAATTCTATAACGCTCCGCACAAAAAAATATCACATTTCACAGCAGCTCATCCCTTGCTCCAAAGTGTATCATAACATTTAGGACTATTTGTCGAAACTTGTTTCGTTATTTGCTCTTGACAGCGAGGAAGAAGAAGATTATAAAAAAACTTGGATTTCTTGTTCTCGTTTTTTTCTTGCGGTTTTATTATATCAATTTCAATTTGTGTTCGAAAAAAACACTGGCAGGACGAACTGATGGCGGCCACATTTATATCCTTGATGTCTGTCTGTGTTGATTTCTATACGAGTTTTGTGTTGGCCAGATGAAAATATTTTGACAGTTTTGGGTTAAAATGTCATAGGAAGTAGAAGGCGGCCCAGAGTGTGTATGAGTAGAGATTAGAAAATAATAAGAAAAGAGGATGAGAGTGAGAGGGGATGTAGTGAAGAGATTTTAAGTCGATTATTAAATTAAAAAGATTGATTTGGAGGGAGTAGCAAAAGGATTTGCGAAGAACGTAAGTACTTTGTGACAAGATTTCAGTTTGGACAACTGTTTCACAGTCAAAATTGTGCAAATTCATGAAAAATATTGGCATAGTTTACACTTGTTTTCAATGATTGAACTTTGGACTTCTTAAAACATCTCATAACTTGCTATGTTGGGTGCCTTCTTTTAGATGAACTTTTAAAAATGCTTCGCAATTGTCTAATTTTAGGATTGATTTTATCAATATTATTTTGACCAATATGATTTTATCAATTCTATCAATATCCCATATGTTGCTATGTTTGTTGCCTACTTTTAGGCCGAATTTAAACATTTCTCACAATTTGCTTAATTTTCTAATGGATTAACTCTTTTCTAGTCTAAAAAAGGTTCTAACTGTATTTGGGCATACTTTTGGAACTTTGGACTTCTTAAAACATCTCATAACTTGCAATGTGGGGCGCCTACTTTCAGATGAACTTTTAAAAATGCTTCGTAATTGCCTAATTTTAGGATTGATTTTATCAATTCTATCAATATCCCATATGTTGCTATTTTTGTTGCTTACTTTTAGGCTTTTTGAACTTTTAAAAATTTCTCATAATTTGCCTAATTTTCTAATGGATTAACTTTTTTCTAGTCAAAAAAAGGTTCTAACTGTATTTGGGCATACTTGTGGAACTTTGGACTTCTTAAAACATCTCATAACTTGCAATGTTTGGCGCCTACTTTCAGATGAACTTTTAAAAATGCTTCGTAATTGCCTAATTTTAGGATTGATTTTATCAATATGATTTTATCAATTCTATCAATATCCCATATCTTGCTATGTTTGTTGCTTACTTTTAGGCCGAATGTACATTTAAAAATTTCTCATAATTTTCCTAATTTTCTAATGGATTAACTTTTTTCTAGTCAAAAAATGTTCTAACTGTATTTGGGCATACTTTTGGACTAATTCAAACCCTATTTCTGATTTAAAAATTAAAAAAAATATTTATTGTTTTTAAACTTGATTTCGAAAATCAATGCCACCTACATTTAGGTTAGAGCAACAGTGAAAATCAGAAAAAATTAAAAAATTAAAAAAAAATAATAATAAAATAATAAAAAAATTAATAAAATAATAAAAAATATATATAATCATTTTTTAATTATATTTAAAATTTTTTACATTCTACTTTTTCGCATACTTTTTGTTCGACTCAAAATCTTTTTCTTGTATCAAATGTTATTGTCTTGATTAGATTTCGTTGCCTACTTTTGGGCTGGCTCATAATCTTTTCCTTTTTATTGCCTGCTTTTGGGTTTTGTAAAAAAAAATTAAAAAAATAATAAAAAAAAATAAAAACAAATATATAATCATTTTTTTAATTATATTTAACATTTTTTACATTCTACTTTTTCGCATACTTTTTGTTCGACTCAAAATCTATTTCTATTTGATACAAATGTTATTGTCTTGATTAGATTTCGTTGCCTACTTTTGGGCTGGCTCATAATCTATTCCTTTTTATTGGCTTTTTCGTTCAAGATTTCATTGTCTACATTTGGGCCTTTGATTTGTTGCCTACTGTTAGGCTGACTCAGTTTTATTCTAGCCTGCATTAAAGTTTAGGATTTTCTCTTCAAAATATTTTTTAATACAAAATTGCAAAACTAATCTTCACATGGAAGTATACTCTCCATTGATTTGATGCCATTCTATTCGAAGTTTATTTGCCTCGCTGTAAGAAATTTCATGGCAAAAACTATTGAAAATATTTTGTTTGATTCCATTCATTGCCCGCCCAGCAAACTATGGACAAAGTTTTGGAAAATTTCGTACAAGTTGCCAAAGATTTGTGTACATGACAACAGAAGAAAAACAATTTCAATTTAAAGTTTATAACAAGTGCAGAGGGCATTTTTAGGCTGACAAGATTAAATTGCAGAATATAGAATTATACAAAATAGTTTTCGGAATAAAAATTCCCAAGATGTATGAATATTAGTCACAAGCAATGTATTTATATATTCTAGGATTATTTTCATAAACTAGGATTAGTTCATAGAAAAACTAATATTGAATATTGCTAAGATATATTTATTTACTAAATTTAACAAATAATTTAAGCTGAATACTAAGAACTTTACTTTAAGATATTTTTATTTATTCGCAAACCTATGTGCTTTAAATATATACATTTTAGACATATTTCCTTAAATTGTTTAGTTTATAAAAATAAATTTTAATATAAAGAATTTTGCTTTAATATATTTTCTATATTTTTTCAATGTTATTCTTTGCTGCCTTTAAGCAATTTCAATGTTTCCCACACTAGACATTTAAACAAAAAATGTATATTTACTTGTAGACTTTGAATCTAAAATTAGAAAATTCGTATATCATCGAGAGAATGAGAGAGAGAGAATCCCTGTTATTGTCAGCATTTTGCTTTTTTGTGACATTTTCATTCGTGAATTTTTTATATTATTTCACTGTTCTGCGTTTAATTTATTTTTAGGAAATGTTTTTTTTTCATATAAAAATAAACATCAGGGGTTTTGTATTTAAATTTGATTTTAAAAATCAATGCTGCCTACATTTAGGTCAGCAAAAGTGTGGCATGCTTTTGGGCTGTAAAAAGGGCAAATGTTAATTTTGCAATTTTAATTATTTATTTCAAAGCCTATTTTTAGACTTTATTTAACATTTTCTCGTAGCATATTAATAAGTAAGTATTTGTAGACAAGCTTTTCTTTTGAGATAACATTTTCCATTATTTGCAATGTTTTATTTCTGTAGAAATGTTAAAGCTGCCCTGCACTGTCGTGCCAACAACGCAATACTTTGATTTTCAATTATTTCTTTTTTGTGTTGCCTACTTTTCGGACTGATTTTATTTCCGTGGTAGCAAAGCACATTAAAAACTAAAATTGATTTTTTATCTTGCCAACACATCTTTTTGCTACAATTTCTTGTTGTTTTTTCTCCCTCTTTGAACTTTGAAGAGCGTGTGTTTCCCCCAGCCTTCCTTCCCTCCCCGTGAACTTAAAAAGCAGGGCACAAGAATCAATCACCTTTTCCCCACCAAGAAACTTTTCATGAAACATATAGGAGAAAAAACTTTGGCCAAAATATTTTGCGAAACAATAAAAAACCCCAAAGCACAAAAGTTAAGGGTTATTTTGTGAAGCGAATGACGAGAAACAAGAAGTAGAAATGGCAAAAGGCCAAATATATAAAAATTGTTTCACTAACAGCGATCGATACTCTTCCACGGAAGACACATGTTTGGCGTGGCAGCTTTAAGGCCCTCTTTAAGATGTTTACCCTCGATTGTTGTGATGTTTGGGCAGTTGACAGTTTTTTTTCCATTTCATTCGTTAACTTTACACTTCATTAAATTTTATATACACGCAAAGGAATTTCAATTACCTTGTATTTTTTTGGTTGGTTTTCGAACCACAACATTTTCGTAGCTATTACATTTTATGGCTGACTCCCTCCCTCTCAAAATAAAAAATAGAAAAAAAAACACAAAAGCTAAAGAAAGAAAGCATGCCTTACTTTTCGACAGTCTAAATTCAATTTCACAATTTTCTCTCAAAAAAAAAAAACAATGAAATTTTTGGGGTATTTATTTGTAATATCAGTGAAATGGTGCTTAAACTTAATTAAAACAACATTACATGTGAAGAAGACGGCAAAAACTAGCCACTGAATGCTTGAGTGTATTAAAGCGTTTTGGCAGGACGAAAGGCAGTATCGTTTTTTGAGCATGTTTCAGCATCATTTGACTTGTAAACTTCAATACATGAAACATGAAGAGGCAGTGACATGCATTGCAGCATGTATTCGGGGGTTTTTCATTCAATATTCTGCTATTCTGTTGCAGGTTACATGAGAGATTGTGGAACAAAAAATTTAGAAAAAATACTATTTTTCCAAACACTTTGGCGCAAAGAAATAGCAGAGGAATCATATAAAACATAATAAATACAACTCCTTTTATGGAGGTCTTAGGAATTGTTCTATTGCGGCATTCCTATTTATTATATGCTAGCAAGCGCCCTCTATGTTTGAGATTTTAACAAAAATAGGAAAACTGAAGATTTGATGTCTAAACAAAGCCTTTCTTGTCAAAAAGCATTCGATATGAATAATTAATAAAATATTGACGAAAACAACTGCTCGAATGATAGATGTATGGATGGATCAAAAAAACTTAATGTGGGAGCCATCTATGAACGTGGTTTCATGATAGATTGTGCAACACAAACTATAGCAAAAAATACTATTTATCCAAAAACTCTGGAGCACAGAAATAGCAGATAGCAATCATATAAAAAATATTTGATTGGAATTGGTCAATTGCGGTATTCTAAATTGTCACCAGCGCCCTCTATGTTTGTGATTTTAATAAAGATAGAAAATACTAAAGATTCGATTTTTAAGTAAATTCGAAAATAGTTATTGCCAAAAAGCATTCAGTTTGAAAGATCAATGAAAACAACTATCCGAATGATAGACGAATGAATATATTTAAAAGATTTACTGCCAGCGCCATCTTGAAATGATTTGGTAGCAATTGATGACTAGAGTTGATTGGAATTAAGTAATTATTGGAATTAACAATTATATCAAATTATTGGTGCTGTTAATTAGACTATTTAGACGTGAATCACTTAAATCATAAAACAAGGAAGTTACATAGATTGCTTGTCATGCCATCTATAGGCGAGGTTTCAACAACAATGTTAATAGAGAAGTTTTGCTTGAGTTTTACAAATACATATTTTAAAATTTATTATTTTACATTCCTTAACGAAAATCCATAGAATATGGAATAGGAATAATTAATAGCATAAAACAATAGTCAGACTTCGAATAAATTAAAAATCATGGTTACCATAGCGCCATCTTTGAACGACTGTAGATTAAGTAATTTCTAAGCTTACAAATTACAATATGCAACAAAAACAATAAAAAAAGTGGAAAAGTCTCCTAAAAAATGGGAAAAATTTGATTTTTTTGAAAAAAATGTTTTTTTAGAAAAAAAATACAAAAAATCCTATTAAAAATAGGAAATAAATTGGAAAAATTATTTTATTTTATTTTTTAATGGCTTACAGTATCCTAAAAAATTTAGAATATTGGGAAAAATTTAATTTTTTTGAAAAAAAAATGTTTAAAAAAAAAACAAAAAATCCTATTAAAAATAGGAAATAAGTTGGAAAAAAATATTTTATTTTATTTTTTAATAGCTTACAGTATCCTAAAAAATTTAGAATATTTTTTTTTCTATTTTTATGAAATTTTTCGTGCCAGCAAAAAAAAATATTTTTTTTAAAAAAAAGAATTTTACGCAATTTTTTAGAGAAATATTTATAATAAAGTTTTTTTTTTTGAAAAATAAATATATTTTTTCACAATTTTTGCAAGATCTAAACCAATATGTGAAAGTTAAAATTGCAACTTTTGTAACCATGGTGTGGTCGGAGATATATTTCCAAAATGAGAGTACAAATCATAATAAATCATCTTTGACGAAAATTGGAAGTTTAGTAAAAAAATATTCATATTTTTTTTTAATATCAGAAGTTTAGTAAATTTGAAATTTAGTAAAAAAATGGAAAGTTTAGTTTTTTTAATAATTTTTAATTTTTTCGAAAAAAAAGAATTTTACGCATTTTTTTAGAGAAATATAATAAAGTTTTTTTTTGGAAAAAAGAAATCTATTTTTTCACAATTTTTGCAAGATCTAAACCACTATGTGAAAGTTAAAATCGCAACTTTTGTAACCATGGTGTGGTCGGAGATATATTTCCAAAATGAGAATACAAATCATAAAGGCATCTTTGACGAAAATTGGAAGTTTAGTAAAAAAATTAAAAAAAAATTCATATTTTTTTAATATCAGAAGTTGATTAAATTTGAAATTTAGTAAAAAATGGAAAGTTTAGTTTTTTTTTAATATCGTTTTCCATTTTAGAAAGCCAAAATATATCAGAAAATGTCATACAAACCACCATAACAAAATTTTACAAAATTGTATAGTGTAAAATGCTTCAGCTCCCTCTGTATGTGATGTTCTAATTGGCAGAGGAGAATTATGTTCTTCTCTATCCATCAATAACTCTTGAGTGAATGAAATAACCCAATTATAGTGCTATTTTACTATCCTTTAAATGTACACTACTACACTACAAAGAACCATGTGTAAGCGCTGCAAAAAACTCCGGAAATCAAACTAGTTATGGTGTAGAATTTAATACCGATTAAATTACACTCAAATAAGGATAACTGCAACACATTAACAATATTAACTATTAAAATTACACTTTATTTAAGCGCAACAAAAAACAAAAACTCTAATGAAAACTTCTATAAAAAATTTTTGTCAACAAAAAGTATTTTCTTTGTTTTTATTATTTTCGCGCTTTTTTTTCTTCTTTTTAATGCCTTCGTCATAACTTGACATGCGTGTATTTTGATGTTGATGTTGGCAAGAATGTTGTAATTTAAGTCTGTGAACCATGAAAAAAGTGTATTTTCTAGGCCACCATCCAACCATTCATGCATCCCTCCCTCTCTCTCTCTCTCCCTTCAAAGTTCCTTTACATCATGCTCCTGCTCGACGAACACTTCTTTTCGCATTAAAAAGAAAATTTTAACGGTAATTAATTTTGTACATAAACATTTATACGACTGCCAAGACTACTGACTGGCTGGCTGCCTAGCGGGTAAATAACGTTTTTTTCTTCTCTTGCCTATTTTGTGGATTTCTGTGTTTTTTCTTTTCATTTAGCGAAATTTGATCGTGAGAAGTAAGAGGAAGTTTGAGGGGGGGGGGGGGGAGTTGCCCCTCCACATTAAGCAGAAATTTGATATTAACATTAGTGTAGCATCTTTGGGGGGGGGGGGGGTGGTGTTTTAATTAATTTAAGCCTAAAAGTAGACTGTGAAGCTTTATGAGTGAATAAATCGTAAAAGTATGCTATGATTTGCAACGGTAATGAAATTGAGCTCCCTCCCGCCCCAACGCAGGCAATGTTGGTGAAATTGCAGCACAACATTTGATAGTGACTTGAGAAGGCAACACGTGGAGGGGATAACAACAAGGTACTCTTATTAAAAGTAGAGTCCTAAAAATATAGACTTGTTGCAAAGGCAAGAATCACTTGATTTTTAAATAAGCAAACCTAAAAGTAGGCTATAACGAAAAATCAAATTGAGATTCAAGTTTTAAATTAAGCGCCCAAAAATAGGCACAGAAATTTCGTGTAAAAGCTTTAGAAAATTAAATTATGTATTAATGTTATAGCTTTTAAGCAATAACTTATAATTCTCATTCTCATGAGGGCTACATTTCACTTCGTTGAAGAAAGTCTATGTTGCCAGTATTTAGGGTTCCTTAAGAAAAAAAATCCTCCAATTCTTAGTTCTTTAAGAAAATTTAAAATATTTTTACTACCAAAAAGCTGAATTTAATTATTATCTTTGTTTTGGCTTTCAAATTTTAATATTTTTTAAGAAAATTTACATTTTTTAGGGAGTGTTTAGTCCCATTTCAAATTAAATTTCTTTAAAATTTTCCACACCAATTATCTTTCACACACACATCCGCACACCACCTACACCCTGTTGCATTGGGTTTCACATAACGCTCCCTTTCGCCGGCTTTCGGCCGATGTCATAAATTCTGTGATGGCCATTTGTCTGTCATTTGATATAAGGTCGAAAAGTTAAGTAAACACCATTAGATACAATAACTAGACAACAACTACAACAAAATACATAACAACAAAAGGTCTGCGTCAAGTAACGCTCTAATGAGTTTTACTTATTACGACATAGTCGCACTTTACTACCCTGAACGAGAACAGAACAGCACTACCCAAAAGGTAACAAGCGTATAAATACTTGGCCAAAAAGATAAGGGTTCATACCGTTCAAGATAATATGGAAAACCACCATGCACACACACACAACCCCACCACTCACAACGCATACAATTCCCTTAATAAG
Source organism: Polietes domitor (assembly GCA_947397865.1). NCBI lineage: Eukaryota > Metazoa > Arthropoda > Insecta > Diptera > Muscidae > Polietes > Polietes domitor. The sequence continues at coordinate 152,525,461 of OX377621.1, read as the reverse complement.
GTCGTCGCTAACAAGTGTAATTAGTGAGTGCAGCAGATAGCTACGGGCCACAGAAAAAAAGGACACTAATAAAATGGCTCAAATGAAAGCAGAAGAAACGAGAAAACGTTTAAAAACCATAACCATAAAATCGGTTGACATTTGTAATTTACGATAATTTGAAGAAAGCAATGTTACCAAGATAAGATTTGCCCTGCACTGATGCAGATGTGGGGAAGGGAGAGGGGGGAAGAGAGAGAACTGACCTCAAGTTCATTAGCCGGCGGAAGGAAATGATGAGTCATAAACCGGGGCAACAGGAAATCATAAAATGATGAGTGGTGCAAGATTCGGTTTGATGTTTGATGTTCAGGGAAAAGGAGAGCTGAGAAATGTGAAGATGTGAAAATGTCGTAAAGACAGTTTTCCCAATTCGATGAGTATTACAAGAGGGTAGAAAAAATTAAAAAATGGGCAAATTTTTCCACTCAAATTCATGGAATGTTTAAAAAATTGTTAACCAAACTTATCTAAGAATTTAAAATATTTTTTTTATAAAAATCATGAAAGCTGATTTTTTTCATTCATTTGTGCTTACAAATACAGAATAAATTCTTAATTTGTGGAAATTTCTAAAAATTTTAGGAAGCGCTGAAAACGTGCTTCCATGGTAAGGCCTTCATTTTAGCTGAAAATGTTGGATCGCAATGTCGGTTTAATTTTTCCATCCAAATGTAAACTTTAAGGATGCGCTGAAAACGTGCTTCCATGGTAAGGCCTTCTTTTTTGGTGAAAAATTCGAACACGAGCTTCCATAGGCAAATCAGACACCTAAATGTCCTGGTCCGCATAAAAAAAGTCATTTGCAAGCATTATTGGATAATCAATTCTTAATATGAAATTAAAATTCGCAAATTTTGAGAAAGAACTGAAAACGTGTTGCCAATGTGATGACATATTTTGGGTGACAATTTTGAGATCGCAATGCAGGACTAATTTTTCTAAAATGTAATTTTTAATTTTTCTTTTTTGTTGAAAATTTTGAACATGAGATTTCCACAGCCAAATAAGACACCTAAACACCGTGGTCCGCCTACCAAAAAGTCATTTGTAAACATTATTGAAGATGCAATTATTAATATGTGAAAATTTCCCAAATTTTAATGAAGCGCTGGAAATGTGCTTCCAATGTAATGACTTATTTTTGGGTGAAAATGTTGAGGGTTATTTTTATTAAAATTCATTGTAATTAGACTACTCTAATTAAGAGGAAGCACTGAAAATGTAATTTTTAAGCAAGCGCTGAAAACGTGCTTCCATGGTAAGGCCTTTGTTTTTGTTGGACATTTTGAACATGAGATTGCCACAGCCAAATAAGACACCTAAACACCGTGGTCCGCCTACCAAAAAGTCATTTGTAAACATTATTGAAGATGAAATTATTAATATGTGAAAATTTCCCAAATTTTAAGGAAACGCTGAAAATGTGCTTCCAATGTAATGACTTATTTTGTGGTGAAAATGTTAAGGGTTATTTTTATTCAAATTCATTGGAATTAGACTACTCTAATTTAGAGGAAGCACTGAAAATGTAATTTTTGAGCAAGCGCTGAAAACGTGCATCCATGGTAAGGCCTTCTTTTTGCTGGAAATTTTGAACATGAGATTTCCACAGCCAAATAAGACACCTAAACACCGTGGTCCGCCTACCAAAAAGTCATTTGTAAACATTTTTGAAGAAGCGATTTTTAATTTGTGGAAATTTCACAAATTTTAAGGAATCGCTGAAAATGTGCTTCCAATGTAATGCCTTATTTTTTGGGTGAAAATGTTGAGGGTTATTTTTATTCAAATTCATTGGAATTAGACTACTCTTATTTAGAGGAAGCACTGAAAATGTAATTTTTGAGCAAGCGCTGAAAACGTGCTTCCATGGTAAGGCCTTATTTTTGCTGGAAATTTTGAACATGAGATTGCCACAGCCAAATAAGACACCTAAACACCGTGGTCCGCTTACCAAAAAGTCATCTGTAAACATTTTTGAAGAAGCGATTTTTAATTTGTGGAAATTTCACAAATTTTAAGGAATCGCTGAAAATCTGCTTCCAATGTAATGCCTTATTTTTTGGGTGAAAATGTTGAGGGTTATTTTTATTAAAATTCATTGGAATCAGACTACTCTAATTTAGAGGAAGCACTGAAAATGTAATTTTTAAGCAAGCACTGAAAATGTGCTTCCGTGGTAAAGGCATCTTTTTTGCAAAACATTTTGAAAACTAAATTCCGGGTTAACTTTTTCAATCAAAATATATTGGATTTTTCGAGGAAGCCGTAAAAACCTGCTTCCTTGGTAAGGCCTTTGTTTTTGTTGGAAATTTTGAACATGAGATTGCCACAGCCAAATAAGACACCTAAACACCGTGGTCCGCTTAACAAAAAGTCATTTGTAAACATTTTTGAAGAAGCGATTTTTAATTTGTGGAAATTTCTTAAATTCTAAGGAAGCGCTAAAAATGTGCTTCCAATGTAAGGCCTTATTTTTGGGTGAAAATGTTGAGAACGATATCAGGGTTAATTTCTATTCAAATTCATTGGATTTAGACTACTACAATTTAGAGGAAGCGCTGAAAACTTGCTTCCATGGTAAGGTCTTCTTTTTTGAACAGGAGATTGGCGCAGCCAAGTAAGACACCTAAATACCCACGTCCGCATGTCAAAAAGTGGAAAATTTGCAAATTCCAAGGAAGCGCTGAAAACCTGCTTCCAAGGCAATGGCTTCGTTTTTGGCTGAAAACTTGCAGACCAAATTGCTAGATTTTTTTTATCACTCAAATTTATGGGAATTTATGTATTCGGCTTTAAAGGAGCCCTGAAAACGTGCTTCCTTGGAAATGTCTTCAATTTTTGCTGAAAAATATAAGAGATTCGAACACTCCTCTTATTAGGCATGCGATAGAGAGGTTAGATTACATTCCAGAATTTTTTGCTTTCTCAGTTTTACGAGCTTTCTTAAATTAATTTTAAGACAGGAAATTGTTGATGACTTGTAAAGTAATTCTTTCTAAACAGCAAATTAATATTGTGGCACAAATTCTATGCCATTATTATGAACATCAAACATTAAACATGATAAATTGTTTGTGAAAGTTTTTAATGAACTCTTTTTCATTATTTCAATCTTTATGACCAACACTAATGGCAAATTTCGTTGTTGTCATTTTGTATTAATTTTTGTGTGTTGTTGTTGCAGCTTTTTTCTTGTGGCATAAACATATCTATAATTTCCGTATTCAACAATTACTTTTTTTCTGTGTGTGTGTGAGTGTAATTGTATAAAGTACTCAAAGCACCGTTAGTTATTTCAATCCATATTAATCCACACCGGAGTTCATCACACTCCATCATTGTGGCAAAGGAAGTGGCAGTGGAAGAGGAGGAGGAGGAGGAGAGGGCACAGAGTCGAAAATGGCATGCCATGGAATCGAAAGAAGACAGAAAAGAACACTCCTTAATAGTCTGTCATTTGAGTTAATTCATTAACATCAATTTGAACGCAAAAAAAAAAACAGCGACGACTAGTACAAGAAGTACTTGTGCCGGTCTCCATCCCAGCCATACATTTTCGTCTTATAGAAAATTACCTGATATTTACAAAATGACACATACACGGAATGTATGGACGACGTTCGTTCGTCGGTTCGTGCCCCATCTACCGCTCATCAAATGACAGTTAATAATCGCACCTATGAAATTTATTAATGCTAAATATCATTAAAGCCATACAACAGCCAAGAAATAAATAAAAAAATAAAATACATGCAATTTTGTTGAAGTTGTGATATTTTGTTACTTGTTTTTAGTTTTTTTTTGGTATAAGATTTGAAGTGACGAAAAGAATTGAATTAAATCAACTGTGTGTTTGTGTGTGTGTGTGGAAAACATGTTTTGACATAATGAACCATTAAAATCATGGGGTTGTTAACAGCTCCAGCAGGCCAGGAATGTTATAGTAGCTAAGCATGCCCCAAACTACCTTCAGCTTCATGTTGGTTAGACTTTTAAATAGCGTGACAAGCCAGTTTTTTCGGTCTTCTTGTTGCTGTGGCTTTTGTTGAGTTGAAGAAAAGGTTTTGAAAGATTGTTGTATGGCTTGGCTTTGAATGATTTCCTTTTTTCTCTCTCTCTCAGTTTGCTGGAATGGTAGGCGTTAAATTGCTACCTTAAATTACATGAAAACCCCGAAAAAATGTGGTGGCATAAAATTACTAACGAAAAAATGTGTATTTTTGGAACGGGGGCGGGGGGAGTCTTCGAAACTTTTTTTCGTAATGAAACTTATAATTAGTATGTGAAAAGCAAATATAGTCATATATTATTAAATAACCGGCAGACATGCTTTATATAAAACGTCGTCCCAACAATTAGCTGTGATTAACGACATTTTTTTTTAATAGGAAAAAATATTTTTTAATTCACACTGAAACGAGGGGAGTTAATATATATAACTATATATATATATAACAAATGTAGTCATCAATCATCATCAATTTAACTTAAGTTAAGGAATCTTCTGGAGAAAAAATATAAAACAAATAAAGTATTCAAAAAAACTTTGCCTTGAAAGGCAATCAAAAATCAGTAAAATGAAATGATATAAAAACTTTATAGTTCTTAAGGGTTAATCTCTTCATTGTAAATTATTTTTAGAGCATTTCTCTATTTCTGAAAAATATAAATATATAAAAACAAAATAATGTGAAGAGTTTCGCCAAAATTTTTGATTTTTTGGGGTTTTTGTTTGCAGTATGACTATTTAGACTATAACTTCATCAAGGAACTATCGATTTTTCCCCTAAGATAACAAAAAAGAGATAGTTTATTAAATTAGAAATGCCTACCATTAATATCTCATCGGTTCATTATATGATATACAAAATAAAGCCTTTTTATGATAATGCTTTAATAGAAAAATAAAAAATATTTTTAGTACTTGCACCTAATTGGTCATAACGTGGCTCTTAAGCACAGCAGATTAATCAAAATTAGCTTATTTTGAGCACAAACATTCAGTGCAAATATAAAAATTAAGAAATATTAACATTATCTTGATTTGTGTTAATTCTCTTGCTATTTTCTTTAAGTTTTTAAATTTCGATTTTGATGGGGAAAAAATTGCTTGCAATATTTGCTTCTAAAACTCACAAACTACTGAAAGGATTGGTCAACAATGTTTGCTGGAGTTATTCTATGTTCGTTTATCTTCAAAATGAATGCTTTTCAGAAAATATTGGTTATCAAGAACTTTTGTTATGTTGAAAATTGTGAAACAACCGAAAAAAATAAAAATGAAGAGGAACAAATAAAATTTTGTTATTGTATAGAATATTGTATTATAAATGACCACCATTATTTTCCAATTGTTTCAGTTAAGGAATATACCAAAAAAAAGATTTTTGATGATATGGCGCCAAAAAAATAAAAAAATATTTTTGGCGCCAAAAAAATAAAAAAATATTTTTAGTACTTGCACCTATTTAGACATAACTTGGCTCTTAAGCACAGCAGATTCATTAAAACTATCTCTTTTTGAGCACAAACATTCAGTGCAAATATAAAAATGAAGAAATGTTAAGATTAACTTGATTTGTGTTAATTCTCTCGCTATTTTCTTTAAGTTTTTAAATTTCGATTTTGATGGGAAAAAAATTCCTTGGAATAATTGCCTCTAAACCCCTTAAACTACTGAAAGAATGGGGAAACAATGTTAACTAAAGTTATTCTATGTTCGTTTATCTTTAAAATAAATGCTTTTGGGAAAAGATTGGCAGACGAGAATTCTGACAATGTTGAAAATTGACAAACTACTTAAAAAAAAATAAAAAATTAAGGGGAAAAATTAAAAATATTTTTTTTGAGCATTTTTCATTTATATTATAAATTAAAATATTAAATTGTTTCGAACAGATTTTCTTTCTGTAACTCTTGGAATCCCTGAGCCTATACAGCAAATTCATGCTATTTGTCATCCACCTAGAACAGTGATGATATTTTTCAATTTAAACCGCCATAATACCTCCCTCGTTATTTTTTTCTGTTTCTTTTAAGGTTTAAGGGCTGGTAATCAAATTTACATAAAATGCAGACACATTTATGTGGTCGGTCCTCCAACTCGATTTTTTTTAAACAAATTAACGGTTTTAAGGGATTTCGAAACTTTTGCATTTTTTTGCATAAATTTCGTCACTTTTCCGTCCAACCCTTCCAACTCTTTCAATTTGTGAATATTTTTCGAAAACTTTGTTGCACACAACACAACAACACTAAAACTGGGATTAAACTGTGGAAACAAAGACAAAAACAACCCACGAATTGCTGCGACAATGATCTGAAAGCTGTGAGCTAAAGAACTAAAAAACTCCTGGTTCAATCAAAAAAAATATATCGACAACAGTTAAGCTTAAAAATCCTGCAGGACCACAAACATGTGAATAGATAAATGTCTCTGCTCTGCTCAATCTTTTAGAGATGTCCTCAAGGGAATAATGAATGGTTGTCACAAAAAAAAAACCGGCTCATTTTGCTCCTTTCTGCGTAACGACGAACCCAAAGCCAGAGTGAACGAATTGCTGGCACAGAAATACCAAAGTGAAAAGTTAAGGGCCAGCCATTATTAATCATTGTTGAAAAACTAACTGACATGTTATTTTTTCGATAGTTTAGGTTTTTGGGGGGAGAGCGAGTTGAAGCTAGAATGGCAAGGTGGCCACCTTTTCCGAGCTGCCAATGGTATTGGTCTTTGTCGTTTTTTGTTGGTGCTGTTGGTTTTGTGGGGTGTTGCATTTTAAACTTTTTCCTTTAAACTTCCGTTTAGTTTTCCGTTTTTTCCATTTTCCATTTTCAGTTATCGCAAGGAAACTTTTATGGTTTTTCAGCAACAAATCGAATATAGTTTTTTGTTCGCCTGCCTGTCTGTCTGTCTGTTTTTGGGAGTGTTATTTTGAGCTTCATTTACATATCGTTAAATTTAACTTATCAGTTCTTAGCACACAACATAGGAAAACCTCCTCCTGGTCTTGCTTGCTTGTGTTTTTTTTTTCACTACCAGATCCATGCTAAAACAACAAAACTCCAGAAATGTTTGTGTGTGGTGGTTTGCAAAGTACGTCCTTACGTACTTCATTCATACGCTATGTAAAATCTACTTAATATTCTTGGGTAATGTGTTTAGAGTGGTAAATTAAGTACTTTATTGATTTGAGGTTACAGTACTGTGAACGGTGGGGAAGGGGGTGGGGGCAGAGTTTTACAAAGTGTTTGTTGTTAGACCAGCAGCAGTGAGAACAAAAAACACTACAAATCCTATGATTAATGACTTTTAAGCATACAAATTTCCAAAAGTTTGTGCTTTCAAAAAAAGGGCTGAGGAATGAAGGCGGCAACGTATAAGAAGGGTAAAGGTTTGAAAATGTATTCGCTTGGAAATTACATTATAGGGGACTGTAAATGAGTGAACATTTCGAGGAGATTTTTTTTAAAGAAAACACTAGCCTTAATATAAGCATTAATATGGCAATGAGTTAAATTGATCGATTTGTATGGAAACTGTATCAAATCATGGACCGATTTGGTTCACATTTACAGCACATGTTCGTAGGTGAAATTGAACCCGAAGTACCAAATTTGAGCAAAATCGGTTGAAAAATGTGGCTTTTAGGATGGAAAGAAATAAAATTGGTAGGGAGCTATATCTAAGCATGGACCGAGGTGGTTCACATTCAACATAGATGTCAGCTGGGGGAATAAAACTCGATATAACAAATTTGAACCAAATCGCATGTAATTTGCTACTTCTACAGTGCGGACTATACCAAAATATGGACCAATGTGGTTCACATTTTAAACACATATTGTTAGGTGAAATTCAAAGTCACGTAGCAAATTTTATTATAATGGGTTGAAAAATGTAGCTTCTAGAGCGGAAAGAATAAAGGATATTTGTATGGGAGCTATATAAAAACATGGACCAAGTGGTTCACATTCAACATAGATTTTCGGTGGTGGAAGATAACACCAAATAACAAATTTGAACTAAATCCCATGCCTTCTACAACAAAGTTGACCGATGTGATTCACATTTACAGCACATGTTCATAGGCGAAATAAAACGTCAAGTAGAAAATTTCATCAAAATCTGTTTAAAAATATGGCTTTGAGGGCGGAAAGTCTGGGACCTATATCAAAACATGAACCAATGTGGTTCATATTTATAGCACATGTTCGTAGGTGAATATCGGTTGAAAAATGTGGTTTATAGAGCGGAAATAAATCCTTTCGGACGGTAGTGATATTTGCATGGCAGCCATACCAAAATATGAACCGATGTGGTTCACATTTACAGCACTTGTTCGTATATGAAATTGAAATAGATGTGGCAAATTTTATCATGATTGATTAAAAAATTTGGCTTTTACGGATGAAATTATTTAAATACATAGAGACGTTTTTTTGGGGGCTATATAAAAACATGGATCGATGTGGTTCCCTCTAAATATAGATGTTCTCAGATGATATATAACACGATATGAAAAATTGTATCCAACTTGATTGTAGTTTGTGGTGTTGTGGAGTTTTTATATTAAAACTTTGACCGCTGTGGTTCACATTCACAGCACATGTTCATAGATGAAATAGAACGCCATGTAGAAAATTTGATCCACATCGGTGGCAAAATGTTGATATTAAGGAGGAAATTATGAAATTTAGTAGGTGCATTTATATGGGGGCTATACCAAAATATGGACCCATATGGTTCCTATTCAACATAGATGTTCCCAGATAAAATATAACGCGATGTGAGAAATATGAACCAAATCGCGTATAATTTGTTGTATCTACTATACTAAAACTATAACGAAACATGAACCAAGGTGGTTCACATTTACAGCACATATTTGTACGTGAATTTTCACGTCATGTAGCGAATTTCATCGAAATCGGTTGAAAAATGTGGCTTCCAGAGCGAAAATAAATGTAATTAGACAGAAGTGAAATTTGTATGCGGCCTATATTAAAACATGGACCGAAATGGTTCACATTTACAGCACATGTTCGTGGGTGAAAATAATAAACATGCAGCAAATTTCATCAAAATCGGCTGTAATTTGTGGCTTCCAGAGCGCTAAGAAGTTTACATGCTTTAGAAAAACTCTCTAAATGATTTTGATTCACAAAATTCAATTTATATATTTACATTGAGATTAACAAGTTCAGATAACGTCTAACAGTTATTTTATACAATATTGAAGTCAATAAAACGCTAAGAAATTGATCGAAATCTACAAAGTGGGATTAAATTACGGTTAAGCCTGTAACATTAACAAGTTTAGCCGCGGAAATGGCTAAACAACTATTTTAGTTTTCCAGCTGGATTAATGTTAACATTCATTCAGGGGATTAGAAATTTTGTTTGTTAGCATGGCTGGTTACAACTTTGTTATTATTACAAGTGTTGAAATGTGAAATTTTCAAAATAATTATTGTTTTCCCAAAATGAGAAAGACGAAACAACTGTTTAAATATCGTTGTAAGTTTATGGTTTCTTTTATAATGAAAAACCGTAGTCTTTTCAATATTTCGTTTTGGAGGAAGTGGAAGAAAAGATGTGATTAAATAAACACTTATTGGAAATGGGATGTATTTGCCTTTATTTTTTCAGAAATAATCCCCTCTCTTTCCCAAAACAAAAATGTCTATAGATTTGTATTGTTCGAATGAATAATAACAACAACAACAACGGCGACGACACCAGCTAATGTGGAAATATAGGGAGGGAAACCAAATGTCTGTGACAATACAACAAGACGACAACGGCAGCGACAACAAATGTTGGTAGGTTGAGTTTTCAGTTGTCTTTTCATTTTTCTTTTCTTGTCGGGGTATGTTTTTGTTTTCGTTTGGTGTTATGTTTACATTTGACATTTATCAAATGTATTATGTTTTCTCGTCTCTGCTGTTTTCTGGTCTTTTGTGGGGCTTTTTTCTTCAATAATTCAAACAAACTGTCATTATGTGGCCTCACGTCTGGCTGATGGTAACTGGGGCAGGGGAGGGGGATTTTGGAGATGATAGCAAGCTGGAGTGGTTGCTGCTATTCTGGGATGCCATCACATAAAAATAGACCATTTTGATTTTTTTTCAGACACCTCAAACAACAAAGTGTCAATGGAAGGTTAAATTTTTAAATTTTTATCGGTTCTCACTTTACCTTTTTTGCTCTTCATTTAAATTGAAATTTAATTATTTAATTTTTGCACTTGAACTTGAACTTTTGCGAGGATGATGATTTTTTCGCAATACCAAGTTAGAAGAAATCACTTCGGAAACTAAACCTCAAAGGCAGTGGTTTCAATTCAAAAACCCGGCCAACGACGGAACTCTTATCGAAATTTCCGCTTTTCGAAACCTTCTCAAATGCAAAGAAATCAATTTGATATGCATACATCAGCGCACCACAAAGTAGAGTAGTAGTGGAGTACACCCAAGAGTAGCTACAGCAAAAAAAAGGTTTAAAACAAATATAGAAAAAATACATTTTGTTTTCACAACGAACGTCAACGTCAAATTCTTTTTTTTTCGAAATGATTACACATGAAATATGTGTGAGTTTGAAATGAAAACAATTTCAATTTCAAACCAAACTATGACTAATTGTATATTAATCGTAAGTCTGTTTTTTTTTGTTGTTTTGATTTATGAAAATATTATTATTATTGTTTTTCAAATCGACTGCTTATCGTTGGAAATTAGCCTTGAAACCATTTCAAGATTTATGTCTGTGCGTTTGTTCGTTTGTACGTTTCTTCGAATACAATAAATCTTTTCATTTAAATACCAAATCTATCTATCTATCTGTCGAATGATTAAACTGCACCGCAAATGTCAAATCAAATGTCAATAAAGTCAATGACAATTACGACCAGACCGTGTCTGAGCTCATGCATGCAACAATTGATGATTGAAGTAAAAATCCAAAGAAAGACAGAGAAATATAAATCTTTAAAAGTGATGTGTTGTAAATGCCCCCGCAGATAAGACACGGTCACTGATGGAAATTTATTAATTCGCCGTTGAAGAGAAATCATGGCAGAGAGAGAGGTTTAAAATAATTGAACATTTAATATCTTTAAATATTAAAATAAATGCAAAAGAAATATTCCCACAAAATTTCCGGAAAGGACAAGGAAAGCTTCTGTCAACCAATGTGCTGTGTGGCCTATAATTTTGTACTAACTTAAAAGGACGAACTGTTCAGGGGCGCCTCTGAATGGCTAATCCTCTTTTGGAGAAGTTTTACGTGATTTTTTCACATTGAGATCTTTAAAAATAGAGTTAAGAAAAAATAATACTGAAGTTATGCCTAAAGATATACTATGTTTTTGTGCGTAAAGAACACAGGTATGTTAAAAAAATCTTCTTGGATTATGAGTCTGTTTTTTTAAACAGGTGTGGCAAAAGTTTATCAATTTTTAGGCTACTTAAACAAAAATCTTCCTGGGCTAAGAATCTATTTTTAAACAGGACGATCAAATTCTAAGCTACCGAATTTTATAGAATGAAAAATGCAAGGTCAAGGTACCTTTTCCAACAGGGTTGGCAAAAAGTGGCTATTTTATATTTTCAATTTTGCAAATCTCTTTTTTTTGAAACATATAAAGCCTGACGAGCCCTCTTTGGAGTTTTGATGTTTCGTCTTTCGACAGAATATATTTATGTTCATTTCAAAAATATATACAAACAACATATTTCAATAATTCTCTGTTCCCTTTTGAGTTTATCACCAAACGGAAATAGCAGCGAGCTCATGGCTACCCAGATTTTGTTCGTTCTATGTACCATACACTACTCAGATCAGCTCAGTTTAAATGCACTTTAAGAAAACAACAACGATTTTTGGTGATAAGCCTTTACTGTATACATACATATACAAATATAAAGTATATAAAAAGAACTGAAATCATGAGGTTTATATATGAAATATTTTAAATTAATGGCGTTCTCGAGTTGTATAGGAGAAGAAACCGAAACAGGAGGTGGAGTATTGAAGTGTTTTACGTCTTCGATAACAAATTTAATGAAATTATTGTCGGTTTAATTAAGCGTTATTTTTTTCTTTTCCTTCGTTATTTTTTTTTTTTCAATTGAAACTTATCCATGTGCTTCAGTGTGTGTGTGTACTACTGGGCATATGCTCGTTTATGTCTCGCATTTCAAGTGTTTCTTCCTGTAGCTTCCGGTTTTTTCGGATTTTGGGGATTTTTGTTTTGGCTGTGGAAATTTTATATATGCACTCTGTTATCACGCCATACGAAAACGGAAAAAATATGAAGCATAACATATCAAATGACCACAGAATTTGATTGTGGAACTAATTGAGTGTTTAAGCACTTAAGAAGCCATATTGCCATATATGGAAATATTGCGGGGGGAAAGTACCATCAGTTTGAAGTGGAAGTAAGGAAGAAAGTGCAATATAGGAATGATTTAATGAAAAATGGAATAATTTTCTTTTATTTATAAAATTACTTACTACTCAGTTTAGCCTTGAAGTAAATAATACGGAAGATTGTACATACCTGGAAAGATAAAAATAATAGAAGATTAGAATTTTTGTAAAGTCATAGTAAAATCGATTTAAAATAACGAGAGAAGGGTTTTTTAAATAAAAAGATTTTTTTTCATTAAATATGCAGTAAAATTGTGATGAACTCAGTATAGTTATTGTAAGCTAGGGCGAAATAAAACGCGAACCAATGTGAAATGGGTCACAAGTTATTTTATTTAACACAGAAAAATATCAATTAAAAATTATAAATAATAAATTATGATATCTGCAAAATAAGTAATTACTTTTTTGACCCTCAATTAACATAATAATCCGTGAGATTTAAAAATGATTTTATTAATTTTTGATAGAGCGGCAACTAATGTATTAATCACTTCAATTAATATTTAATTATTTCCTTTAAAATATTTAAACAAAAATAGTTTAATGTATCAACAAAGTTTACTATCTCGAAGTATTATAATTGTTAAAAGAAAAATATTAATTAAATATTAATAGAAGAGCAAATAAATTTTGATAAATTAATTCCATTAATAATTTTCAGACTCTCAATAAATATATTAATCAAAGAAATTAAAATATTAATTAATTAATTAATTAATAGTAGAGCGGTAACTAATATATTAATCATTCAATTAATATTTAATCAATTTATGTTTGATTTAAATTTAGCGTCTCATTATTTTTTCTGGGGGCTGAAATCTCAATATTTCAATTTTTTTATTATTATTTATTTATTTTTATATTTTTTATTTAAGTTAAGCCAAATAGTTTACTATCTCAAAGTATTATAAATGTTGAAAGAAAAATATTAATTAATTATTAATAGAACAGAATATAATATATTAATCAATATATTAATTAATTGTTAGTAGAGCGGCAATTAATATATTAATCAATTCAATTAATATTTAATTATTATTTTTTGATAAACAAAAAAATATTTCAAATATATTTAGATTGAATTAAACAATTTATTTTATTAATTAATTAATTAAATATTAATAGAACAGAAATAAATATATTAATCCATTCAATTAGAATTTTCAGACACTCAATTAATACATAAATCCAGGCAATTAAAATAATTAATTAAGCATTAATAGAGCGGCAATTAATATTTAATTATTTTTTGATCGATTTAACCAAAATAGTTGAATATCTCATATTTTTTCCAGTGCATATTTAAAGGGGTGATATCTCAATATTTCAATTACTTTTTTGATTGAATTAAGCCAAAAAGAGTTTTCTTTATAATAGTTGATGAGTGTCTCATTAGTTTTTCAAGTGCATCTCAATATTTCAATGATTTTTTATTGAGTTAAGCCAAATAGTTTACTATCTCAAAGTATTATAAATGTTGAAAGAAAAATATTAATTAATTATTAATAGAACAGAATATAATATATTAATCAATTCAAATAATATTTTTTTAATTTAATAATCCCTGCAATATATTAATTAATAGTTAGTAGAGCGGCAATTAATATATTAATCAATTCAATTAATATTTAATTATTATTTTTGATAAACAAAACAAATATTTCAAATATATTTAGATTGAATTAAATAATTTATTTTATTAATTAATTAAATACTAATAGAACAGAAATAAATATATTAATGCATCAGTGCATATTTCAATTACTTTTTTGATTGTAAAGAGTGATTTTTTTGAGGTTAGGATTTTCATGCATTAGTATTTGACAGATCACGTGGGATTTCAGACATGGTGTCAAAGAGAAAGATGCTCAGTATGCTTTGACATTTCATCATGAATCGTCTTACAAACGAACAACGCTTGCAAATTATTGAATTTTATTATCAAAATGCGTGCTCTGTTAAAAAAGTTCATTGCGCGCTTCCATTTTATGGTCAGTTTAATCGACCCACTGAAGCGGCTATTCGGGCTATTGTGACTAAATTTCGCACCAAATTTACATTGTTGGACATTAAACCACCAACACGCTTACGTAGAGTGCGAACTGAAGAAAATATCGCAGCTGTATCGGCCAGTGTTAATGATGACCACCAATTTTCGATTCGTCGCCGTTCGCACCAATTGGGTCTCTGTTACTCAAAAACGTGGAAATGCCAAAATTGGACTAAGCGGATGGACCACCTAAGACGCAGCCGCGGTCAACATTTAAATGAAATTATCTTCAAAAAGTAAATGTCATGGACCAATCTAACGTTTCAAATAAAGAACCGATGAGATTTTGCAAATTTTATGCGTTTTTTTTTAAAAAAAGTTATCAAGCTCTTAAAAAATCACCCTTTATTAAGCAAAAATAGTTTTCTTTATAATTGTTGATGAAAAGGACAAATATTAATTAATTAAATAAATATTAATAGAATTAGTCAATTCAAAAAATATTTCAATTAATTTTTGATTGAATTAATCCACCAAATTTACTGTCTCCTTATTTTTGAAGGGGTAAAATCTCAGTATTTCAATTAATTTTTGATTGAATTAAGCAGAAAATATTTATTGTCTTACTATGGACATGGTTAAGAGGCTGAAATTTCATTTGAGCAGCAATTAATATATTAATCGATTCAATTAACATTTCCCTTCTTTCAATCATTTAAATCGAACTAAAAATTCTCTCAGAAAAAAAATTAAATTTCATATTTTTTTCAAGACACCTTCACCGAAAAAAATATCTCAATTTGAAGTAAAAAATCCATTGTCCCTAATTTGGGGGAATTTTTCAAGCACATCAACACACTCTACACGCAGCTACATACCCGAGTAGCTGCTTACACAAGCTCCTTAAACATATTCTTAGTGTATGTGCATGTATGTACTTAAACATGGTACTTAGATAAATGTATGTGTATACACACCTGTCATTATTTTTTATTTTCCACTCATATTTCAGACTTTTCAACATTATTAAATTTTTTGCCTTGCTCTTGTATAAATGTATAATTTTGTTGTCCTTATTGTGTATCCTTCTTATGTTGTTGTCTTACACGTACATTGTTTACTTTCTTTGTTATATACATGTACACATATACATATGTACACACTAGATATATGGCTATATGTATGAATGTTATACATTGTATATATCGACATACATACATACGCAAGCATTTGGAGCAATTAAAGATGGAAAATAGAAACAAAAGCAGCAGAAAAAAGAAAGAAAGTGAGTGCGTGTGTATGACAGAAGAAAAGGATAAAAACTCATCTAACGAAAAATGTGGAACACACTTCACATGCATTTCGGATAACACAAAACGACAAGGATTTTTGGCACGCAGAACTAATTATATAGGAATTTTGATTACAGGAATTTCATCGAAAATTAAATTTAAATTTTAAATTTGTTAAGTTTTGATCATAATCTATTTTCAGGTTGTAAAACTAAATCTTAAAGTGTAAACAGTACTAAATACAACACTGCTGAAGGCGTTGCGAGCAACCCTGTGCATGATCAGCTGACTTTTTGCGGTAGCGTTTACACCTTATTAAAGGTATTATGAGATTGCAAGTATGACAAAGCTTTTTAAACCGAAATCTGTATTTCGTTTTTTTTTTTGTTGAACAGTGTAAACATTTTTGTTTTCTTACTAACGCACATCCTTATGTTGATGGCGTTCTTTGGGTTTGCTTTTTTGAAAAGCAATAAAAACGACAAGATGAAATGAACATTTATGTTTTTCCCCCGAAACATTTAGAAAGAAGGAAAGGTATTCAAAGGTACAGTGTGCTAAAGCCGTAAAGAGACACCAATGATTTTTCTACATTAGAAATCCTTTAGAAAAATGCCAACATTTTCAAATATAAATTTGTTAAAAATGATAAAATATTTTTCCATCATTAATTGCTTTGAACAATTTATTGTGATGATTTGAGGATTTCTGACTATTTCCGCAGAAATTTCTCAGGAAGTTTGTGGTGTGTGATTGCGGATTTTCTATACGGTACGTGTATATACTGCTATAGTTACCACTGTAACGTCAAAAAGCTCCAAAACAGTTATTGATATTTTCATTTGTAGTTTCATTTTCGCAGAGTTTCCTTTTCCCGGTGAGTGTGTGTGGGAGTAAGATTTTTTGCATTTCGCCCGAGTTTTTTTTCGGTTTTTTGCTAGTCCTCCTTGTGTTTTAATGGTCTGTGTAAACATCAAAAGAGAACAACACAAAGTGCATATGTTAAAGCTCAGCTGTCATTTGTCATTAGGAAAATTGGGTTTTATGTTACTTTTTAAGGGAAAACAAGCGGAGAACAAGAAAAAAAAAACAACTCCACGACATTAACAACTCCACAATACAACAATACACATGTGTCTTGGCAGCCAAACAGCCCCCCCCTCCACTCAACACATATGTACGTGCGCTACGCGCCAACTGAGGAAAATTAAAATGTCATTTTGACATTTGAGACCATACCAAACCACACACACTCTGTCGTACGGTCGGCGTGACGATGGACTCGTTCCAAGACTCATCAGCAAACAACCTGCCTAGGCTTTTCTCACGTTGTGTAGCTGAAATATGTGTGTGAGTGTTTTTTGAAAATGCACATAAAATATTTAAAACTAATTACAATACAATCCCTCCTCCTGATTTGTGTGTAGGTTTCCGAACATTAGCTTTTCAAAAAAAAAAAATACAGAAAAAAAGAAGGAAACAAATCAACGATTAAAACCTGAGGAGTCCCAACACACCACGCCACACCGACCATAAAATTAGTTCAACCGCCATTACCGAAATTAATTTGAAATATCCCTTGGCTTGGAGAAATTTCCATATTTCTTGTGAGTTTATTGAAGTGCAAAGTGTTGAAATGTCAACGCAACCTGAAATTCTGAACGCCAGAACCATAAAATTCTAATTCTAGAAATTTTTATGGCCGCCAACAAAAGCATGCGTTCCATGCGAGATTCCCTCAATGTTCCAAAACAATTTGACAAAAGCGAAAAGGCAACATTAGACAAATTTCCAAAATTTTACATAAAACTAAATTTAATGCATTCATTTCGATTCGATTCGATGGATGGATGGGGCTCCCATCCACGATTAAATGGAATGGCCTGGTATGGCAGAACATACAAAAGCTAATAAAGAAGACAGATACCTATTAAAATTAACAACAACAACAAAAACAAAAGAAACAGAAACACAAATAGAATAGAGTGGAATAAATCGGTAAGAGCTTTTTGATGTAGGCAATGACAGACAACAAGACAACATTCAACACAGAAATTCGAAATTCCATTCAAAATTCTATTTGGATTTGGAGTTTTGTACAACAAGGTGTATTACATTATAGGTATATAGAAACTCAAGGCAATATAATTTTTGGGAGTGAAAAAAAAGAAAACCTGGGAAAATATTTGAAGTTTTAATTACAAGTTAATGTCTTTATGGGCCCCATAATATAATAAAACTATAATAAAGTAGTGACGACAACTAAATAAATGTAAATCCAGTTGACAGCATAAAACCTGAGATGATTTCCGATTAAAAACACCTAAAAAGGAGGATAAT
The DNA here is from genome assembly GCA_947397865.1 of Polietes domitor. Classification (NCBI taxonomy): domain Eukaryota; kingdom Metazoa; phylum Arthropoda; class Insecta; order Diptera; family Muscidae; genus Polietes; species Polietes domitor. Next base: position 152,507,355 of record OX377621.1, on the reverse strand, counting down.
TATTGAGCTGTTCAATAAGCCATATCACCTGAAGTTTGTCCTAAACATAATAAATTTTCCAAAGAAAAATTCTCCTATCGATGTGTTAAAAGCTTTTCCGAAATCACTATAAATCATCGAAAATATGTCACAAAACCATTAAACTTTCAACAATTAGTAATTAAAAAGACAACTAAGGAAATATCACGAGAAAAGTCTGAAAAATGTCACAAACATAATAAAAAATATCAAAAATCTACAAAAACTTAATGAAAAGCAAAAAAATATTTTATGATAGGCCACAAATTTTAATAAGTGTGCCTCCAGAGTCTGAAAGCTTTTCCAAAATCCAGGTCAAAATCATAAATATAAAATGCCATAAAATGACAACATATGTGCGTAATATTCTGAGTGATATGGAGTCCGAAAATCTTCAAATCTAAACATAAATCTATATAACCATAGCGGATAAGGGCAAGGTGGATAAAGGCGGATAATCAAAAGATATATAAATCATTAGGGAATTTGTTGAAATACCGACTACGAATATTCAATATCAATAAATTTCTTCAGGAAATTCTTTAAAAATGAGTGAAAGCGTAAATATAAAGAAAACTAAAATTTACTATTACGAAATTTTCATGGAAAGCTAGACAATTAAAATGGAAATTGTAAAAAATAACAGGCAAAATGTCTAATCCATGTATCCTTAAAAGTAATATGAATAAATATATATATGCATATAAACCATATGTTACAAACAAATTGCTATATTTAATAAAATCTAAAAATGGAGGGAAACATATGCATTTTATTTGCACACATTCAGAAGTCCTACATATAGTGAAAGGGTTATCAAAACCCCAATACCCCTAGTCGGCCGTTTTACTATATCAATTCGTTTTACTAGTTAAAAATCAAAAATATTAAAGAGATATGCTAAGCGAGAGCTTTATGTAAAATACCTCGCATTTGCGTTTTAAAAAATTTGTGATTTTTTATTTGTATTTTAAACGATTAAACGAATTGATGTGAAAGAACTGAGAGTTTTGGTTATTTTCTTATGAATCCTGCTTTCGAAAAATATTAGAGTTTCCCATGTGTGCACAGTAGTTTTCGCGTAGTGACATAAAATAGCTCGTATTTACGTTTTGCAAAAATAATGTTCATTTTAAACGTCTTAGCGAATTGATGTGAAAGAACTGTAAGTTGCGTTTATTTTCTTACGAATCCTACTTTCGAAAAATATTAGAGTTCCCCATGTGTGCGCAGTAGTTTTCGTGTAGTGACATAAAATACCTCATATTTACGATTTAAAAAAAATAATGTGCATTTCAAACCTGTTGACGAATTGATCACAAAGAACTGAGAGTTGTGATTATTTTCTTAAGAATCCTGCTTTCGCAAAATATTAGAGTTCCCCATGTGTGCACAGTAGTCTTCGGGTACTGATAGTTTAAAAAATTTTTATTTAACATGTTTAATTTTTCTTAGCTTGAAATTTGTATTTTAGACGAGGGAATGAATTAATCTCAAAAGTTTTACTAATTCAATAAAATCCAAATAAAAATGAAAAAATTTTGAATGCACACATTATGAAATCCTTTATATTCTGAAAGACCGATTAACAAAGAATAATATCCAGGTCCCAGTTATTCTAGAGCAATTCACTTTACTAGAGTAAAATTAAAAATAATATAATATATATGTAGATATATGTAAAATTACACCAATTTTCATTGTTTAAAAGAGTAACCTTCATTTTAAATGCATAAACGAATTGTTATGAAAAATCTGAAAGTCCTGGTTTTTTATTTATAATCCTACTTTCAGAAGATATTGGTCTTTACCATGTGTGTAACGGAGTTTTCGAATGGTGCTACTATTTCAGTTTATTAAATTTATAATTTAGCATTTTTGGCTTGATTTTTGCAACATTTAAATTGGCAAATAAATTGCTCTAAATTTAATTAAAATCCATATAAAAATAAAGGGGAAAATTAAAAATTTTATTGCACACATTACAAAATCCTATATATTCTGAAAGAAGGATTAATAGCAAATTAACTGCGTGTCCCAAGTTTTCTATATCAATTCATTTTACTAGTGTAAAATTAAAATTAATACTAATATGTATTTGTAAAGCCAATTTTTGATATATAAATATATTTAATATGTATTTTAAATGAATAAACGAATTGATTTGAAAAATCTGAATGTATGGGTTATGTTATTCGAAAATCGTCTTTCTGAAAATGTAGAATTTCACCATGAGTGCACAGTGGTTTTCGAACAGCGATACTATTTCAGTTTTTTAGTTTATATTTTATATTTTTTCATTAATTTTATCATTTTGAGCATTTAAATTTAAAAATTGAACGCACACATAATAAAATCCATTATATTCTGAAAGAAGGATTAATAACAAATTAACTCCGTGTCCCAGTTACTTTGTATCAATTGTTTTACTATGTTAAAATTAATACTAATATATATTTGTAAAGTAAGTTCGTTGTATAAAAATGTAATTTGTATTTTAAACGGCGAAACGAATTGATATGAAAAATCTGAAAGCGCTAGTTTTTTCATTGTGAATCTTTCTTTCGGAAAATATTGCAGTTCACCATGTGTGCAAAGTGGTTCTCGCAAGATGAGATTTTTATTTTTTGTAATAATTTTTTTCAGACTTTGGCCTTGATGGCCATAGTGCTTAAAATGAGTGATTGAAATTGATCAAAAATTAAACTGAGATTTTTCATTTTTTTAATCCTTTCTTGATAATATAGTTCCTTGAAAAAAGTGATTTAAAAGAATTAACGAATTGATGTGAAAAAACTGAGAATGCTGTTTTGTTCATTTTAAATCCTTTCTTCAGAATATATAACATTATCCATGTGTGCAAAGTAGTTTGTTTTTAAAATTGACAATAATCAGTCTCTCATAGAACAAAAATGTAAATTGATTTTAATTTAAACCAATTTCTTAAAAATATTTTTAGTTTATTTTATGATTCGATTTTTTGACATTTTCGCTTTGACCCTTTGCGAAATGTGTTAATCGCGTGTTATTAAACTTTCAATACAATTTAAATGTAGCCTAATTTAAAATTGTTTGTCTGCATATTCCGCTAGCCGTGGCCTGTTTGATTTGTTGCGTATTTTTGTTTTGTCTAGCCCGCATTTCGAATTCAATTGAAAACGGAGTGTGTGTGTTTGTGTGCGCGCGGTTTTGTGTTCTATTTTATATGTTCAAATGCAAATAGCAAATTCTAAAGAAATTCAGAGCCTTCACTGCTCAACTCAGCAGTGCTTTTTACGGTTGCTTAGAATTTCGATTAAAGATTACGGAGTATCTGTGTGTTTTCTGGTTGGTTTTATTAAAATAAATTGTATATATAGAATTTTAAATGAAAGCCTCCCTCCCTCCCTGTCACAATTGAGAAAAAGAGCAGATTTCGCATTGAAATGCAAATACAAATCTTGATAAGACGAACGTGCCACAGCAAATACAAATAAAAACATAAGAGTATAAATTTTTATTGTAATTAATTCAAGAGACCAGTCTGTCAGCGTATAATCAATCATTATTATGGCTAAACTAAAAGTATTTAAACGACATTAACTTTGTAACATAATTAACATCATGGCGTCATCATCAATAATAAATGACAACGATGCAAACTTTTCTTCTGCCATCGATCATTATGATAATCATGATGATGATGACTATGATTAGATTGTTATCTGTGATGGTAGTTAGTGATTAACAACTGTCATCTCTGGTTTAACTCAAACGGAGAGCAAGAGAGCTAGGCAGAGTAAATGTCCGTTTTAATTATGCACTGGCAACTGTTAACCAACTATGACAGAACAAGATCCCCTTTAACCCTTATAAATTATGAATTGGACAAGCAAGCAAGCAAAGTTAAAACATTAGTTATTATTAAATTGAGCCCGAAATGCGTCGTATGTCTTTGAACATTTCCATTAAGGGTTACTTTTGCAGAAACACACACACACAGCCCAACTGAAAGGCAGACAGACAGAAGTACGTAAGTTCTCCGACAAAAACATCCATCAATTGTTGTTCAAATGTCAAAAATTTGTTTCAGTTTCCCCCTCACCCCAAAAAAAAAAGAAACATAAAATAAAAATGTTGTGCCAAAACTACCAAACTCTGTGTGTTCAGTTCAGTTCACTTCATTCGTTTCGTTCAATTCCCTGCTAAGTAGTTCATCATTTTTGTTCTTCTTTCTTCTCCGGAATGTATTCATGGTGTTCCAACTCCCCTCGTTCCGAGCGAGGGAGAACGAACTGTCGGTACTATAAAACTGAAACTAAAGTTTTTTTCTATTTTTGGTGCATATGGAAATAATTTTTGTTAAAGTTTTTTTTTCTGTATTTTTTCCATCTTCGTTTAGAATTCACTAAAAGGCCAATGATGAATGACATTTCGTATGGAATATTTGACATAGCCATGTGTCTGTGTGAATGTAAATGCTTGTCTCTGTTAAATATTTCATCTTTTTTGATGATGACGAAATGTTAATTCAAATGTTGTGTTGGCTTTTAATGAGGCGCATATGTGTCATTGCGACATAAAACCAAGAACGAGATGGGGGTGGGGCAATGGACAGATACCATTTGTTCTTTTGGTTCGGGGTTTTTTGGTGGGTGTAATGTAAAAAGGGCAATAGTTTTGACACCCAACAATTTTGGCCGCAGGCGGCAGAGTCATAAATAATAGATTTAAATCTTTTTGAACCTAAAGTCAATTAGGGAAATTAAAAGCTAAAAGTTACATAAAGAAACTCACAAATTTGAAACAAAAAAATGGGAAAATTGGGCGGACAATTGAAAAAACAATGAAATTGTCATGACACACATGATAATATAAAATGAAAGAAGGATTTACAATGAATTATCTAAAAGCAACAGTTGATCTAGATCAATTCACCCATATTTTAACTATAAATATTTATTTGCATTTTAAACGAGTAAACGAATTGATATAGGAATAGTGGTACCAATGTTCCTTTCCTATAAAATCCTACTTTCAGAATATACTGGAAGCATCCATGTGTGCAAAGTGGTTTTCGAAAAAAATTAAAAACATTTTTAGAAATATTTTAACCCAGAAAGTGATATTACAATCCATACATAAATATTAATTTGCATTTTAAACGAGTAAACGAATTGATATGGGAATTCTGGTGCTTAGGTCTCATTCACGTAAAACCCTTCTTTTAGACTATATTGGACACTCCCGTGGGTGCAAAGTGGTTTTCGAAAAAATAAAAAAAATAAATTTTGAAATTTTAAATGTGTTCATAATCCGTATATAAATAATAATGTGCATTTTAAACGAGTAAACGAATTGATATACAAAATTTGAGGCATAGGTTTCACTCACGTTAAACCCTTCTTTTAGAATATATGAGACACTTTCATGTGTGCAAAGTGGTTTTCGATAAAAATACAAAATGCTTTTTTAATATTAAATGTTTGTAAATCAAACAAAGAATTTAAAATGAAACAATAAACTTTCAATTGCATTTTAAATGTGCAAACGAATTGATGAGGAAAATTTGAGACATAGGTTTCACTCCGTTAAACCCTTCTTCTAGAATATATTGGACACTTCCATGTGTGCAAAGTAGTTTTCAAGAAAAATACATAATGTTTTTTTAATATTTGTAAATAAAACAAAAGTAGAAAATGAAATAATAAATGTTTAATAGCATTTTAAATGTATAAATATAGATATAACATTCATATATTAAAATATATATTAATTTGCCTTTTTAACGAGAAAACGAATTGATATGGGAATATTGATAACCAGTTTTTCGTTCCCGTTAAACCGTTCTTTCAGAATATATGGGACACTTCCATGTGTGCAAAGTGGTTTTCGAGAAAACCTATAAATAAAATATTAGTTTGCATTTTAAACATCTAAACGAATTGATTTATAAAAACTGGCGAGCAGTATTATTTTATCTTAAATCCTTCTTCCAGAATATATTGGGCGTTGCCATGTGTGCAAAGTAGTTTTCGAGAATTAAATGTTTTTCAATTGCAAATAAATTATTAGATTTTAAAACATTGATTATTTTCCATTTTGTGTGAATAAACAAATTAAAATCATTATTTTTTTATCCTCTGGTACTCGTAAAACAAATTAAAAAATCTTTACATTGTCTAGCCCTCTTGGGAGGGAGTGAAGGGAATGAAGGCGAGAATCACCATCTCATTTGATTTATGTTGATGTTAATTTTAATTGAAAAAAAATCCCAAAAAATGAGGGGGAGTAATTGTTTTTTTTTTTCTTATCTAACAGCGTACTTTATGAGAAGCGTACTAATGTTTTTAATTAAATAAATCACGGAGACAACAAATCTGGGGAATTGTTCTTCCAAACAGAAGAAGAAGAAAAAGAGAAAAAAACCAAGACTCATGTGTTCGCCGTACAAAGAAGATTCCCCAGAAAAATATCCAAAACAAAAAAAATCATTAAATTCATAAATAGTTGTGTGTTCCAATTCTTTTTCAACGCCATAAATTAAAATCCAAATACTTTTTTCGGAGGGGTATGACGAAAACGCAACAACAAAGCTAAGATAGGAAAAAATCGTTAAGAAAAAACTATGGTTTGACACTTAACTAACGCCCCTCATTAGTTACGGCTGTGTTGTGTTTCATCTTCGTATTTGGAACGTTTTGGACATACCGCCAAAAAACAACACAACACAACGAATGGTTGTTGTTATTTTTTATGGTTATTATATGGTCCCCTCTGTACTACCAGGGCTACCAACACAAGGCTGCTGCTGTTGCTGCTGCTACTCTGTTGTCTATTAATGATGGTTGTTGTAGTTGTTGGTTTATTTAGTTCTGCTTTTTCCAACTACTACTAACTAAAATTGAATTAATTTCTAATTAATTAACGTTAACATACATATTTCTGGAAATTTTCAAATGTAACCGTACAAGAAGAGAAGCCGTAAAAGCATTAATTAGAAGAAGAAGAAGTATGAAATAAACTTCATTGGCTTGTATGCGATGAAAAGCTTTTGGGGGGAAATTCATTTGAATTGTTTGTATGGGGCTTTTACGGATATTCAAAATTTGTAGGGTTTTCTTTCTTCTTTCTGTTGATAAATGTTGATATGCTAAGTTAATACATTTAACAAATTTGTTTTGTTTCTTTTAGTTATGCTTGAAATTTCAACACCGTTTTTGTCGTTTTCGGGAACGAAATATGTAAATTTTGTTGAAATTTTGATTATGCTAAATAGGATAATTCTCGACAAATATTGATGGGTTTATTGAAATTTTTTGACATTTCAGTTATTCACGGGATATTAACACTTCTCAATTTCATTCAAACTTTGCCTGGGAGAACTTACTGGTCTGTTTTAGGAAATGTCAAATACTACTATTAAGATAGGCTGTCATTCATGATAGTGGTTAAGTGTCAGGTCTCCCGCCTATCATCATTTTAGTTCCAGTCATTTGACTATTGATTTGACCTTATCTCGCTCTCTCTCTCCTTCTGATTGTTAAGTATTACCTTAAGCTTCTGTAATGCTAACCATTGATTTAACTTGAATTTCCTGATTTAAGACTACACCATTATACTGTCATTGTTAATTGTATTTGTCATTAGACTCAGATTTTCCGACAAACAGTTTTTATAGATAGACATTTTTTCTGATAGTGAAGAGACACTATTAATTTTATTAAATGTCGTGTGTCATTGTCCTATAATGTCCTTAATATACTTATTTGTATAGCTCATTTTCGAGATATTTATGTTATTAAATTTCTTAAATTGACAATTTGACTTTAGTTAGAAAATGATATATTCCATGATAGACGTCATTTATAAGAAGAAAGAATGATTTACAATGAATTATACCAAAACGCCAGTTGAATTATGCCATATTTTAACTATAAATATAAATATTTATTTGCACTTTGAACGAGTACAAGAATTGATATGGGAAAAATGGTAGCATGGATTGATTCACAACAAATCCTATTTTGGAAACTTCTATGTGTGCAAAGTGGTTTTCGAAAAAAATAAAAAAAAAATATTTTAGACATTTTAAATATATGTTAATTAATAATTTAAACAAGAAAATGCTTAAATTTTGCATATGATAATCTATATATAAATATAAATAAATATATAAATATTAAATATAAATAAATTATTAGTTATTATTAATTATTAAATATAAATAAATATATAATATTAATTATAACGAGTAAACGAATTGATATGAGAAAACTGGGCGCCAGGTCTCATTCACATTAAATTCTAGTTTCGGAATATATTGAACACCTTCATGTGTGCAAAGTAGTTTTCGGATAAATTTTGCATATGATAATCTATATATAAATATAAATAAATATATAAATATTAATTTGCATTTTAAACGAGTAAACGAATTGATATGAGAAAACTGGGTACCAGGTCTCATTCACATTAAATTCTAGTTTCGGAATATATTGAACACCTTCATGTGTGCACAGTGGTTTTCGGAAAAAATGAAAAAAATATATTTTCCGCATATAAATATTAATTTGCATTTTAAACGAGAACACGAATTGATATGATAAAATTGGGTACCAGATCTCATTCACATTAAATCCTTCTTATGGAATATATTGGAAATGTTCATGTGTGCAATGTGGTTTTCGAACAAATTAAAAAATATATTTAAGAAATTGACAATATTTGCGAATTTTAACTAAGTTATGTAAATATTAATTTGTATTTAAAACTAGAAAAAGAATTGATAAGAGAAAACTGGGTACCAGGTCTAATTCACATTAAACCCTTCTTACTGCATATATTGGAACCTTTCTTGTGTGCACAATGGTTTTTGAAAAAAAAAATAAAAATGTTGTAAATATTTTCCAATCTTAAACACATAAATATTAATTTGCATTTTAATCAAGAAAACGAATTGATGTAAGAAAACTAGAAACCGCGATTCTTCCACGTTAAAGTCTTCTTTTGGAATACATTGGACACTTTCGTGTGTGCACAGTGGTTTTCGGAAAAATTAATATATTTTTTTTAGTTTTAAATGTTTGTAAGGGCAACAAAAAGAAATTTAAAAAATCAAAAATAAATTGTGAATTGCATTTTAACGGTGTAAACGAATTGATGTGGGAAAATTGGAAACAGGGATATTTTTTCTCAATTCATTCTTTTAGAATATATTGGGCACTTCCGTGTGTGCACAGTGTTTTTTGAGAAAATTAAAAAGTTTCGTGTTTTTAATTTTAAATGTTTGTCAGTTAAACAAAACAAAAATACAAAATTCAACAATAAATTTTGAATTGCATTTTAAAGGTGTAAACGAATTGATGTGACAAAATTGGAAGTAGTTCTAATTTCATCCTAATACCTTCTTTCAGAATATATTAGGCTCGGCTATGTGTGCAAAGTGGTTTTCGAGAAAATTTGTGGAAACAACTTTTCTGAAGTTTTAAATAAGTTAAACAAGAATATGCAAAAAACTTCCATATTACTTTCCGGATATAAATATTAATATGCATTTTATACGAGAACACAAATAAATGGGAGAAAACTTGTAGCCTATATTCCTTCACGTTAAACCGTACTTTCAGAATATATTGGACACTTCCATGTATGCAAAGTGGTTTTGGAGAGAAAAACATTTTTTATTTTAAATGATAGTTTTCGAGAAAAATACAAAAAGAGTTTTTTATTTGAAATGTTTCTCAGTAGGCCATTATAGTTTGTACCTAGAAGCCCCTTCTTTTTAGGGGTCTTTATGTTTCCTGCCTTTTGTCTTTCTGCCCCTCTTTGACCATTAGTCCATAGTTTTGTATGTTAATCATTTGTCTAATTATTAACCAATTCACAGTTCTGTGTTTTTATTTTTTTTTTTTGATTTGGTGATTGTGATTTTTTTCCTAGCATGAATTCCAATAAAGCGATGACAACAAAACGACCAGTCTGATTAACTCTAAACGCTCGCACACAGCAGATTAGCAACTCCATAGCGCTACAGGGGGTAATACGCACAAGTCCAAAAACCGCTTGCGGTAAATTGATCTGTTTTTCTAAGATCAAATCCTATTGAAGAAACGACAGGAGGCAGAAAATTCGATAATTAGTTTCTTATGACCGTGTGTGGCCGTTTGATCTCCCCACCAGCTAAACCACCACAAAATCACCACCCGTCATAAAAAATATTAAAGAATTGCTCTTAAATATTGACCACTTGACTCCACAGCTTGTTTTTGCCCTTTTCTCTCTCTCAGCTCAATTGTTAGTAAACAAAGGGCCAGTTGATGTCGGCTAGGAAAACAACAACAGCAAAAAAATGTGCTCCAAAAAAAGCTGAAATGGGGAAAAACAAAACTAAAAGAATAGAGTTTGTTTGTATGGTAGGGTGGGGTGGTGGCCTGGCCAGGCCAGTCCATTGTTTATGCTGTAAGTATGTTGACGCTAGTTTGGGGACGGGCCAGTAGTGGCTGGTGCTTGCCGGCAATATGGTCTTCTGAAATGAATTAAATTCTTTAGAAGAGAGCATAGCTATAACCCCACAAGTGGTCGTTTTTCGTTGTAAGCTTTTTTTGTGTGAATTGTTTTTTTCCGAGTTTTTCAACACAATGCCGAACAATAGCATGTGTCTGGCTGTATAGTGCTGATGGTTTATACGCTTCTAAAGACATCTAACGGATACTCAGACAAGTTAGCCAGCCAGGCCAATAGCCAAGCAAGACAATCCCTATGCTGCAATGCACAGGCTGGCACTCTCAGATGTCTTAGCCATTTCTTTATAGTGAAATGCCTTTTAGCTGGTTGTTACTTCACAACGACAACAACAATAACAACAGCAATATGCAACTGCAACAGAAAGCTTTATGAAGTGCATAAATGTAGCCATCACCCACATCACCAGGATAGTGTGGATAGGATAGATGGATGTATTGTGGCAAATTGAGACATTTTCCCCTATTTTTTTTTGTGTGGGGCGAGGGGGTTGGTAAAATGCATCAGGCAGTGGGTCGAGTGGTTCGTATGAAGTGTGTTTGTGTTTATGCATCAACAAAAAGGGGGTCGGTCGTCATTAAACAATGCAAAAGAAATAAATTCTCTACAAGATAACAAACACAAATACTAAAAGCCGCCTGTATTTACAATTCATTTACCATTTGCTGCAAGGCAGGCAGAAGAAAAAGAATAATAATGAAGAATGAACATTTTAAAGTTTTTCTTAATTTAGCCACAATTTTTTAAGGGTTGTGGTAGTGTTTACATCATCTTTAACGAGTGTTTACACAGTTGACAATGTATGGATTGGTGGGGGAGTGTAAATAGGTATGCAGAGATATGATGGATATAAAATTAAAATATATTTAGAAATCTTATACAATTTCTCTAAATTGTTGAAAATTTATGAAAGAATAATATTCCATTAAAATATCTCTTGTGGATAGTAAACTTGATGGAATTCTATTTATAGTTGGGCGTCATTATTACAATAATTTCATAATATTTCCACGACATTTTTTAACATATCCACATATTAACATAATCTCTTCTGTATGGTGGACTTGATATAATATTATTTATCGTTATAGTGTTTTTATTTTTTTATTTATTTATAGATAATCCACCCGTCTCTACCCATATATTTAGATCTTCATTTATGAGAAATAAGTATTTTACAATTTCTCTAGAAATAAGCCGCTCTGAATAGGCTTAATATATTACATTACTATGAAATTCTATTACATTCCTCGTTGGGCGCTAGAAGCAACATAATGATTTATTACATTCGCCTAAAAGCTTATCCAAGTTTCGAGAAATGTACAATGACCTGACAGAGCTTCACAAGAAAATCGAAATAGATAATTTCCCAAAGAGTAGCCAATATCTCTACAAGACGAAGGCCTGAGGCAATGATACTCATCGTTGGGCGCCATTTTTCACCACCACCACCACGCCTGTAAATTATAAGACATTTTCTGATATTAATTTCAGCTAATTTAAACCATTTGTCATCCTTTCTCTAAAATATTAGAAATAAGTCGTTCTGATAAGGCTTCATATATTACATTACTATGAAATTCTATTACATTCCTCGTTGGGCGCTAGAAGCAACATAATGCTTGTTACATTCGCCTAAAAGCTTATTCAAGTCCAATGACGTTAGAGAACTTCACAACAAATTCGAAATAGATAATTTCCCAAAGAGTAGCCAATATCTCTGCAGCACAAAGGTCTAAGACAATGATATTCATCTTTGGGCGCCATTTTTCAAATACCACCACCATGTCAGTAAAACATCAGACATTTGCTGCTATTAATTTCAGCTAATTTAAACCATCTTTTAGTTAACTATATATTTAATAAAGTGTTAATATTTATACAAAATTATTTAAAAAAAAAAATCTTAAAAAAAAATAAAAATTTACTTTGTTTACACCACGATGTTGACAATCATCATCATCAGTTGATGAAAACTGATAAGAAAAAGAGCAGAAACTCGAAATAGATAATAATTTCCCAAAGAATAACACTGATTTGCCAAAAAATATCTGCAGGACGAAGGCCTAAGGTAATGACATTCATCGTTGGGCGCCATTTTTCAAATACCACAAACATCAGACATTTTTTGCTATAAATTTCAAATAATTTAAACCATTTGCCATCCTTTAGTCAACTATATATTTAATTAAGTGTTAATATATTAAAAGAGAAATCTTTTTGAAAGAAAAATTCTTTCAACAATTGCATCATGACAAGATTTTTAATATAAAAATTTTCTTGTTTACACCACGATGTCGACAATCATCATCATCATATTTTCCGAAAATGTTCAGACTTTTTTAAAAGATCTGACATATTTGCCGAAAATGTTGAGACTTGTCTTTAAAAAATCTGATATATTTTCCGAAAATGCTCAGACTTTTCTTCAACAAATCTGACATATTTTCCGAAAATGCTCAAAAATCGGAAATATTTGCCGAAAAAGCTCAGACTTGTCTTTAAAAAATCTGAAATTTTTCCAAAAATGCTCAGACTTTTCTTTAAAAAATCTGACATTTTGCCAAAAATGCACAGACTTTTCTGAAAAAAAATCTTACATAATTTCCGAAAATACTTAGACTTTTCTTTAAAAAATCTCACATATTTTCCGAAAATGTTCAGACTTTTCTGAAAAAAATCTGACATATTTTAAGCCTTCATATTTTCCGAAAATGCTCAGACATTTTTTTAAAAAATCGGACATTTTCCAAAAATGCTCATACTTTTCTGAAAAAAAATCTTACATATTTTCCGAAAATGCTCAGACTTTTCTGAACAAAATCTGACATATTTTAAGACTTCTACAATTTCCGACAATTTCTGACCTAAATCTGATAAAATAGTTGAAATGTTTAGACTTTTTTTTGCTTTTAATTTCAGCTAATTTAAACCATTTGTCATCCTTTAGTCAACTATATATTTAATTAAGTGTTAAATACATATATAAAAAATTTTCTTTTTGAAAGAAAAATTCTTTCATCAATTGTCAAGATGACAAGCTTTTATATAAAAATTTACTTTGTTTACAGCACGATGTCGACAATCATCATCAGTTGATACAAACCAACTGAGAATCTGGGGTAAATGCAAACCTGCCTTGCAAATGTTAAATGATAAAGTGTGGGCAGGGCAGGGTAGATAGAATTTGTGTGCAACGAGGGCTGCACTATAAGTTAGATTGCAAGAGTGCGATGTCACCTAGCGGTAGCAGCGGTGGCAGCTTAAATTGTAGTTTATTATAAACTACACTCAATGTATTTAAGTACATTCACCTACATTTTGTGTGTAAAGTCGTCTTTCTTCCCTCTCCCATCCCATCTTTCTTGGGTGCCATACAAAATGTTGTTTTCTGTTTTTTTTTAACAATTTTTTCGGTGGGGTATGTTTTTTTTGATGTGAAAAGAAAAAACTTAACGAAAGGTCTGGCACTAAAGTAAACAACACAATTGCAGGCGGTGCATATAGGGAACGATGGTGGCAATCTACGGGGTGACGGTGAAGCTGGGGTTGATGTCTGTGTGTAAATGGAACTTTTTCCGGGCCATAGGAATGTGTATGAGCCCGGCCCGGGCCATCACCAGCAGCCGGCGTTACATTACACACTTTCGGTGGGGAGGGAAAGGTGGTTGTTGCAAGTTTAAATAAAAATGGTGGCTTATAATACAGACAACAAGAACAACAAAAGCTGCCACTGATGCTGCTGCTGCTACCGCTGCCCACAAATAGAAATTGTATTCTATAGAAGAGCAAAAAAACCAAAGTTCAAAAGAAAAGTAGTGCAGCAGTTTATTTTGCTCCAAAGCTTAAGTAGTGTAATGGAGAGATGCAAGTTAAGCACTTTAGAGAGCGAGAGAGATGCAAAAATTGTGTATAAAAATTGCCACTATGTGTGCGTAGTATTTTTCGCTTTATCCTTGCTAGAGTACTCTACCTCATCCTCCCCAACATTAAAACAAAACTTTATTTTATATTTACCCCGCTTGGTTTTTCAATAGCCACAGTTCGGTGCTTTTTTCCGCATCTTTTCATGCGGGAGGTTTTGCTTTGTTTTTCTTCTTTTTCACCGCGTTCTTTGCCAGGTTTGCCCGGATATAAACAAACAGCTCCGAAAAAAAACACTTAAACTGTAAGTGAAAAAACGGTGCTGATGGCTATGCCAAGGAGTGAGGTCCACGTTTGATTCTGGCAGTTGGCCGGGTGGTGTTGTCTATTCAATAAGCGGAAGTAACAGTCGGGAGTGGGAGAAGAGCAAAATCCTGACGTTTTCGTTGTCCTTTCTTCACGAAATTTATATAGAAAATTTTAAAGAAATTTAATAAATTTGATTTATCGTCGGGCGCCATATTCACTATAATATGGCATCCCATTCATCAAAGAAATCACTGGCTTGCCAGAAGGTCGAGATTGTTTAGTTCACAAATAATAAGAAACATTAGCGCGATATCTCTGTTGGCATTGCTATTTATCGTTTAGGAAATTTTAGAGAAATTTAATAAATTTGATTTACCGTCGGGCGCCATATTCACTTTAATATGACATTACATCCACCTATGAAATCGAAGGCTTGTCAGAAGAATCAAATTATTCATTTCACAAATAATACGAAACATTTGCGCCATACTTCTATTGGCAACGCTATTTATCGTCTTTAATGTTGTATAATTTTTGTACCCCATGTCTTTATTAACTGATTTAAATTTTATAATTTATTCTGCTGGCATATTAGCATTTTCTGATAAAAATGATTATCTTCTTTACCTAATGTCGGACTGGAAATCGCCAAATATCCAGTTGCTGATGCCAATCAGACACACTTCAATGCAGTTGTATGGGCGATTGTCAAGAATTCAGACTGATTTGTTTCGAGAAATTCGAACTATTCCGAAAACAATCTGACATATTTTCCGCTTTCAACAATTTTAGACAATTTCTGACCTAAATCAGATAAAATAGCCGAAAGTGCTCAGACTTCTCTGATAATAATGTAACATTTTTGCACCAATTCATCCACCAATCATTTCATTCATTTTCACAAATGTCGATAAATGCTCGAAAACTCGAATTAATGATTGAAATAACCGACAATGCTCAGATTTTTCTTTGAAAAATCTGACATATTTTCCGAAAAACTCAATCATAAAATGTTCCGACTATTCTTTAAAAAATCTGACATATTTTCGAAAATGCTCAGACTTTTCTTTAAAAAATCTGACATATTTTCCGAAAATGCTCAGACTTTTCTTTAAAAAATCGGACATATTTTCCGAAAATGTTCTGACTTTTCTAAAAAAAATCGGATATATTTTTCGAAAATTTGCTGACTTTTCTAAAAAAAAATCTGACATATTTTCCGAAAATGCTCAGACTTTTCTAAAATAAATCTGACATATTTTCCGAAAATGCTCAGACTTTTAAGAAAAAATCTGACAAATTATCCGAAAATGCTCAGACTTTTCAGAAAACAATCTGACACATTTTCCGCAAATGATCAGACTTTTCTTTAAAAAATCTGACATATTTTCCGAAAATGCTCAAACTTTTCTGAAAAAATCTGACATATTTTCCGAAAATACTCAGATTTTTCTTTAAAAAATCTGACATATTTTCCGAAAATGCTCAGACTTTTCTTTAAAAAATCTGATATATTTTCCGAAAATGCTCAGACTTTTCTGAAAATAATCTGACACATTTTCCGAAAATGCTCAGACTTTTCTTTAAAAAATTTGATATATTTTCCGAAAATGTTAAGACTTTTCTGTCAAAAATCTGACATATTTTCCACCATCATCAAACAATTTCAAGTATTTGAACAAATGTTTGCCAATTTCTGTGCTGCTCCTGAATTTGCATACTGCTCTGCTATTTATTTATCCTTGACTGTGTTGCAGCTTTTGGTTAGTTGGTTTGGCGTTGAAGCTGCATTAATGTTAACTGCTTAAATGTCAGTGCACTGATACAGCTCGATTTTTTTCGTTTCCTGGCTGCCGTGGTCGTCGGTTTCATTCATACCATTCAACGAACCCTTACTCTTCGCCTTGTGGTGATGATGGTGGTCCCTACCAGCGGCGCAGGACATTCCCCGGCAACAGATGCCAATGACATTTACACAACTCTACTACAATTTTTTTTTGTAACTTGGCTTGGATCACTGCGTACTCATTTCAAGTTGGGGTTTTTTTTTTTGTGTGTGGACCACACCATTATATTATGTTACTTATTAAATTTACTACCGGTCTGAGAGACACACACACATACAGACAGACAAAGGGGGTGTGGTAGCAAAAAGGGGGCGTTGACATGGGATATCTGTTGTTTACAGTTACTTAGCATACAAAATATTTACTCGCAAGTTTGCTGCAAGTTTTTGGGTTGTTGATGTTTTTGATATCAGGAAGGAATTCAACATCAACATCGACAACACCTGTATTTATTGAATATTATTTCTTCCTTAAAGGGTTTACCCTTCCCCCTCTTTTTCAGTTTTGTGTCAACGTTAGTTGATGACATCCATTGGCGGCGAAGTTAAACCTTTTTTTTACGTGTTGTTTAGTGCAACATATACCACTCCAACGTGTCGTGCCACATTGCCTGGCTGCCGGACTCCCGGACTGAGTGACTGTGTGGCTTTGGGGATTTCTGGTGGTGGCTGGTGGCGACTTGCCGTGGACGTTGGTTGGCTTTTGTGGCTGTTGGCTGTTGTACGATGCTAGCTAGACTGATGCTGCCTGCCTGGTTGCTGCTGTTGTTGAAATTTTGTTTAAATAGGATTTCCGCCTTAAACTGCGTGACAAAATGACTTTTGGAGGCTAAAATTACACTCGGAAAGTTGCTAACATGGTCATAACAATAACCATAGCTACAACGTACATGTGCGGTGGCAGTTCTTCAGATTATTGTTATTATTTAGAGTTGTGGTCGTTAGGGGAGCAAAAAATCACGAAATATTTTTAAATCGTCACAACAACTTTAAAGAAATTTCATTTTTAATGTTTCTTATTTTTGAGCATGTTTCCTGGGAAGTATAAAAAAACAACAATGCCTAATTGCTGGGACCCGGCAGAAAGTTTCAAATTTCCTTTGGCATTGTTTACACGAGGTGTAAAATGGGTTTGGCCAGATAAACATAGACTTCAAGAGTTTCAAGTAAATTGTGTGTAATTGAGCGGAATATTTGGTAGCTCAAAATAATCTCAGTATGATGTTTACCTACTGTATAAAAATTCCAACAACCAAAGCAGTTTTTACAAATATTTACATTCCAGCTCGTCAGAGAAGCAAATTTTGAAGATCCCCATGTTATGTCAAATTTTATTACGACAGATACATTAATTACTTTACTGAAAATATGCATTTATCTAGCAAAAAAAGAAGACATTACAAGGTGTACACTTTTTCCTCAGTTTGCAAATATCATTTAAAAAAATGTCTATTCTCATTACTGTACAAAATATTTATATATCCAGCAAAAATAGGAAGTCATTACCAATTAAGCACTTTTTCCTCACTTCGCTAATACCATTTATAAGATATAAATTTTCATTTTGGTATGCAAATTAATTATTTTACTGCAAAATATGTATGTGTTTAGTAAAAATATGAAGTCATTACCGGGTAAGCACTTTTCCTCACTTTGCAAATACAGTTTGAAATTATTACAGACTCAATATTTATGTTGAATCATAACGATCTATAGATTTTTATTATGTATTTATGTAAAATGTATGTATGTAAAAAGAAGTAATTACCAGGTAAGCACTATTTCCTCACTTTTCAAATACAGTTGGGAGTTATTACAGGCTCAATATTCATATTTGAGCATAGCGTTCTATAGATTTTTATTATGTTTTTTATCAAAAAAGAAATAATACGAATAATAAGATGCAAAATGTGTATGTATCCAGCCAAAAGTGAAGTCATTACTAGGTAAGTACTTTTTCAGCACTTCTCAAATAGAGTGGGAAGTTATTAAAGACTCAATGTTATGTTTCATCAAAGAGATCTAGTGATTTTTATTATGCATTTACTAAAAAATTAAGTCATTACCAGGTAAGCACTTTTTCCTCACTTCGGAAATAAAATTTATTATAATGCCAATATTCATTGTGATATTTAAATTGATTAATTTACTGCAAAATATGTATGTATCTCGCAAAAAAAGAAGTCATTACCGGGTAAGCACTTTTTCCTCACTTCGTAAATACCATTTATTATAATCAAAAATTGTTTTACAGTTCAAAATTAGTAAAATATTTGAATATATTTGTGTATTTAGCAAGAAAATAAGTCATTACCAGGTAAGCACTTTTTCCTCTCTTCGCAAATACAATTAATTATAATGGTAATTTTCTTTAAGGTATTTAAATTAATTAATTTTAAGCTTTATTCCACAGTCTTTCTTGTATTACTCCTTTTCAAATGTCTACATTGTTACTTTCGCAATTTCAATTAATTTAAATTTCAACTCCTCCAAAATAATTTACTGGCTAAAAATATGTTTCGTAATTCCCACAAAGGCAGAAAGAAATTTAATTTTCTAATCTAACAAAAAAAATACAAAATAATAAAAACCTAGACTACAAATCAAATTTATTCATTTGAAAGAAATGTTGTGTGTGTATTGTTAGAGTAAAAAAAAACTTGAAAAATAAAAACAAAATTGAAATAAAAACGAGAATCGACAAACGAATGTTCATTCTATACATTCCAGCGTACATTCGCATACACACTTGGCAAAATTCATTTCTATATGGTTTTTTTTTTTTTTTCATTTTTCTAAGGACGGCGATGATGATGATGTTGCTGTTGATGTTGTTGCTGTTGCTGTTCAAGGATGAGAATGAAATTGGATGAAAATAAAACGGGATGTTTGTTAACAAAAACAACAAAATAAAAATAAAAGCAACGAAAACCATAGAAATTTTCTATGTTAGTAAAATTTATGGAGCATCAAAGCATTTTCATAACTGCAGCCATTAATTGTATGTGAACATTGTAGAGGAGGAGGAGGACGAGGAAGAGAAGGATGTGGCCGGATTTGAAACTGAATGTTGTTGAAAACTCTCGGTAGGTAATGCCGGGGATGTACACAAAGTGAAAGCGTAAGAGGGAGGGAGTGAGGGAGGTAGAGATATAGGGAGTGTAAGTTGGAATGTTGCCACACATGTTTGTGTGGGCGGGTGTGTGTGTGTATTTTTATTAGTACTTTTCTGTGTGTGTTGAGCGATTTTTTTTCGAGTTAAACCACATTAAGGACTTTAAAAGCACCCTCAAATGGTTAGCAACCTTTTTTTGTGATAATGCAAAAAAGTAAATAAAATACATATAAATAAGCTCTTTTTATTACATATTTACTTTTGAAAACACTGCGGCAGCAATGTTGTTTTAAAAGTGGTATAAGTCAACTGCGGGGAAAAGAAAGTTAACTGGTAAATTTTAAAAAGAAATAAATGAGGATAAAAGGCGAATTATAAATAACATTCCAAGGAAAATTATAAATATAATTTTCCTTGAACATTTTTGATTTTTTCCCCAAAACTGGACTTATACTACTTTGACAAACCCCCCCAGGTTCGTATGTGGCATATATTATTTGTTAATTCTATTGAAATTCAGTCACGCTTACAAACAAACTGCAAAAGTTTTTCCTTCCACGGCGAAAACCAAAAAAAAAAAAAAACTTTACCTGGTTACCTTTTTTACTAGCCATGGCCCGACCCTTGGTCGGTTGTTTTAGTCCTCGTAGGAGGTACGTCATTAATTTATTTGTAAGTTTACATACCTGCAAAGAGAGAAGAGACAGAGAAAAGTTACAAATTAGTTTTTTTCTTTCTGAATGTGTAATATCACAACTTTCCTTTTAGGAAAGAGTAGGGGTTGGGAAAGATAATTGGGCGAAAGCATTCACGGATTTACAGAGAACGAGCGAGCAAGAGAACGAACGAGAGATGTATAGTAAGTTTATGCTGTTCCAACAAATTTGCGTATAAAGGATTTTAATTTAATAAAATTGTTCAACAAAACTATAGTTTTTGCTGCCTCGAAAAAGTTGTTTAAATCAACGGCAAAATGTTGAAGTGTTTAGAGAACATGTGAGAAGGGGAAATTTTCGACATTTCTCCAACAGGGATTATGAAGGACATGTTAACTAATATGTAAACTTGAAAATTTCAATTAAACTTTTGGTTGTTTTAAATAATTTAGTGAGGAGAGAACGAACATTAGGAACAAAATGTGTTAGAAATTTGTTAGTTTTATGTATTTTGCAAAAAATCAAGTCATTACCCAGTAAGCACTTTTTCCTCAATTCGAAAAGTATAATTTATTTTAATTAAAATTTACTTTGCATTCAATAATTTGTAAAATATTTGTATATGTTTGTGGTTTTTTGAAAAAAATAAGTCATTACCCAGTAAGCACTTTTTCCTCGCTTCCAGAATACTATTTGTTATATGGCAATTTTTATTGCGATGAATAAATCAAACGATATACTTTAAATTATGTATGTATCCAGGAAAATATGAAGTCATTACTAAGTAAGCACTTTTTCCTCACTTGGCAAAAACAATTTATGAGATGCCATTTTTCATTATGGCATATACATTTAATGTTTTACTTCAAATTATGTATTTATCGAGCAAAAAATTAAGTCATTGCCCTGTAATCACTTTTTCCTCACTTCGAAAATTACAATTTATTTTGATCAAAAATTTCTTTATCAATAACTTGTAAAAAATTTGCATATATATGTGTATTTTGCAAAAAAAAGTCTCATTACCCAGTAAGCACTTTTTCCTCGCTTTACAAATACAATTTGTTAATCGTTTTACTTCAAAAAATGCATGTTTCCAGAAAAAGTACGTCTTTAGGAAAAAAATAAAGTCATTACCAAGTAAGCACTTTTTCCTGACTTCCAAAAATACAATTTATTATAATACATAAATTCTTTATAGTAAATAATTTTTAAAAATTTCATATATATTTCTGTATTTAAGAAAAAATGAAGCCATTACCAAGTAATCACTTTTTCCTCACTTGGCAAAAACAATTTATTAGATGAGAATATTCATTACGCCAATTAAATTAAATTTTTTACTTCGAAATATGTATGTATCCAGCAAGAAATGTAGTCATTACCTGGTAATCACTTTTTCCTCACTTCGAAAAATACAATTTATTATAATAAAAATTCTCTTTACAGTTAATAATTTCCAAAAAATTGTTTATATTTGTGTATTTAACAAAAAATAAGTCATTACCCAGTAAGCCCTTTTTCCTCACTTCGAAAATAAAATTTCTTAGATGGCAATTTTCATTACGGCAAATAAATTAATTGTTTAACTTCAAATTATGTATGTATCTAGCAAAAAATAAAGTCATTACCCAGTAAGCACTTCTTCCTCGCTTCGAAAAAATAATAAATTTATTGCTCTTTCCTCTTAAATAACTGTTTTTCTTCAATTTATATACGAATCTAACAAAAAATAAGTCATTACCCAGTAAGCACTTTTTCCTCGGTTCGCAAATTGTCTTTAGAATTAATAAATTAAACTACATTTTCATTTCTAAATAATTTCTATCTCCGGGATATAAAAACTATTACTGTTCTCTGAATTTTACTGTGGCAACCCAGCTAAAGCTTAAAGTTAAAGTAAAAGCTAGTCAACAACTAAAGTGGAAGATGCCTAAATTAGAATGAATCCCAAGACCATATTTAACAAATCATGCCTCAACGTTTCGCCTCCTTCTCCTCCTACTCCTTTCTTCTCTGGTTTATTTCGCAACATTTTCCTCACAATAGTTTTCCACGAACCGTATATAAAAAAGGAAAACATAAAATATATGAAAGCATCACAACAACAGCAGCAAAAAATGCATCAAACGACAATCACTTAAGCAAAAAAAGAAGAAGATATAGAAAGAAAGAAAAGAAAAAACCATACATATATCCATCAGATAAAAATATCAACTATGTTGACTAAATAAGTAACCAGGCGCATACCGACGACGACGGCGACGACGACCATGAGTTAAGGAGTTACTACACCACACTCCATTGCAGACATGGTTACATTTTGGATAAAAATCGCCAGAAGAGCTGTACGAGTAGCAGGCTACCACTAGCTAGGTAGATAGATAGTCAGAACGGCAGGCAGACGTATGAGTTAACTCGTCTTAGATGGTCATTATGGCCAAACGAGACAGGCGGACGGAGGACCATGGTTGAAGGAGACGCATGGATCGACAGCAGTAGGGAAGGACGGACGGGCGTACGGACAAACAAAGAGTCAGTCAAGTCAGCCAGCAGGATGGACAGATAAGATGGACGGACGTACGTAAACTATCATATGTTTTAGAAACTTCTTTGACTGACATACTAGTAACTGTGTATGCGTGTGTATATGAGTATGTAGATTAGGGTGGCCCAAAAACAAATATTCAAAAAATACATGAAATTAGGAAAGCTTATTCGTCTCGTATTAGACAAGTATATTTTGAGCATCCTACAGCATATTATAATCATAATAGATTTTTGAAAAATTATCCACATTTGCTCGGAAGTTTTCAGTCATAAATATAAGCTTCCCATGATTGGGAAGACTATGTACTTTGGTCCTAATTATAACCAATTTGGAATACTGAAAAATTTAGTTTTGCCATTTTTCTTAGAAATCTCTTTCGAAATTTGTTTTAGAATTTTGGGCCACACTAATGCCTACACACTTCTGTTCGTTTACAATACAATTTTTACATTGTATATACAGTTTTGTTGTATACCTTTGTTGTAAATAGTCTCCCATGAAAGATGTTGCTTTGGATGTTTAATAAGAGATGAAGATACAACATCTATGGTTGTTACCACAATACAGCAAATGGACGTAATATTGGAAAATTTGACGCAAACACAACAGAGTAAGGCAAAACCAGGAGAGCTTTTGGGATGATAGGAATGAAATGGGAGTTTCTTCTTAGCAGGGAAAAAAGTATCTGAAAAGCTTATTTCATATCCTGTGAGGGGATAACTCATCAGTGGCGCTATCGAATAGTGATGGTGTTAGTTTTTATTTCAACGAACGTTTAAGTTCAAATAGCTTTTCAAAAATAAAAGAAGTCATTACCCAGTAAGCACTTTTTCCTCACTTAAAAAAATAAAATTTTTCAGAATCAACATTTTCTTTACAACACAAATTTGCAATTAAAATATTCAGGCAATATTATTCTGCTTTGGACTTATGTCAATTTTTGAATTACTATCACCCCTTCACAAAAACCCTTTTTTGAAAACCATCAGAAAAAAGTAATTCATTTTATCACAAACGTTTAGTTCCAACAATTTTATAATAAATTAGAAAAAAGAAAACACAAAAGTCCGTAAAATAAAGAAAGAAAATAAGCCTCCTGCAATTCTTGCCTAAAAGCTTTTGCCTCAAAAACTTCTTCATCAGGTCTTCGTCGTCCGTACACACAACTCTTCCTAACATCTGAATATGGTTAAATCGGTCGGTTGGTCGTCTTCCTGCAATTTTTTTCTCTTTTCCCAACAGCAACAAGCAATCCAAACAAAACACACACACACAGGAAAGATAATCATTAAAATAATGAAGTTTGATATGAAAACAGTTTGAAGCCTTATGAGAAGAGAACAATGCAATTTTACTGTTTTCCGTTGTTGGCTGTTGCCCATATTGAAGAAGATGAGGAACTGATACTGGAACTTCAGCATCACCAGACCGACCACCATACTGTGAGGTAGTCGTAGTATGGCTTGCTTGGCAGAAATACGATGAGTGTTTATGCTGTTTAATAGGAAATTCAATAGCAAAAGGTCAATAAAGATCAGGCAAAAAAGCAAAAAGAAAGAAAGAATTTTTTTGTTAAGAATGAGCACTCTTTTCTGATTATGGTTAAAAGATAAAATATTTTTTTTTCTGTTCTTCGCAGGAGGAAGAAGATATTAAAATATTCGATTTTCCCCATTTTAAACGGCATGTCTTACGTTACTAAGTTGTTGTTGTTACGACGAAAGATCGAAGGAAAAACTGATTTCCATCAAGTTAATGGTAATTGGAAACCTTCAAACTACATACATTTACACATATACATATATTTTGGTAGATTTTCGGCGAAAATGAGAAGATAACGAGGAGATGTTTTCGTAACAACATAATACAGAGAACAATTCAACAGTTTCAGGACTGGCTGGCAGGAATTGGGGATTATGGAAAGAGAACTGAACGAAAAAAAGACATATGCAAACAGCAATGACTGACGGACTGTCTAAAATTACCCCTGAATGGAAAATATATGTGAAATAATTCTCATTTAGTCTACACTTCTAGGAGGGTAGTAAAGCTTTCGAGAAAATCGTTTGAAATTGTATCTTTATGGAAGTTAACTAAATGAGTAGTTTACACTTCCTAAGACATAGTAAAGACTTGGTGGAAAGCTTTTGTTGAGAGTTTTATTAGAAATCAATATATATAAAAGTAATTCTCATTAAGTGCTATATTTATAGGATGCAGTAAGGTTTTTGGAGAAAAAGAAGTAGGTATGATTTATGATTTTATATTTTTTAAGAGGTCGCCGTAAAAGGCATTTGATAAGGAATTTCATTAGAATTGCATTATTTTCTTTTTATATATTTTAAGAGATACTAAAGCTTTTATTGCGAGATCCAATGACAATGAAATTTAATACAGACGCCGTAAATTTATAAAATAATCCAAAAGATGAGGTCTGAAATAAATTATCAGTATGTGAGTGTGACAATTTTCTAATGCCAAATTGAGCTAATTGAGGGTATTACAATTAATTTTTATAACTCTTAAAAGATAAATAAGCTTCGATATCAAAGCTTTGCAGTGGGATTTCATCAGAATTACGTCCTGTTTTTATATTTTTAATAAATAGTAGTACAACTTTGTTGAAAAGTTATTGGTTGCTAGAAAAGCTTTTTAAGAGCTTTCATGAAAAGCTTTCCTGCTGCATTTCATTAGAATTACATCTTGTGATTATATTTCTTAAGAGAAAGTAAAGCTTTGGTGAAAAGTTATTAGAATCTAGAAAAAGTTTTGGCGAAAAGCTTTTTCCATAAAATTAACCCGCTCATTTTGTAAAACGCAACGCGAAAACTCTCGCTTTTTTAAAGAGCTTTTATTATTAAAGCTTTCATGAAAAGCTTTCCTGTGGGATTTCATTAGAATTACATCTTGAGATTATATTTCTTAAGATAAAGTAAAGCTTTGGTGAAAAGTTATTAGAATCTAGAAAAAGCTTTGGTGAAAAGCTTTTTCCGTAAAATTAACCCGCTCATATTGTAAAACGCAACGCGAAAACTCTCGTTATTTTCTGCACATTTGTTGTTACACAAACAATTCGCGTAGAAAATAACGCAACGCGAAAGCTTGCGATTTAAAAAAGGCGGGTGGAATAATTAGAATTTCTTATTAATGGAGGTAATTGTGTTTTCGTTTATACTTGTTAAGATTGTTGAGATATAAAAAAGTTTCGATGAAAAGCTTTATTGTGCTATATAATAAAGCTTTCTCTTTCTTCAAGAAAATTAAATTAAATTAAATCTTCATGAAAGTAATTCTCATTTCTCATTATTTTCTCAGTAATTTTCATTTCATAATAACTTAAAATTTTTAATGAAAAGCTTTTGTGCTTGGATTTTGGTGGAATTCATGGTCATGACAGTAATTACTATTTAGTTTATACTTCTTAAAATATAGTAAAGCTTTCATTCATAATTTCTTAAAATATTTGATGAAAAGCTTTTGTGCTTGGATTATGGTGGAATTCATGGTCATGACTGTAATTCCTATACTTCTTAAAATATAGTAAAGCTTTGGTGTAAAGTCTGTAGAAGGATGTAAAGCTTTGGCGAAAAGTTTTTTTGTGGGATTTTTTAGAATTGTATGTACTTTTAATTTATTTTATATTTCATAAGATATGGGAAAACTTTGGTGAAAAGCTTTTTTGTTGACAACTTTTATCCACGTTTAGTTTAAACAAAGAATACTATTTAATATTTAATATTTAATAAAGATTTTCACAAAAGATGGGAACTAAAATGAAATCTCACTAAGAGAGCTTTCATATTACTGTGCTAGACTTATATATCAAATTCTATAGTCTTTGCTTTCAAATTCTTAGAAAAAATAAAAAAAATTGTTGTTATAGTTTTACCATGATTTTTAAGCTTTTATTTTCTTTGTTGAGTGTAGAATAGATTTACAAATTTACTATAGTGCCTAATTGATTAATAGCCCATGCGTGCCTTATTTGGCTGACTTTGCTCTTCTCGATATTCCCAGAATTTCACAAATTCCCTAGCTAAATTTCAATTGAGCAGCAGGCCCCATCTTTATTAAACCAAAAAAGGCTATAAATCAATTATATTTCTTAAGAATTTTGCACAAAATGAAGAAAAGAAAAAAACAAGGAAAACTAAAAACCCATCAACATGACAACAAATGATGTATTAAAAATAATCAGTTTTACAAATTGCCACAGAGACATATGTACATGTGTATGTACGATCGGCCAACAATAATTCACATAAATCGGATTCCGCGTAGCAGACTTTTGCTGCCCTTTTGTGGCTGTTGTCCTACGGTCGGTCGGTCGGTCGGTCAGTCAGACGAGGTAATAATTCTACTCCAGCATGCATTATGGCAATAAGCGTCATCTTAACAAATTGCACAAAATGAGAAACGAGTACCCAGGGCGAGGAGGAAGCAATAGTGTGATTGGTGAAGATTCTTCTTCTGCAACAATACGAGCAACGATATTTACTTCACAAAATATGCACCGGCATACACCAGAGAATACATGCCATTACACATGTCCGTTTGCAATAGAACATGTGTCATATGGAGTGAAGGGGACAAAAAACGTATTTCGCATAATAGAAACTCCAGAGAGAAGGAGAAAAAAGGGCAAACAGCTTTTGTAGCACTACGTGCCGCTAGTAAAAACTCAAGATTTCTGAAGACCTCTTTTTTGGTTTTGTTTTATTTTTCCTTTGTGTGACAGTTGCAGCATTTGTTGCAACATCATAACAAATCGATTTTCTATATATAAGGGATACACAACAACTCGAACACGAACACCAAGAACAACAGCAACATCAATAAATAAATAAATTATTGACATAATGTTTTTTTCCCCGATTTCAAAGCGAATTGAAGTGAACATGTCTGGCAGGGCATGGCATTGGTGGTGTTGTGTTGCACTGGGCTAAGTGTTGGCTTGCATGTGTTGCACACACATTGTGTGTGTTGCAAGCTGATGGTATGTCCATCCGTCCGTCCGTCCGTCCGCCCTGTCGCTGTTGTTTAGTGTAGAGCTGTTTTTGTTTGGTTTGCCGTAGAGACACCTAAACTATCATTTTATATGTAGCCAAGAAATACTCTGGGAATGGGCTGCCAGGAATCGAAACCTAAGACTCCAGTAATAATTGATTTTTATGACAGTATGAGGTATAAACAGCAAACCACGATCGTGCCTCCATCCAAGCCAGCCATCCTTCAATCCTCCTCATCCCACTGTGGTCAGCAAAAACTACAGTAGCCAGCCAGGTTTAAGTATGTATCATCGTCCTCATCATCATCATCATCATCGCCATCGTCATGTCGTCCACATTGTCTCTTTTTGTGCACATTGTATTGATGGTGGTGGTGGTGGTGTTGGCATGGCTTAAAGTTGGGTCTTTAACTGCTAACAAAACATCATGTCATGGCACTTGTTAACATGAGTAAATTGCAGGAGAGAGAAAACACCAGGAACAAAAAACACCACAAAGACTATGAAACAAATCTAGAGAAGAAAAAGGCCAAACGAAAAAGAAATCAGCAGCGCTAAAAAAAGCTTTATGCCAATAAAAACAAAGGATATGTCGTACAGGCGTAAACTTACACAGTTTATGGACAGACACAGAGAGACAGAAACAGGGAAAGAGAAACAAAAAGACAGACTTGATGATTCAAAAATCAAGTTAAAGTTCCGGCCAGAAGATAGCCAGACTGACAGACAGACGAAAGCCCAGCATTCTGCTAGTTAATCCTTCTTCTTCTTCTTCTTTCATCATTTACCATTCCAGCCAAAACGCGTTGCATCGCGTCGAGATGAGAATTTTTATTACCACGATCACTGCTTTTTAAAAGGCCATAAAAGTCTAGAGAGACAATCGTTAATTCGCCACAGAAATGAATTACACAAAATTATAATGATTTTTAATTGTATTACTAATGTGGTAAATTAAATATGCAAACCGGTAAGATGACACAGCCGTCCCAAGAGGACAGTGACGAGAGAGGGGGAGAGAATTAACTAAACCATAAAATAAATGTTTCGGCTCTTAAAGAAGAATTAAAAAATCATTAAGGAAAAATTGACAGAGAAACTGGATATCACGGAGGCGGTGGATCCCCACAGACAAGTTCAATGGAAGGATAGCAGTTTTATGGGACCACATTAAATGAGATGCCACATTCTAGATAAATTTATGACGCATTGTTTAAAAATTAATATCACAAAATAAAGAATTTTACAAAAAAAAAATCATTTAAAAAGCATTGTCATAAATATATCAATGTCGTTGGCCATTCAAGTTAAATAATTCCCATATGGTTTAAGTTTCTTTAGGCTTGCGTTGTAAAGGCTTTCGAAGGCTGCAAAAAATGCTTAAAATTTAAACTGCAATCGGCTTAAACTTCAGTGAGAAATAATTCTCAACAGAATTTTTCTAAAACCTAATATCAACATTAAAGCTCCAGTAAGCTTTAAAGATCAACTTGTCGAAAAAACCTAACTTTAGTTTAAATAAATTTCAAACTATATTCCTAATTCGTTACAGAACTTTTTTCTAAATCCTTATATCAACATTAAAACTGCAATAAGCTTTAAAAATAAACTTTTCGAAAAAAAAACCTAAATTTATTTTGAATGAATTTCAAACTGTATTCCTAATTCGGAACATATTTGTTTTCTTCTAAAACCCTGATAACAACATTAAAGCTCCAGGAAAGCATTAACGACAAATTTTTCCAAAAAAACTCAAATTTATTTTGAATAAATTCGAAACTATTCTTTTTAAGAAATATCAAAGACCGTAAGATTTTATGTTAAGTCTGTAATGTGAAAGCTCTTAGAAAATCGTCGCACTCAGACGACTGAGAATTTATTTCCGTCCCCATCTTTTGGAAAACGTTTTTATAAACTTACGGAGCTTATATTAAATTATATAGATCATTTAGTGAAAGATGAAATTTGGAAATAATAATCTCAGCAAACTTCAAAGCAAAAGAATTTTTTAAAAAAGCGTAAGCTTTAGTTTGACTCATTCAAAGCGGTGCCTAAAGGTACCAAAACTTAAAGCTCACTTAACTTAAAACTCACTTCCTAGCTGAATCCTTTCTAATAATTCTCATTATGAGCAGAAAAAAACGTAATCTCAGAAAGCTTTAAAGAAAAATGTTGGATAAAGCATAAGTCCCGATAGAAAACATAATACGAAAGTTAGCATTAATTTCAGTGCAAATTGTTGTTGTAACAAAAATTATTTACATTGAAAAGATACGAGCTTTTGCATTACCTTTCGACTAATAAGGCGTGAAGAAATTTTCAAATGAATTTTACTATAAAAAATAAATTGTTGAGACGTTGAAAGTACGAATATTTCGAAAAATCCAAATCGCTGTAAGCTTTAATGATAAACTTTTTGAAAAAGCTTAAGGTGTAAAGTAAAATGTGTAATGAGATAATTGTACTTAATAATCCTCATTTGCTCTAACACAAACTCAGAAAGAACAAATAATTCCGAAAACCAAAACCCATTAAGCTTTGATGATTTAGTTGATGGAAAAAAGCTTTTACTTCAGTGTGAATAACATCTTGACAGAAAGTTCACAATAATCCTCGTTTGCTTTAAAAGAAATACGAAAGAAACAAATTTTTGAAAGCTTAATTTCTGTAAACTTTAATCTTTGAAACTTTTTGATGAAACTTATCACCTGATTTTGAGAAACGTAAGATTTCGTGTTGCGTTATTTTGTGTGTAATTTGTTTTTTTTTTTTTTTGACAGCAATAAAATGTACAGAAAATAACGTGAGCTTTCGCGTTGCGTTTTAGAAAATGAATGGTTTAATGAGCAATTTTTAACATAATAATTCTCTTTAGGTCTAAACGAACTAACAACTACTTGAGAAAGATCAATTTCCTCAACGAGATTTTTTTTGGAAAAAGCTTTAGCTTAAAAAAGGAAATAAATAAATAAAAAATATCTTGAAAAGCGCAATTTCTTGAACAATAATGTTTTTGCAAAAAGCTTTAGCGTTTGATGGATTTTTTTCTTAATAATTTTCATTGATTTTAAAAGTAATAATAAACAACATATGTTCTAAAGCATAATTTATTAATAAATGAAATTAAATAACCTAAATCGCCAATCTATCTTTGATTCAATCTTCAGAAAATGTTTACTAAAATTTTGTACCATTTTCTTTAAACTTTAAAACGTCAGCCTTTTTATAAAGCAAAGGACTTTACAAAGAAAGGATTCAATTAACTGTCCGCCTTTTTATTGATTACTTTTACGACAAGAAGTTTCAGTAGCGGTTATCGATTCATGTTAATTGAGTTTCTATAATTAAATTTCCGTCTTTCGAATTCGCAAAGACATTCCCATGCCCAACTATCCCTTGTCCATCCACCAACATCTCAAAAATCTAATCTAACTATATGAGAATTGTATCCACCCATACATACATACATATATCACTGTCGTCTGACCGTATGTCATAAAATTGTGTCCATTTTCGCCAGCTAGCAAGCAAGACATCCTTAACAAAGTTTAAACAAGCCAACCAACCAACCTTTTGTATGGCCGGCCTGGTCCGTCGTCCCGTCCTATGCTGTCGATGCGTCCGTCAACTCAAGCATTTCGGAAAGAAAAACCCCAATCATGTCAAATCTCTTTAAACAAACTGCCTATCATTGCCTATTATTGTTTCTTTGACTTTTTTCTGGCTCCCCTCCCTATCTGCCACTGTCGCTGTCTCTTACGAATGACTGCTTGTCTGTCGGTGTGTTTGTCTTTCTGGTCTGGTCTGGTCTGGTCTCGAGTTAAGTGATAGTCTGCCATATCCTCTTGGCCAGTGTAAGTCTCCTCCACCCACACTCAAACCCACCCGCTGCTGGAAAGACACATTTAAAAAAAACAGACAATAACTTTGATTGAGTCCATGCAAAATGCAGAGAGAAAACGTTCATTGAACGGTAAAAAATTAGAAATGAAAACGTTTCCCCACCACCACCACCAGCACAACGTCTATAACGTCACAAGGAACAGAATTTAATTTTCCTAACAACTTCAAGATATTGGCTGTGTTTTATATGCGATAAAGTGGAAACCTGTAGCTTGAAGTTCATGCCAAACAATTTAGAAACTGAGTAAAATTCGATAATTTGCTAACGCCATCTGTAGAGAGCTTTCATATTACTGTGTTAACTTGCCTATAGATTCTATATTCGTTGTCCATATATCTCAAATTATTTGAATTTGTTGTGATTATTATTTTTATCGTTTTTATTTCTCTTCTTTTTTGCCTAAAGCTTTTCCACAGCGTTGCCAGATGTGTACTTCATTCGATTATGTTTGTTTTCGAGTCACCCTGTTTCAATGAAATCGTGAAATCGTTAAAATGGAAATTTATGGAAAAATTAGTAGTGGCCGCTTGAATTACTTTAACTGCTCTTAGTTTCTCTCCCATCCCCTGAAAGTAAAAACACCTCTATTGTATGTGCAACAAAGTTTTCTTGGCATTCAGACATTGATACATTCAGCTTTAGTGGTGGCAAGTATGAACGAACGAACGAACGGACGAACGGACGAACCACATTTGCTGTATTCCAGGCATGTACTCGCACATGGAGCCATCCATCCATCCATGTATGCTCCAGCAGCGGACGAGCAACTTACTCGCATGTGGGCTGAGGAAAATGAGCATTTTCTATTGTGTATTGAATTGAGCTGAAGGAAAATCAATCGGGTGGCTGAGGTGGCAAGTTGCTCGAATAGGTGCTTGGTACGCAATGCCGTTGTTGTCGACTTGGTTTCCATACTTTCTTAATGATCCCCAATGACGGTTGGAATGGATGAATGGAATGGCATGGCATGTCATGGCCCGAGAATCCGGCATAAACTAATAACAATCTACTTACATACATACATGACTGTGTGTATGGACGTATGTCTGCCTGGATATGGCTCTTTAGAACCCCATTACCGACAAATGCCAAACAAAACTCCAACTTGAACTCAAAACAGCCGAACAACTCCTACTCCTTTAAGCGTTATCTACGGAGTAGAAGAACAGAAGAAAAAAAAACGCAAACGTACAGGCAACTTTTAGGATCCAAAATGCATATACACGCAATCGCGTTTAAGCCATTTTTTCTGGTAAAAAAAATAAAAAACGTATTTCCCCCTACACACATTTTTTGCGTCATGTATGGCTGGCTGGCTGGATAAATAACTTTAGATAGGTTTAATGTATGATAGCTCGTACCTCGTTCCTCGCTTTTTTTCTATTTGAGTGTGTGTATGTGGCTGCGTGTGAGTATTAAGGAAAAACAGCCTAAAGGTATGATTTTTATATCAACTTTTTTCCATGCCACAACTTTGCACAGAGTGGCTGCGTTGTGGGTTTCGGCATAGAGGGTGTTTGCCTAGAATTACAAAATTCCAACAAGTCAAATAATAACCTATAGTTAGCATTTGAAAGCAAGCAAGCATGCTTTTTTCGCTCTTCAGCCATGTTTTTTCCCTCGCGCTGTGTGGATAAATGCTTTAAAGGATGTAGGTATTATTGTAAAGTGTATATGCTTTTTTTTGTTTTTGATATGGCCCGCAGGAGGTTCAAACAATTGCAGTTTTTTACATATATGGATAATATTGATTATCTTGTAGTTGTTTTTGTGTGTTTGGCAAAATTGTCGGATATGAAACGGAGAACAAAGGGGTTTTTTCGCGAACAAAATATTGAAGCGAAAAAACTTGCCCAAAAAGAGATGTAAAATCTAAATGTAAAATAATCGAAAGATAATGGGTTTCATAGGGTTAATTGATGGAGGGAAAACTAAATCTAATCCCATATGATCGCGGAGTAAATAAGAATTCTTAGGAAGGAATTAGTCAGTGAAAGAGCTTAACAAAGCATTGACAACGGGAACACTAAACCTCTCATTTTCTAAAACTCTATGTTAAAACTCGCCTTACTCTCATTAACAAACAAAATAACACAAAGCTAAAGCTTTTACCAAAAAGCTTAGAACAATTTTAATTACTATTAAATTCTTAAGAATTTGCGGTTGTTATAAAAACGAAAGCTTTTACAAAAGCTTTGGCAAAAGCTTTTATGAAAAAAGCTTAGATCAATTTTAATTACTTTTAAATTCTTAAGAACTGGCAAAAATACATTTTTGGAAATAAAAGCTTTTTTGAAAAAGCTTTTTGGAAATAAAGCTTAGTACAATTACATTTATTTTTAAAAATTATATTTATTATTAAATTTAGATCTCACAAAAGCATTCACAACAGCAGCAGTAAGGTAAGCTTTCTTAAAAGCTTTTACAAGAAAGCTTAGAGGAATTTTAATTACTATTAAATTCATAAGAACTGACAAAAGCATTTACAAACAGCTACATTAAGATAAGATAACTTAAGAATTTAAAAATAAATATAATTTCACTAAGCTTTTTTTTCGTTAAAGCTTTTGTGACAAAAAAGCTTAGTGAAATTATATTAATTATTAAATTCTTTAAAATGGTTACTAATGAATTATTCATTAAAAACGGCTATAACTTAGCCCGATGTAACATTTACACAAAAGTATGTCGAGCTTTCACCTTAGTTGCTAGGAATTTTCCTACTGATCCATTAGAACTATATTTCTGGAATTAATTCACATTTATTTTCTAAAACGTTAAGCGAAAGCTCGCGCTATTCCCTGTATAAATTTCCTTATTACAACAGCTTTTACATAAAAAACGCCAATTCTTGCTTTATTAGTTTTACTCGCTTTTAAGGATCTTTGATTTATAATTTAGTTACGAACCAACAACGAAATATGTATATAAAATGAACTACAGCTTTTCATAGTAAGGCTTCTTCAAAAAGCTGGTTTTAAACGAACTATAATTTAACGAATAATATAAAATTAACTGCAGCTTTTCATAGTAAGGCTTTTTCCAAAACTGGTTTTAAACTAACTACGATTAAATTTTGATTTAGAAATAGGACAAATCTGATTGAGAAATGAATATTGCTATGCGGAAGCTTTAAATTTCCATCGGTTTTTCAACCAAAGCTTTTCCATAATCTCTCCAATATAATAATGATTTTTATAAGAAAATTAAATCACTCCTTGAAGCCATTCCAAGAAGATCTATTATTAAATTTGAGGGATTGTAGCTTAAACATACTACTTTTTTTTACCCTAAATCTTTATTTTTTAGATTTTAAATATTTAAATATTCGATTTAAATCTTAGCATCTTTAAGGATTTTCTTTTTAAATTTAAAAATAGAAAAATATTTATATACCTCTACTCCTTGGGAGCTTGCTCACCCTCCCACATGAAAACAATTCACATCTTTGACGCCATTTCATAACACTTGGCCAGAAGTATGGAATTCTTTCGTCTAACTGAGATTCTTCGTTCGAAGAATGGAAGGAGAAAAAAATACATTGTCATTAATTCATTTGTTAACTGAGGTTAATTGCTTTAAATTAATTATTTATTTCGAGACATAAATAATAAAATAAACAAACAACACAACAGAAAAAAACTCAACCAAGCGTGTAGCAGCCGCAATCTCTAGAGAGAGAGACACATGAGCGAGGGAGCCAGCCACAGAAAAGTGTCGTCTAGAAGAAAACCCACAAGAATTTCGTAAACGTATCATGTACCACACACACAGGAGGAGGACTGTTGTGGAATACTTTTATTACCCCCCCCCCTGTATCAAAGAATAGAGGTAGAATTTGGTAATGGTGGCTGAGCTTTGCTGTAGTGGTGATGATGATGACGGTAGAATTTTTGTGTCATCAGGGTAGGATATTTCAATGTTCATGTATGTATTGGCTTTTGAACGAGGTAGGAGAAGAAAGGAAAAAAAGAGAAAAAAATTAATTCAGTTTTTTTATAAAATCTCAAAAGCTTAAAAATTTCCAACTTGAAAAAAAAATGAATTTGAAAAATTAGTTCCGACGAAACTATATTTTAGGAATAAATAATATTGTCTCCCTTTTGCCCTTGCCTGTCACTTTAACAGTAACTATGGGAATTTTGATCGTCTCGAAGGACCATTTCTTTCGACTTTGCCACCTAATCAATCCACCCTCGTTTGTTTTTATGATTTTCTATGTATGAATTCTGCATATGTAGAACTCGCAACGCGGTAACAGAATTGCGTGCAACATTTGCGTCTTGTTTTGGTTCTTGGCTCTTTTTTGCTTTTGTTTTAGCAAGGAATCAGCCAGAACATGAACCAGGGGCAGGCACTGGAGGAAGAAGCTGAAGCTGAACATGTATGTCGGTGGATTGGTGTGGGTTGTGGTGCGGTGACTCCTCATGTCGTAGACTCCGGATTGTATGTTTGTTGTGAACTTTTTTTTTTTTTTAAATACAAAAACAAAATCAACAAAAATTAAGGTATTTGCGTGCTCTTGTGGCACGCACATGCCGACAGTGATTGTATGAGTCTATGTCTACGTCTGCGTTTTTTTTTATTTTCAATTTTCTCTTCACTTCAGTTGTGCTTTAACTGAATTTTTTTTTTGTATATTTTTTTTAAAGACTTGTTGGGAATTGTTGGCTTTAAAATTGAGGCAGATAGGTGGGTGTCTGTCGTAGCCATAGGAATTTCATTAAATACTTGAGATTCCTGTTGAACTATGTTGTGTTGTTTTCTTCTTCTTATTGGTTAATTGTACAATTTGAAAACATTTGATGGGCCTTAACATCCCTAGAACGGCTCTTAGCTACGAGCTACGATCATTCCGTGTGGGTGTGCACAGGGCTAAGGATTTAGTTGGCAAAAGTTTTGCTAAACTCCTCACACACATGTTTTAATCATGTTGCTACATAGGACCGACATGTTTTCAGGTTTTTTGTTTTTCGTTAGTTTTTTTTTTCGGAGCCCACAAACCTCAGCTTTAGCTGGATGTTGGCCATGTTTCTCATCGGCAACAACATCAGCCGCCACCAGTCAAGTCAACATTGTCGTCGTCGTCGTCGTGCTCCTCAAACGAACGGCTTCAAAGCCTTAGCCTTGTGCCTTGTACCTTTTTGCCACTCACGGCCAGTGAGTGAGTGCCTGGAGTGGTTGCCTGTGTTGTGTGCCACCTTTGGGGCCATTCGCAGCCTTATGTTGCCGATGCTGCATTTGTGGTAAGGTTTTTCTACTCTCGCCTCCTTGGGTCTCTTGCGTTTGTAATTTATTTAATTTTCAATGTTTTTTGTTTTGCATTTTTTTCTTCTTCTTTTCCTTCTTTCGTACCAGTTAAAGTATGTTTATGCGTAGGTGTTGCGCAAAAGAACAACAACAACTTTTAGTCTCATTTTGTTGTGATATGTTGTTGCCGTTGCCAGTTGCCGGTTGCATGTGGGCAAATGTGATCTTTTAATGCGAAAGTTTTCCTTTTTGTTTTGTTGATGCCACAAAATAGTTGTTGCTGCTGCTCTTTGTTATTGCGTGTTGATCTTTGGAGTTTTGTTTTAATTAAAATTATTTATATGTTTTGTATTGTCTGTTCGTAGGCTTGCACTTTTAAGTGCGGGGCACCAGCCAAATGATTTATAATGACTTTGATTTATGGTGGAAAACATCAAGCGTTGGTTGGCTGGCTGCGATGGTTGGTTTAGAAGCTACATAAATAATATAGATCTCTTTGGTCTCCTCCACCACGATGAACGATGACCCCAAAAGGAATGTGAAAAATAGAAAACAAAAACCTGAACTCTATTTCCTAGAGAAGAGAAGTAAAGCTTAAAAGTTTAAATCCGATAACTCTAACTGAACCTTACCTAGTTAATCGAATCATCAGGTAGTCCAAAAAAATCAGCAGCAACCTGTTCGATGAAACTTTAGGTTCTCACTAAACGATTTAATGTGTAAACTATCCTTTTCGACTCAATTCCTCAATCATAATGTTTTTAATTATGTTTGTCATTATCTCTTCTTCCACTTCATACTCTCTTGTTCCCACTTGTGTTTACATGATTTCATTGCCATTATAATTTTGTGTTAAGTATGTCAAACAAATCTTGGAGCCAATGAGAATTAATTGCTTTGTTAAAACATAAATTATGACACTCAAACTATGCTCTCAAAGAGTAGTGTCTGCCCATAGAATGTATGTCAAAGTAATCTCGCAGCCAATGAGAATTAATCGCTTTGTCAGAACATTGTTTATAAGTAGAGCAATCTCTGCCCACTGTTCTTTTCACTCTCGCAAGTCCTCTCATTTAATTAGTAGCGAACAACCTATTAGTAGCTCTTATGCACCACCAATCATCAAGCTAACGAGAATTCATGGCATATTAAAGCACAGTTTATGGCACTCGAGCAACAATTGTTGCTCAAAGCTTACACAAATTAATAAGCTAAAATGCATGACATGGCTAGTTAAAGTTATATGACATCGAATTTATAACTTTATTTTTACAACAGAACAGACAAAACCGGGACACAGAACAAAACTGTTAGCTACACTTAGGAATTTGTTGTAGCCAGGGTGTAAAAAATTTACGATGATCAATAAAAAAATTGAGCCAAGCAACAGAAGAATTCTAATTTTTTTCGCGTTGTGGAACGAACTCCTCCGCTTAATTTCCTTGTGGATTTACATACAGTCGCACACAGCGGCGACAGTGATCGCAGAGAAAAGACAACATTTTACGCCATAAATAGTTATAAATTATATAAATA
Organism: Polietes domitor; assembly: GCA_947397865.1. NCBI lineage: Eukaryota > Metazoa > Arthropoda > Insecta > Diptera > Muscidae > Polietes > Polietes domitor. Next base: position 152,468,795 of record OX377621.1, on the reverse strand, counting down.
AAAAGCAGCGACGACAACAGCAAAACAAAAAAAGAAAGAGGAAGACATTACTAAACTTTAAACGGGCGACAGTTTAAGTGGAAAATTGCATTAGCAGCACACACAGCGCGCGCAACGCACCAGCACCAGCAGCAGGGCACCAGCAACCCAACCGACCAAATACTTTGCCCGAGGAATGGCAACAACATTGTCATAAGAGTCTACATTTTTGCCCGAACAAGAGCAAAAGTGTTGGACGGCGAGGCGAAGGCGACATGGCTGATGATGTAGTGTTGGCGCGCGGAATATCCATAGCACACAGCGTGGAAACCAAACACACAACCATTGGCACACGTTACATGGTGATTTGAAAATCTCTTCAAATTTGTTTTTAAAAGTCTTATTTATATTAATACACTGTTCAGGCATTTAAATTGTATATAATTTACTTGCTATAATGTCACAAACGAAGGAGGCAGAGGAAAGAGAAAACAGCCCGAGGACCGAGGAGGAAGATCAGTAGAAGGAAGTGTTAGCAAAGCGGGAATAAACCTACGCAAAGAATAATTCATAAACTGTCAAGAACAGCAAATAACACAGAGTATAACAGAATTATGGATCAACAAAGCAATTGTTAGCCCCCCTCGAGCAGATTAAAGCGAGTTGTGAGGATCTCAATCACGCCCACATTTCTGGAAATTGTAAAATTGAGATTGCCGGGGATTTTTTTGTAACAATGACGTTAATGGCAGTTGGCAAGGAATCGAAGTCTTTTGGTAAAAAGAAATAAAAAGAAAAAATGTTTTGTAAAGAGGAAAGAAAAATTTGGAAAGGAATTTGCTGGAGAGCCTCGCAAGTTTTTGGGTAAAAATAAATAAAAAGAAAAAAATGTTTTGTAAAAAGGGAAGAATGGGAAAAGGAAAACTTGCGAAAGGTATTTTATCCGAAATGCAATGATCGTTCGAAGAACCTTAGAGAAGATCGAAGAACTTGAAAAATAAGGTACATTCGGACAGACGCAACACAACAGTCAGAAGTCCCTGTGACAGTAGTGCCGCTGTCATCATACAGAGGCAACCCAACAGTCAGAAGTCAATTTGACAATATGTGCCGTCTCACACATATTTAAATAAAAACGTACGAGACGACAGCGACTTTCGTACCGTGTCTGGCTTAAAGGTCCTAATATTCTAGTTTTTTTAACACCAAGGTTTTTCGATCGATCATTGTTTCGAGAAGACTTCTATTTCTGATCCTTTTTGTTACCTTAACATTTTTTCTTTTTATTTCTTTTTACCCAAAAGCTTAAGTGGTTTTCAAACAATTCTCCATCGAAGATCTTTTGAGTCATCTAATGACAAAAAAACTCCTTAAAAGCATAGATTTTTTAAAAGTCTTACTTCTCTCTTCGAAAAATATTGGTTCTCAAAGTCAAGGACATAACAATCTCTCTCTTTCAGCTTTCTACTTATCTGAAAAGCATTTTTTCTTTTTCCAAAAGTATTGACCTCAAAACTTCCCGACAACCTTTAGAGAATTCCTAACACCCTTCAGTGATTAACTAAAACGTCAATTATTTTCCCTTTTTGTTTGTGTCGTATACCAAGGGGGAGAGAATTAATTGAAATCATTTTATTTTTAACTTTGGAACATTTTTTGCGGTCCCGTTCAATTGCAAGGTTTCTTCCTCTCGGCATAAACGCTCGTATAAATATTAACTGTCATGTTTGATTTTCCTTATACATCTTTACACTTTACATCCATATGCATAACACAACCCGGGTTCGCCGCCGCATAGTCGTCATCGTCGTCGTAGTCAGCGCTTAAATAATGCTATGCCGTGAAGGAGAAAAAAGAAAAGTAACTGCGTGTCGGGCATTTTAAATTAGTTTTTTTTCGTTCGTACGTTTGTTCGTTCTGACTTGTGTATGAGGATGGACGGATATCTATGTACAATATAGCCTATCGTGCAATCCAGCCACGTTGATGATGTGGCTGATAATGATGAGGATCTAGAGGTTTTGCAAGCAACACTTCATGGCAGCACATTAACGCCAACCAAGTACGGCAGTATAAAAAAATTCCCAACGCCGTACATATGGGGAAAAACAATACACAGTGCCACATATTTTTCCCTGAGCCCTGTGTTGTGTGTAACCATAATGAAAATGCCGATAATCAGTTTTTGTTGTAAAAAAACCCAGTCAATAAATGACAATCACTATGATGGATAATAATGATGAAGGTTAAAGCACAAAAAAACGAGGAAAATTGAATTCCAGTACGGACAGCAAACAACAACAAAAAAATCCAACGAGAAAATGCTGTGTAAACGTTTTTAGAATTTTTAAAAAGTTTCCTATTTGTTTGCACAGCTACAATTTAAGCAATTATGTACATGCTTTAATAATTAAATACGAAAAAAGTTTAATTAAACTTTAATAAATATTTAATAAAAAATATGAAATTAAATGACGGAGAAGAAACACCCAGTTTTTCCTGTACGGGTGGCAACAATGACTACGAATGACAGTTATTGACGTATATTGGCATTGACACCTAAATATTGCAAACATATTAATTAGAGCGTCTCATTTTAGTTACAGTTCAATAGTCAGGCCACAAGGTTGTCCAAGTAAAACGAAATAAAAAGAAAAAACTCTCTGAAGGCAAATAAGAAATTATATTTTCTTAGTCCCTTTTGGACTGCTGCTGCTGGTGGTAGGTAATATCTTTAATGTTTTGAATACATGCCAAGTAAAAACTAATTTATTCCTTGGCATAACCAAAAACTCCACATATATATTATGTTGTATGTATGATCCCTTTGCACACAAGCTCAAGACAAATATCTCAAAATTATAATGAAAGACTTGTACAATTTAAGAGCCTCCGGTGTATTTTTTGGGGTTATTGTTGTAAAAAAATAACAACAAACCAACGCACATTTACTAATAACAGACACACAAATCAACAACAAAGGCAAATGCCAGCCAACTTCGGCCACCAAATCTCCTCCGACCATTTGCCTGTTCGTCTGTCCATGTGTCTGCCGCTGCCGCCGCCATCATCGTCGTCGTTCGTACAAAGTGCATTTTACTGTGGTGTGCTGGTGTTTATAGTTTTCTTCTCCTCTGGCTGAAGTGCCCTAAGCAATGCAGTAAGTGTGCTCAGCAAATCGTTAGTTTTGTTTTGAGATTTTTGTTCGTTGTTTTCTGTGTTTCCATACATTTTTCGTGTTCCTTTTTGTGAGGCATGATGACGCTATTTCTGCTTTGTTGTATTTCTGTGTCTACAGGTTAATTTCTTTCGTCCACGAGGCATAGTATGTATGCAAGCCAACAAAAAAGTGGTGAGTTCTTTTGTTTTGTTTTTTTTTTTCGGAGGCTGTGAGAGCTACTTAAAATGGTATGGATTGGCGGAGAACGCAAAGGGGTAGCGCTAAAGGACCTTAAGGCAAGTGTCATAAGCAAGAAACAATGGTAAAAATATGAAAGATGTAAATTTTTGTTTTAAAGATTTAACAAAAATTTAATTTTTAAATAAAAAACTTGTGAATTTGGTGAGAAGAAACACAACTTAAAATATATCCGTTTAGCTCTGAGGATTCATATTGAGTTAAATTAAATTAACGGCAGGCTGTCCAAAGGCTATACTACATGAGAATATGTAAATTTGTGAGGAATTGTGATACTTGAGATAACGGATTTTGCCGATATCAGCATTTGAATGAAAAACTAGAATTCGCACAAGTAAAAATAAATAAAAAGAAAAAAATATTTAAATGAAACCTTACAAACACATTTAGTGCCAAGCGGTTTTGACGCAAACCTTCCCAGGAGGTCAAAAATTTTTTTGGTACGGAAACGTACGACGTGGCACTCAATGTGTTAAAGGTAGACATAATTCGAATGGAGAACTAGAATTCAAAAAGTAAAAATAAATAAAAAAAATCTGAAACACAAATTTGCAGGTGAAAACTCCTCCAAACATTTTATGAGGGAGTTTTCAGCTGAAAATTTGTGGTAGAAATCATCAATAAAAGATTTAATAATAACAGCATTTTGATGGAGAAATATATTGAACAAGTAAAAATAAATAAAAAGAAAAAATATACTTAAATGAATCCTTATAAAAGGCAGACATAATTTGGAGAATTGGAATTCAAAAATTAAAAAGAAAAAATACTGAAACCTCATAAAAGGCGCACAGGAGTTTTCAGGTGAAAATTATGAAATCAGCATTTAACGATTGAATTTTTATTTAATTTAAAAATATAATAAAATAAAAAATTCTGAAACCTCATAAAATGTTCGGAGGAGTTTTCAGCTGAAAATTTGTGGTTGAAATCAGCAATAAAAGATTTAATAATATCAGCATTTTGATGGAGAAATAGAATTCGAAAAAGTAAAAATAAATAAAAAGAAAAAATATACTTAAATGATCCTTATAAAAGGCAGACATAATTTGGAGAATTGGAATTCAAAAATTAAAAATAAATAAAAAGAAAAAATACTGAAACCTCATAAAAGGTGCATAGGAGTTTTCAGGAGAAATTAACGATTGGATTTTTATTTAATTTAAGTTAAATTTTTAATTATTTTATTCTTTGTCCATCCAAAAGTTATAAATAAAAAGAAAAAGTTGTGAAACCCCATAAAAGATGCACAGGAGTTTCAGCTGGAATTTTGCAGTTAATGACATAATTTAACCGTGAATTTAGTTTTTTAATTTGGTACAAATACAATCTAGCCTTATTTTTCGCCCGCCTATAACAGGACACATGAATTATACCTGTTCCGGGTTTTGTTGGGAATGGACTTACTTACAATTAGTGTTATTTCCGATTGGGGATTGGAAAGTACTTCATTAATTTAATGCAAATTTACATACCTGCAAATAGATAGAAGAAAGGGAAAATTAGTTTTTTTATTGTAATAAATCACACGCAAAACTAATCTTATTTAATAAAATCTTGATTAAAACTTAAGAAATATTTACTTCAGCTTTAAAAGCGAAAAAGTAAAAATAAATAAAAATAAAAAAACATGAATTAAGGGTCAAATAAACGTTAACAAGAGATGACAGTTATTTTGTGATGTTTTGCTTTAAAAACTTTAGGTTCAAATGGCGAAGAAGTAAAAATAAATAAAAAGAAAAAACATGAATTAAGATTCCATTTAGTGAAATAATTTTTAAAAACGTTGACAAGGGATGACAATTATTTTGCGATTTTTGATGCCAAGGTAAGAAGAAATAAACACAAATAAAAAGGAAAAAAAAACATGAATTAAGGGTACATTTAGTCAAAACCGCTTTAAAAACGTTGACAATTATAGAGATGACAATTATTTTGCGATTATTGACGCCAAGGCCAGATTTGATATCTAATGAACAATTTTTTCCAAATCTCTTTTTTAACATATTGCGATGGAATAAGAATACGGAATACGATGTGGAATTAAGCAAACGATATGATAAGGAAATGACAAAAGAGTTAGCCAGCAAGTTTAGGAAATTTAAAAAGAAATAAAAAGAAAAAATATGTATTTTTGGAGCCAACCAAAATGTTTATGACAAAAGTAATAAACAATTTTTAAATTTTCAAATCTAAATTAACAGTTGTTTGTTAACCGTTAAAGTGTTTGGAAATCCTCGAAATCCTTAGGATTAAATTTACAGCAGACCCCTTTTTCATTGAATTGATTCCCAACCAAATCGCATTTGCGATAATACCTCCGCCAAACAAATTTTCGAAGGAAAAATTCTGACATCTGCCATTATGGCAGCATTTAATCTCCTTAAATCTCTTGACAAACACTTGCTTTCAAAAACCACTTTTTGAAGCTAATCCTTTTTGCCCTCTGTGCATTCGCAAATAAATGCTTTTGTTGGCAATCATCATTTGTAATTATCCCCTAAATGCACACAGCACACACAGTCAACACATGACAACGAAGAAACAGTCAAAGTGAGAAATGTCATTTTTCTGACACCTCATAAACAGTTATGTTGTCGCAGTAAACAGGGTTGTTTATATTACAAACGCCACATATTGGCATAATCTGCTTACGTACGACACTCGTTTGCATTTAAAATAAATTTCGAATGTCATTTGATTACACACACACACACACACACAAACAAAGCAATTGTGGATGAACACCCGAACCGAACTGGCTTTTTGACCACATGTCTTTTATAATTATCATCAAAATATGTGCCTGACGGCCAGTGATCTTCATAATGTAGTTGAAATGGAAATAATGGTAATGTTGACACTATTATTGCCCAAACAATTGCTTTTTGCCATCAGACAGTGTAGATAGATAGATAAATAGTTGATGGTAGTTGTTTTTAATAATAATTTAACAAATTTCTAGTTGCCATCCCTCGAACCACCCCTGGCTGCAACTGAGATTTCTATGTTAGCACCCCTTCGCTGTCTGTGTTTTAGGTTGCTGTGTACATATTGTGGTTTGGTATGTGATATGAAATTTTGACATTTCGGGAGAAAAAAGAAATCATAATTAATTACATTTTACCCTAGACATGGATTTTGTTTTTATGACTGTTTGATGCTGATGCTGCTGCTGTATGGTATTATTTTCAAATGGGTATTGGAAAATATAGGCACTGGGCGCCATATGTAATGTTATGGTTAAAATTGCATTACATTTACATTGGCTTGTGTTGGGTTTTATAGTGTGGCATCTGTAGCAAAAGCTACAATGTCAAATGCAGTTGTGCTGTTCGGGGTATCATCATCAGCATCATCCGGCAGTAGTAGTGTATTATGCTGCAATATGTTATGCTGCATCAACGTTACATGGTAGTAGTAAACCATGTAACAAACACATCAAATGACATTTGAAACATTACATAGGTCACACCCTCATGGCTGCCTGGCCATTCTGGCCGTCCTACACCAAACGTTTTTCCTACATTAACACTTGCCAAGCAATTCGATATTGACTGAGCAGGGCTGAACGGACAGGGAATCGCAGAAAATTGAACAATATAAATTTTAATTTATGCTGACATTTCGATTTTTCCTTAACCTATACACACACCAGGACGAGGACGACAACGGTATAGTTTCGCCGTCTATGTGTATTGAGTAACATGTTGAAATTTATGGCGTTGACAAATAATTTCATTTTTATGTTTATTGCGAAAATTTTTATTGCCTTCGATTGACAATTGTTAATGGGTTTTCTTGGCTAGCTAGTGCAAACCCCATTGTTGTTGTTGGTGGTGGTGGTGAAATCGTTTTTCTTCCCTTTGTTTGTGCGATGATTAGAAGACTAGAAAGTTCTATGTACCGGGGCCAACCAGAGAGTCCATTTGCTCGACGCCATCGCCAGTGTCTCTGTAATAAAGTGGGTTTGCATTGATTGTTTCGCATTTAACATTTAATGAGCCGTAATAGCCAAAAGTGACAGTTTTAATATTGGCCCAAAAGCTAAAGCGAACGATCGAACGAAATGTAATAATAATTTTATTGGCATTGTAGAAGAAAAGAATAATAACAATGGCGATGCTAGTTAAATTAATTATTAAGCGAGAGCGTATAGTAACAGATTGCTTTAGAATGTTCGAAAACGCTAGCTCCAGATGCAGGACATTAGGATTTAAGCATCGCAGTTGTGATTTGAGGAATTAAATGTAAATGAGACACTTCCGCACACAGTGAGAAAACAATTCCCCTTTTTTGGACTAACATCTGCGAACTGTTAAATTAAGAAATCATCATCAGGAAAAATTAAGTAATTATTGGAAGTTCTTCAAATGTTAATGATAGAGGAACTGAAACTGAGTTTCCTGGGTGGAAATCCCGTTTAAGTTTATAAAAAAGATGTGGACTATCGTGGAAAGTGTATTATAAATCTGACAAAACAATGAAAATAAATATCAAAACAATTTCTTGGGGACATATTTGCATTTAAAGTTATTTTTTATATTTGACATCAAAATCGTTTATTTGTGGATATATTTGCATTTAAAGTTATTTTTTCTTGTTATTAAAAATTTAATTTTCATCATTTTTATAAATTAGATTCTTCAAAAGAAGAAATTTGAGTAATTCAACGATATTTTTGGGTACCAAAATGCTTGTATTTCCTTTTTTAAACCATAATGTGGAATCCTTTGTTGGGGTTATATTTGCAATTAAAGTTTTTCTACAATAATTTTATTTATTTTGGGATATATTTGCATGTAAATTTGTTCAAAGTTTATTCTTTTTATCGAATATGTGTTTGTATGTGAGGGGTGATGTATTAGATTATTAGATTCATTTCCATTTAATTTGATTTTCAAATCCATATTGAAGATTCCCTTTTTGTGGACATATTTGCATTTAAAGAAATTTTTATTCTTTAACATCAAAATCGTTTATTTGCGGGTCTATTTGTATTTAATGTCATTCAACGATTTGGGCTAAAACTGAGAATTTCGTAAGTTTTAGAATTATAGTAAAGAAGAAATTTTAGACCATCGACTTTTTGGATTGTTTTCAATTTTTGGGCTATAATGAGGAATCCCTTATTGGGGTCATATTTGCATTTAAAGTTCTTCTACAAGATTTTTTACTTATATGGGAATATATTTGCATTTAAAGTTATTCAAGGCTTGACGGAAATCAAAAAATCACTCATCCAGGATATTGGAAAGAAATTCCAGTTTCTTCGACATTGTGGAGCTAAATTTAAAGAGTAGCGAAGATTCTTTATTATCTCACAATATTACGTGATATTCTAATCCATCTCCTGCTTGTGATAATTTTAAGTACAACATAATTTAAACAATCTGCAAAATTTTGCCTTTCATCATCCATAACATTCTGGGCATCTGTTTAATGTTAAAATTTCGCACGCACACACACCCACAAAAAGAACATTACAAATGTCATTAATTTGTTGGCGTATCTTTATAATTTTTTTGCGCGAAAAAATGCAAAAAAAATGAAAATCTACATAAAACAGATACGAGATGTACATCCTCTTTTGTATGGTATGCGGGGAGAAAAACACTCATACTTTTCGATGATGAATTACAATTACATGGCTCAACAAATGCCAACATTCATTCAGTTTAAATGTCGGCGCAAAAAACAGCACCCGAACAGTGGCAGCTTGAAACTGAACGGAACACAGAAGCGTAAATATAATGGGAAAAATATACAGACATACATACAGACACAACGAAAGAAATATTAACCGACAAAAAACCAGCTCTGAAAACAACATGTAATCTATAACAAATGTCAAAATATAAGCTGTACGGTTTTTTGTGCCCGTCCGCCTTGCTTGTGGACTCGGATCCCACTCTGTGGTGGCTGGGCGGCGTTATGTTATTAAAAACACGCGAAAATGACTCAAGGAAGCAGGACAAGGCTCTCTGTGTGTGGGGGGTTTGGGGAAAGTAAAGAAAACAGAATTTCCATGTCATCTATAATTTTGCACCCAAAACTGTTTTGCTTTTCTTTTTATTAAGTTTCCCGTACTCTTATTTTGTTGATGATTTTTCCTATTCCTATTTTTTTCTCTTGGTAGCTTTGGGAAAGGGGTCCGTTTGCTGGTGTGGGTTTCTTGTTTTTTCGGTAACTGTTTGACATACTTGATGACGCCGCCTAATACATTTTGTTGTTGGTTTGAAGGATGTTGTTAATAAAAAACATAGCACATACTGCTGACTTGACTGCGAACACTTGGCGGGCATGGGTGGATTTAGTTGTAGTTAATGACATTAAACATAAATCATTTTGTTTAAGTTTCTTTTGTTATGTGTTTGACAGCTTAAGAAGGCTTAAATATACATACATACATATTATGAATGTTAAAGGAGCTGGTGCCCAGGAATAAATGAAGGAGAGAGAGAGAGCAGTATTGCCAACATGAAGTTAATTTTCAGGGAGAAATTTAGTTTAAAAAAATATGAAAACTTTAAGGTTATATTTTAAACTCTTGGCTTTACCTTAAAACCATTAGATAATTTCAAGCCTGAAGTTTGAAACCCCCACAAAACTATTTCCCCACATAGTTCAAGTAACTCGTTGTAGTTGCTAGCTAGGAACACTACTCATACAGTTGCTGCCTAGGTGTAGTTTACACTCAGTTTACTACCCTCTAACTCCATTTTCCCGCCATCCGGGGTTCATGGTTCATCTTGTTGTGATGTGATGTGCTGGCGCTATTTATGCTTGCGGTTTACATACTTATGCATTGTTTGGTACGTAGCATGCCACCATGGCAGGAAGAATTGGGTCATTGTTTTTAATGGGTCTTGGGGGAATTTGTTTGCTGGTTGGCTTGCTTGTACTCCTCAGCTTTCTAAGGTTTAGTTTTTAATTAAAAATTTACACCCCGACAAGACGAAGGGAAGAAAAAGGGCTACACAAAAATGATATGAATTTTTAAAATAAGGCCATGAAAAACTTTTGACAATTTTTCAACACCATTTAATGTTTAATTAAATAACTTTGGCCTATTTAAACTAGAGATTCGACAGCGCCGACTACTCCCTCCACAAATTATCATTTCATTTCGGAACATTAGTTTTTTTCTCTTCACTCTTCTTCAAACTTTAGGCCATTTTTTGAGATTTTAATTAAACCGTAATAGCATCAATTAAACTGGGAAAACAACTGACAGCTGTCAGTGTATGTTGTTTGCAGCAGCAAACAAATCGGTTACTGGTCTGCAAAGGCAAAGAATAAAACATCCCTCCGTGGAGGGAAAATATTCGCACATTTTTAATGATTCATTAAATTTTGTAATGGTATTTTTTGTGTGTGTGTGCAGTGATCTGTCATATTTTGGCTTTTTGACAGTTAACACGTCGCTCTCTCGTATAATGTTGAACCCCCGGGAATGTTCAATGAACTTTAAACGTAAATTTAAATTCTATAAAACTAAAATGTTCATAATTTTCAGAATCATAAATCATTTTTCTGGACAAAAGGAAAAAAACAGGATTTGCAGAATTAAGGGAAACATTAAAATGTTAATCAATTTCATTGTATTTATTTTTGAGGGATCACTTATTGGGAATATATTTGCATTTAAAGTTATTCAAAGTTTTGCTATACATACTGGTAAGAAATCATAGTTTCTTCGACATTGAGGAGCAGTGAGAAGCTGTCCTCAATCTGTGCGTTTTGACTGATAAAAAGGGCCTATTGTTTAAAGCCGGTTCCAGACGTTTGTATACTTCGCACAGTTATGATCTCGGTTAGAGCAGTGGGAATCTGTCCTCAATCTATGCGTTGTGCATGATAAAAAGGGCTTAAAGCCGGTTGCAGAAGATTTAATCTGAGCTAAAAACTGACCCAAAACATCTCAGATGGATCAGCGATAAGCTGTCCTCAAGGATTTTAAATAAATGTCATCGGCATTAATTTCTATCAGATGGTCTTGCAGGGCTTTGAGCCAAGATCTTTGACCATTTTTTTGTCTAAAGTTCAATCCATATTAGCATTTGGCATATTTTTCACAGTGTACTCCATCATCTCTCCCCGTTTTATCGTGTTGCCTTTGATTTTTTTTCAAAATCACTATACGCCAAGTATTCTGCAAAAATTCACATAAATCTTTTGTGGCTGTCAAAAAAAAATATTTTTATAGCGCTTTGAAATGATCCCCCGTAACGGGTGGAGGATAAAAAACGAACAGGCCCAGCACACACAAAACACATGTAAATTCAACTCCCTTTCTCATTCAAACATTAACACAAAACCGTCCGACATGAATCATCATCAACACAGAAATATTGAATAGTTTTCGTTTTCGTTTTTTTTTTTTGCGCCGTCTTATATGAAAAGGGTCTACCACGGGGTAATGTACTACGTTCTGCGCCATGCCAATGCCACGTCATTATCATCTGTAATGATCAATCATTTGTAAGCAGCAATATGGTGAAGAAGGTAGAAGGAGTTTGAGTGTTTGAGTTTATTTTCGAATCGACATTCAAACGAGTAGCATACATATATTTGTGTAATGCTTAAAGAGAAACGTTTTGTTTTCAATTCAATGCCTACAAATGATGCCTTTGTCAATAATGACATTTCACAATGAAAAAAGGCGTCGCTGTTTCTCAAAAAAAAAAAAACGAAGAAGAAACCAACAAGTGAAGAACAAGACATAGAGCATAAGTAGAAAAATTCAAAACTGATTACAGAGCCATAATTGAACAAAACTACCCACACATTCAATTTGTTTGAAGTCAAAGATTTGAAGTACTTTAAGATTAACAAACAAGAATTACCACTTTTTTTGGTTAGAGCTGACGGCGAAGACTTGGTAAATAATTATGAAAAATCTTTTGTCAAACTCTCCCTTGTGGGAAAACCGAAAAGAGTAATTGTTACAAACAATGGCTTCCCCCCCCCCCCAAAAAAAGTGATCAATCAAATTTTAAAAGAAGATCTCTCTTAGCCTCTACATGAGAACAAAGCCCAAAGAACATCTTGAGAGTTTAAGTAAAACGAAATAAAAAGAAAAAATCAACCATTTGAATATACGAGTACATACATAGCAATTATAATAATTTTCCTGAAGAGAATGGACACTTTAATATTTCAACACTTCAACAGGCCGCTTACCGGTAGCTGCGAAAACAATTTTCTCTTCATGTCATGGCTGGAGTCATTCATTGTTTGTCAAGTGTGCACAGGCGCAGCATGCTACTGCAGCAGCAGTAGCAGCCACCAAGCACAACATCTGAAGTCGTATGTCTATTACTGTCAAGTGTCAACATGAAATGCATTCACATGCTGCTTGTGTAATTTATGTCTTTTGAACATTTTGTAAGTGTCACTTTCAATATAGTTTATTTGCGCGCTGTTTTGAAGTGTGTGGTGGGTGACAAGGATTGCTGCCGTGATTGCTGAGATTTTATGGCTGCCCTGAAACGTGTCAAAATTGCCAGCAATGCTTAGAAGAACGGAGATTGAACGTTTCAAGTCTGCAAAGATCATCAGTATCCTTAAGGATTGCCAAACAGCCATCAGAAGTTCAGTTCGGAGTTTCAGTTTCAAAGAGCTTGAAACTACAGGCTGACGAAAAATTGCCATGAATTAATTTTTATTTGGGGAGAAAAAAGGAAACTCCATAACAATAAAGGAATTTCCAGTGCCTCCTCCTGAGTGTGTGTGTGCGAGTGTTTTTCATTTGGCCGAACATGAGGCAATAAAACATTTTGTTGGCCATCCAGCGCACCGCAGCAATACCCCATTATGGAGAATCAAGCTCCAACACAAAATAAATGATGGACATTTTTCTCTTAAGCAAATGTTCGAAAAACGTTGCTGACTTGCCGTGTATCTCCCTCCTACTCCCCATCCTATTCTCCACCGCCTTCTTCCATTGCTAAAGAACCTCATTAGTTTCCAGATAGTTTTAGTCGAGCCACGAACATACAGGAACACCTAAAACAGTTAGAAAGAACCAAAGAGTAGCTAGCTAGTAGTAGTTGTTGGATGATGATACGATGCTTGTTGTGGCAAGCAACGAACTACCTTTAAACATTATGCATCATGTTGGTGATGTACAGGCAGGATGAACGTACGATGGCCATCGCCACAGCAACAAGAAGGTGAAGAAGATGAAAGAACATTTGGACGGGCCAACAATAACATCAGTAATGTATACCGAAGACTACCACAACACAACATTTTTTTTTTTGGTTAGCAGGAACCCATTTTAAAATATGACCAAATATATTAACATTGTGGTTAAATGATGAAATTCTCTTCGACATTATCTCACAGTAGTTGAACTTAATATAGGATGATAGTTTTCGTAAACATGATGGATCGTATATACCCCGACATCAAGCCGTTTTATATATAACAAGGCTCTAGATTAGAGAGAAGCTTATGTAAAGCCTCGCCAGGCCTTGATGAGTAACTTAGATCGCTAAGTTTACAGATAGGGAGCGGAAAATTAAATCGTCTTCGATAGTTTTCCCTTCCCAGGTTCTCTTGTTCCAGGCCTAAAGCGGATTAGATAAGGAATTTTGCAGTTTCTCTCGGTTCGCCAATTCCGAAAGCGCCCTCTACACACATGAAATCGAGTAAGCAAGCGTATTGAGTTCGCGTAGTTTTTACGTATGAAACGGAATAACACAGCGAAGCCTAACCGACATCAATATTTTTCTTTCGTTAGGCGCAATGATCCCAACATGAAGACGAAATTCTATAATCTACGGGACTCTGGAGATAGAAGGTCTCGCCAGGCCTTGAAGCACATGCCTATCCCGCTTTATAAGTCACTCAGACCGCTATACGGAGAGAAACTGCGCGGAAAGTCGCATCGTCTTGGACAGTTTTCCTTTCCTGGTTCTCGTGTCCCAGAGCCTATCCGACATTAACAGTCGTCGTCTTTAGTCGCGATGCTCCTACGATGAAGATACTACAAGAAGCTCATGGAAGGTCTCGCCAGGCCTTGAGACACATGCTTATCTCGGTTTATTAGTAACTCAGACCGCTATATAGACACAAGCGGCGCGAAAAACCTCATCTTCTTCGACAGTTTTCCTTTTCTGGTTGTGCCAGTCCTAATGAGGAGTAGGCAAGGACAACTATTCAGACTTTCACAATTTCTGTTGGTTCTTCAATTCCGAAAGCGCCGCCTACGATCTTTCATCGACTTCCAAAATTGTCCTTCGTCTCATGTTCTTTCAAGACGTTGTTCTGGTTCTCCGGTTCCAAAGGCACGGATTAGGAGAACCAGACTTCTTATAGGCTCCCGACCTATTCTTTGAAGACATTTCCTGTCCCGATTTTAATATTTTCCTTCGGTGTTTCCCCGTTTCTCCTTTTGGAATTCCTCCTAAACCGTTCTTCTGCTTCTTTTTAAATCCTCGCCAGTGTTTCACAAATACCTAAACGTATGCATGCCCCATTCATCCATCCATCCATGGTTTATCATCTTGATGAAAGGTAAGTAAGTAGTATGTAGTAGTATGCATGTTGTAGTTGTAGTTTAGACCATAAACTACTATGGTTTGCACTTTGTGCTCTTTGTACATAATTTTTACAACTTCTTTTGCATTTCTCGCTTCTGCTTGCACCACCTGAAGTATGCTGAACTGGCTGTCTTGGGCTTCATCATTATCTCCAGCTTGCAAATAATGGTTAGAGGTCACTGCTGCATAAATCTTCAAACTGCTGATGAGGTTGAAGATGATGATGATGACGATTCCAGTTTGCTACCTCGTCCATGTACTTCAATTCATTTCATCATGTTTTCTCCCTTCCTCCTACCCTTCTTCAGCATTCTCATTATTTCCTCTAATTCATTTTTACTGCTGAAATGCATATGTTTGGGTTTGTTTATGGATGGCCAAGGATAGTGATGCTGCTGCTGTTGCATCTTTAAGAATATTCATGCAGCCAGCTCTCAAGGCAGTGGTTGTGGCCGTGCTTATGGAGTAGGGTAAGGCAAAACTTTACTTTATTTTCATATTTTATGGTCTTGCATTTTCTCCAAGTTTTTCTTTGGGGGTATTTTATCTAAACCATATTTGGTAGTTTGTAGTTTTCTTTTTCCTTCTTCTCGAGCTGTTAATGCTCTTTTTTATGCTGCAAGGGCATTATAGTGATAAGGGGGGAAATAGGAATGCTATTGTGTGATTAATTTTAATTAAATATTTATATGATGCCAAGATTTTTTTAGGGCAATTGTGTGTGTGTGAGGGGACAAGGCGAGAAGCAGAGCTAAAGCTATCAAGGCTATAAAGGAATCTTGGTTGGCTGGGGTCTTAAAAGTTGGTTTTATCTATAATAACTTAAAAGCTTTAAAGTTTCAGTAGAGAAAGGGGAAGGAAATAAAAACGTATTCCTTTCTTGCTTTAATTCAGAAGGCTACCAGGGGGAATGGTTTATATCTGCCAGACTCTGGATATATTAACTTGGATCATACTTTAGTCCAGTAAACTTGTCCCTTCCTGCTTCAATTAAGAAGCAAAAAGGGACAAGGGATATTTCCTCCTACCATCGTGAGGAATGAATATAGGTAGAATATAGGATTTGATGGTATATTAACTTAGATCACTCTTTAGTTCAAAGATCACCGTAAAGAGATCGTGGCAGACTTGTAAGTATTGATGTTATACAAAATCATTGAAAGCTGATGAGGGACTGACATAAGTTTTGCTTTCAAAGATCACCACAAAGAGATCGTGGCAGACTTGTAAGTATTGATGTTATACAAAATCATTGAAAGCTGATGAGGGACTGGCATAAGTTTTGCTTTCTTGAGTGTCGCGAATTTTCATGTGTAAATACGACAAGTGTGGTAAGTATTGATGTTATACAAAATCATTGAAAGCTGATGAGGGACTGACATAAGTTTTGCTTTCTTGAGTGTCGTGAATTTTCATGTGTAAATACGACAAGTGTGGTATGTGGTAAGTATTGATGTTCTACAAAGTCATTGATAGCTGATGATGGACTGGCACAAGTTTTGCCACCTTGAATGCCCTTTCATTACGAAGTTCGAGCATTTTCATGTGTAAATACGACAAGTGTGGTAAGTACTGATGTTTCACAAAACCACTGAAAGCTGATGTGGAACTGAAACAAGTTTTGCTTTCTTAGGTACCCTTTATTATGAAGATCGAGAATTTTCATGTGTAAATACGTCAAGTGTCATCCATAGTGGATGGCGAACATATCCCCTAGCTCTTCTCTAACTATTAATCCTACAGTATTTGTATTCAACACTCGTATCCCCCCAAATATCTCACCCTAAATCCTTTTACACTCAAAGAAATTGGCCCATAAATTATGTCTGCGCTTTGTGGCAATTTCAAACAACGCCTTATAAATCTCAAAACAATTCAAATAATTTTGTGGCTAAGGAGAAGTCGAAAGAAACGACACCAAATTAAATCGAAAGCCATAAAGAAAGCCAGACCAAAGCCAGCAAATCGAAAATCGCAAATCATTGTCCCACACCCCTCCAACGATCGATCGCCCATCCGACCGTCCGTCCGTCCATCCATCCAATCCATCCGTAATAGAAAAACAATTTAATTTTTTTGACCAAATTTGTACATCAAACATGGCAAGGCGCTATTTAACGCATTGCATTGTCTGCTCACTGTGAGCCATCGATTTTCCTCTCCTCCAAACAATTGAACAGCAAATCCATTTAGGAGCGCGAGCGCTTTTGAAGAAGAAGACCAGAGAAGAAAAAATATGGCAAAACGCTTTAAACCAAATAGCAAAAATTGCTATTAAACTCGTATGTGAGTTGTGGGTTTGTGTGTGTGTGTGTTGAAGAATGTTGCAATTGGTATTTGGTAATTCGTTGCATTTGCCCCGGCTGCTTTGAGAAGCTCTTGTTTTGGCGTTGTGTCCCATCCTCCAAACGTATGTCTGTCTGTCTTTCTGTCTGTCCATATATGGAGGACAGCATAAATACGCCAAAGATATATGTACGTATATCTGCCTGCTTGTAAGTAAGTATTGTTTGTCTGTTGCATTGTAAAAGATAAATAAAACTATTATAAAACTTGCAGTAGCCTAGCCCAGCTAGGAAAGACTAAGGTCTGAAAAATGTTCTTCCAAAGGATGCTTCGACAATCATGCTGTAAAAGGGAAAATCTAAAATGTTGCCATGGGATTATTGTGCTGCTGGTAATGGTAATGTTCGGTCGGTGGTGGCGGAGTTATGTTAAAGGTTCTAAACAATGTTTGTCTTGTCTTGTTTTCTCTGTGTGTGGACTTATTGGCAACAACCTTTCGCTTTGGCCAAATCGATCTTTGAAATATTTACAATTATTATGTTTTCTCTCTCTATCTCCATGTGCGCCTTCTTCTCTTCTCGGGCTTGCTTTTGTGATCATTTACCTTTTGAATTGGTTTGTTTGTAGGGAGTGGAGTTTTCTGAATTCTGTGTTTGTTACGTGGGCCTTAAATTGTTGGGCAAATGCTGCCAGTTTGCTCTGTGGCAAGATGTTGCCGCAAAGTACGTGCAGTAATTTGTTGTTGGTTTGTGTGTGAATCGGGCTCAGAGCACAACCTCGTCACTATCTTTTGGCATTGTTTATGTTGTACTTGTTGTTGTTGCAACTTGCAATTGAACATCCATTGACTTGTATCGATACAAGGATTTGCCGACGACGACGCAACATGGGCAAACTTAAGGCCCGCCAGACAAAGTATTTCAACTGAATGGGAATCTTCACGGGTCAATATTTATTCTGGCAGATAGTGTTGCTTTGATCCTGTTCCTACTTCCAATGTGGAAGGATATTCTGCCGCAAACAAGGGATATGAGAATAGCAGCGAAGAATTTCGGATTAAATAACAGACTTGCAGATGGAGGGATCATCCATCTCACTTGCGGAATGAAAGTCAACCTCCAAAAAAGCCCGGTCGGTAGAAGAATGGTCTTGCAAAGAGAAAATCCTTTGTGTAGGTAGATGGTTCGACTCACGTGCAGAAGATGGTCTAATCAAATTTTTTGTTCTCCATCGATTGCAAGTTACTTGCACAAGCAGATCGACGAACTTGGAGACTTGCACAAGAAGAGTGTAGATGGAAAGACGAACAAACGGTAGAAGAATGAGCTTGCAGAGGGAAAGTCCATCCTGTAGGCGGAAAGTTCGACTCACATGCACAAGAAGGCTTAATCTACTGTTCCCCATGGTTTGCAAGTTACTTGCACAACCAGATCGACGAACTTGGAGACTTGCACAGGAAGAGTGTTGTTGGAAAGACGAACAAACATTGCAAGTCTGGTCGGTAGAAGGTTGGAGGTTCAACTCACCTACAGAAGGAGGTCAACTATTGTCTAAGCTCCACCGTTTGCAAGTTACTTGCACAAGCAGATCGAAGAACTTGCAAACTTGGGCTGGAAGAACAAACAATGCAAGTCCGGTCGGTAGAATAATATTGGTAGAAGGATGGACTTGCTGGGAGAAACTTCATCTGATAGATGGTACGATTCACTTACAGGTCAACTATTTTTTCCACTGTTTGCCAGTTACTTGCACATCGGCGAACTTGCGGACTTGGAGTGGAAGAGTGTGGTTGAATAGACGAACAAACATTGCAAGTCCGATCGGTAGAAGAATGGGCTTGCAGGGAGGAAGTTCATCTCACAGTAGAAGAAGGTCAACTATTGCCTAGCGAACTATTTTATTCCACGGTTTACCAGTTCCTCGCAGAAGCAGATCGAGGAACTTGCAAACTTGGGCTGGAGTGTGGCTGGAAAGAAGAACAAACAATGCAAGTCCTGTCGGTAGAATAACGTACTTGCATGGAGAAGGAATTCAACTATTGCCTAATGTTCTATTTTGTTCTCCACGGATTGCAAGTTACTTGCACAAGCAGATGGACAACTTGCAAACTTGAACTGGAGTGTGGGTGAAAAGACGATGAAATGTTGGTAGAAGGATGGACTTACTGGGAGAAACTTCATCTGAAAGATAATACGATTCACTTACAGGTCAACTATTTTTTCCACAGTTTGCCAGTTACTTGCACAGCGGCGAACTTGCGGACTTGGAGTGGTAGAGGAGACGAACAAACGTTGCAAGTTTGGTCGCTAGAAGAATGGGCTTGCAGGGAGGAAGTTCATCTCACAGGTAGGAGGTTCAACTCACCTACAGAAGAAGGTCAACTATTGCCTAGTGAACTATTTTACCCAACGGTTTACCAGTTTCTCGCACAAGCAGATCGGCGAACTTGCAGACTTGGATTGGAGAAAATTAAACTGCAGCCAATGCTTAGAGAAAGAGATCAGACACGAGCTTGTATATAGGCAAACAAATGGGAACAAAGACAGATGCAGGCACTGCGAATGGAAACTTCAACATCCAGAGGTTGCTAATGCTTGCTAACCCAACAGATTTCCAAATTGATGGATGAAGAACAGTGTTGGTAGGGAGAAAGTTCGTTCGTGCCAATAGAATATTGGAATAATCAAAATAAGGTTCGGTTCTATAGTTCTTTCTGTCGGATCTGCAGATGTGAATTAACAATGGCCAAGTGATTGTAAGAAGATCAAGACTAACTATCATTCTGCAAGATAGTAGGTCTTGTAGCTAGAGAGAAGGTTGCTCTTGTCCACTACTCGTTTGTCATCGTCATTGTTGACTCGGATCTGCAGATATGAGTTTCCATTCGACAAATGTCTGTAAGAAGACCGAGACGAAACCCAAATGTCTACTTCCTAATGACTGTCAATCCCGAGCATGAACTTGCAGTTAGAAAAGTGATTGCGGACTTGCAGATATGAAGATCCTCAGGCAAATGAATCGTATGGAAAGCTTGACTTGGGAATAGTAAAAAAAAATGAACCGAAATATAGGCGGAAAGGTATTGTGTGAACAGCATTTATTCAAATGATTGCAAGACAGGCTTGGCTATAGAATACTTTCTCAATTATTTCCTCTCAAAGACATGCTCAATTTTTATTTTTGTCCTCCTATTGGCTATGAAGACTGGACAGGTTTGGCTGCAGAAAATGTAGAGACTCCTACGCTCTTCCAGCCAGCCTTCCTTAACTAAAATAGTTTATTTGTGAAGATTTGTGGGCACTCAATGAATTCACATCAAATGTCGCGCCTTGGAAGACTGTTGACACTTTTTTAAGGACATCACAACATCAGAGTGCCTTAAGTTGTCCACCGCCCCTCCTATTGATGTTCTAGTATCTTATGGCCCTGACAGAAATAAATATTCTACTTTGTGGTTGTTGTTATTTATTTCATTGGCAATACCAAGCATTGTCTGACCGAACGAACCGACCGTTCACTCCTTCCCAATACCCCTCCCTCTCTCCACCTCCCCCTTCCACTGCAATGGTTGGTGTTGAGTGGATTCCTTGTGTTTTGTGGGCAAAAAGACTTTTAATACTGTCGTTGCGAGAGAAGATATTTTCTCGTACGTACGTACGTACTTGCAACATATTAAGGTTGTGTTGTCGGTGCTGTTATTGTTTGTTGCTAATCAATTTGTTGTATGTGTATATTGTTGTTGTATTTTTATTGCCATTATTTTGTTGTTGTTGTAGTCGATGCTCAAAGTTCAGTTCAGGGTAGAGATGGTCGTAATTGTTGAGGTTGGTTGGTCGGTTGTTGCTGCTGTCGTCTGTTGTACATGTGTACGTACGTACGTTCGTTCCCAGTTATATATTGTTGCAATTGCTTTTCTGTGGTTTATCAACGCTTTATTACGTTGACGTTTTGTCAATTTGATTGCTTTTGATTTTTAAAGCTTACGTTGTTTTTTCTTCCTCTTCTTCTTTCTACCTCATCTTGTGATTGTTCGACCATTCGTTCGATCGTTTCGGGTCGATTGAATGTGCCACAACCAAAATAGCCAACAACAAAGCCATTATATCAGTAACCATTAAAAGCAGCAACATCAATTCCAATACGATTTTTCCCCTGCCAGTGTTTTTTGTTGTTCTTGTTGTTGCTGGCTGACTGGTACTATTACTACTACTGTTGCCATCGATGTCGACGATGATGATGTTGATGACGGCCCGCTTGGATTTGTTGAATGCAATGGTCGGTCGGTCGATTGGTTTGGTTTTGTTGTTGGTCATTTTGGTCTGCCTTGGTTGAGGGCTTGCTTGGGTTGTTCACTTTAGAGTCGGCAGCAACCAGTTTCATTTTCTGTTTCTGGCCAACCACAACAACAACGACGACGACGACAACAAATCTATATAAATTCATGATTTTTGTATTCTGTACGATATTGCTGGCATTAAAAAATATTTTATTTGTAAATTGTGCATGAATTGTTTTTTCTTCTTCTGTTCGCTGATGTTGTTGTTGGCAGCTTGTTGATCGTTTTAAATGTTTCGTATAGAGGCTTTGGCTTGTTTTACCCGCTCTTAAACTGGTAATCTTTAAGACCTTGAAAAGTGTTGTTGTTGTTTTTTTTTGTTCATAACAAATATTATGTTGTCGTTGGGTTTTCTTTGAAATATTCCTTATTTAATTTTCCTTTTTTAGCTTTGGCTGGGTTGTTGCAACATTGTTGGGAATGAAACTATTTTAAAATCGCAGTTTTTTCTTCAGCAATTATTGCCAAATATAGAGGAGGGAGGTTACTTTTAGTTTGAACTGTTTCACATGGATACTTTCTTAAACGAAAGTTGTCAATATGTCTAAGGAATGATTGAGGAAAATGAGACAGGATCATTCGAATCTCTATGCAAACAAAGATGACCGTGGAAAGGATTACTATCAAGTGATTGATAATGAAAATTAATAATAGTTTCTCATAAAATGCCCTGAATATGTCGGTAAAAAAGCATTGGTTGCTACCTGTTCATACTTATATTCATAAAAGTTGTTGAGTGCGTTAAAATTTGCAATCTCTTCCTAATATTCATTAATATTAATCACTGGCTAACATTTAGTATAGCTGCTGATATTCATATCCTTTATACCTGTTAATATTTATGTTCCAAAAACCTGTTCATTCTTATATCTATACATATATTCTTCAGATCATATAAACAAAAGATTCTACTGAAAGGGAAAATTCATTAAAATGATGTTAATATCACTCCTTAAGATTTGCAGTACCTATTGATATCCATATGTTTGATATATTATATCTAAAAAAGCTGTTCATTTTTGTATATTTGTCAAATTTTTATAGTTCTATCCAGGTATCCTTTAATTAATATTTATGTTCCACAAACCTGTTCATTCTTATATCTATACTTCATATTCTTCAGATCATATAAACAAATGATTCTAGTGAAAGGAAAAATTCATTAAAATGATGTTAATATCACTCCTTAAGATTTGCAGTACCTATTGATATTCTTATGTTTGATACCTGTTCATATTTATATCTACAAAAGCTGTTCATTTTTGTACATTTGTCTAATTGTTATAGTTCTATCCAGGTATCCTTTATACCTGTTAATATTTATGTTCCAAAAACCTGTTCATTCTTATATCTATACATATATTCTTCAGATCATATAAACAAATGATTCTAGTGAAAGGAAAAATTCATTAAAATGATGTTAATATCACTCTTCAAGATTTGCAGCACCAATTGATATTCATATGTTTGATACCTGTTCATATTTATATCTAAAAAAGCTGTTAATTTTTGTATATTTGTCTAATTGTTATAGTTCTGAACATTTTCAACAGAAATTCTGTACAATAAAAGCTATCTTAGGTCAATTGTATGCCTTTTTTGCGTTAATCAATGTTTATGCTGTTCACACAACCTGTTGATATTTATACAGCTGTTCAGTTGTCTTCGTTGTTATAATTTTTTAACGGAAAGCTTGTTTGAAAAAGCTATTCGATATTTCCAATCACTTGTCAATATTAATATCACTCCTTAAGATTTGAAGTACCTATTAATATCCGTATGTTTGATACCTGTTAATATTTACATCTATAAAAGCTGTTTATATTTGTATATTTGCCAAATTGTTATAGTTCTGAAAATTTTCAACAGAAATTCTGTATGAACGGAACAATAAAAGCTAGCTTAGGTCAATTGTATGCCTTTTTTCCATTAATCAATGTTTATGCTGAACCTTTTGAACCTATTGATATTTATACAGCTGTTCAGTTGTCTTCGTTCTGATAATTTTCTTTAACGGAAAGCTTGTTTGACAAAGCTATTCGATATTTCCAATCACTTGTCAATAGTAATATCATTCCTTAAAATTTGAAGTACCTATTAATATCCGCATGTTTGATGCCTGTTAATACTTACATCTATAAAAGCTGTTCATATTTGTATATTTGCCAAATTGTCTTAGTTCTGGACATTTTCAATAGGAATTCTGCATGAATGGAACAATAAAAGCTGGCTTAGATTAAATCTTTTGTAAATTGAGTCTCAGATATCCAGACAATTTGGACTAACAATTATGCAAATAGGCGGCCAACGTAACTTAACGCACAGACACAGGATGAATATTCTCAAATGAATTCTAAAAGCTGTAGTTTCCTAGGAAAATTAAGCACTACAAAAAATGCCTCAAAAAAAAACGAAACGAAAACTCAATTGCTATCTATATTGCAGCAGCAGCAACAACAACAACACCAGCAACATTGCTATGTAAAACATTCGAAAACATCATGTCGAGAAATTATATTCATTCACAGGCTACCTAGCTAACATGGGATGAGAAGAAGGAGGAGGCGGAGGATGTTGCACGGCTGAGTGTGGCAAGCAAAACATTATAATTTCTTTCTGTTGTGTGTGGCAGATGATGTTGGTGATGGTGTTGCTGCTATACAGTTTTTCTCGTTTTTCCAAACGATCATTTCCACCAAAAAGCTTAATGTGGTGGGTATAATGTGCTTGTGTAAATTGATGTTGTTGTTGTTGTTGCTGCCGCTGCCACGGCTGATGATGATGATGCATTTGTTACTTAATGCTGGTGATGTTTGCGATGGATGGTACGAGTACGTACGTAAGAATATGTGCATATCGATGCATGTAGGTTGTCTGTGGTGCTTGTAGATGTTGTTGCAAACAACATATCATACAATTGATGTTGTTGTTGGCTTGTTCCTCATCATTTTTTTTGGTGTTGTTCTTTAGCATATATGCAAGGCTTGTTGTATGTGCAGTTGCAAGTTGGTATGTATGGCCAGTTTGTTGTCTTGTCTTGTGTGTGTGTTGTTTGTGTTTGAACACAATGTTCTTGATTGACCTTTTTGGTTGCACTCTTCACTTCACCCCCTCCGAAAAAAAACAACCTTCTCCCCATTTGGGTTCTATCGTTGCCATCAAGTAATTGTATACATAAGTGCTTATAGCCAAAAAGTGCATAGAGCAGCCAACATGGTCGGTGGGGGGGGGCATTAACAACAATTGCTGCAGCGTCATTCTCCTGTTCATCATCGGGAGCTGCACAGTATTAGCAACATCATAAAGTCCTCCTCGTTGCACTCACATATGCTGGGGGTTCATGCTGCATGGCTGAGCAACAATGCCCGGGTGAGTGTTTGAGCGCAGCGTATTATGGGATATCATGCTTGGAAACTGCCAAAAGCCATCTACACTAAGGTTTAGTTTTTTTTTGCGCGCGCGTTGCTTTGCTTCTTAGCAATTTCCACGAAAACAAGCAGAAAAAGTCATTGGCAACAATTGCCATCAGTGCAGCGATGTAGCTGTTGCTGTTGATGTTCTATAAAAATGGGGAAATTAAGGATGTCTTTTGGGGGTGGGGGGTTGGTCTTATGACTTTCATAGCATTTAAGGTTAAATGTGTCGGTGCAGAACAACCTGTTTGTTGGTGAAATCAATCTCTGGCGGCGTCTTTAAAATCGTATTTTAAATATTAAATTCTATGAAAGAAGAAGGCCTCTTCTCTGGTGGATACTCATCATTCTTATTTTTTTTTGATGAAATTGTTTGACCGCATTAATGATGGTCTTTATAAATTGCCGTTTTTATTTTTTTTTTGTGCAACAACATGTGCAACATTTGGCTGCATATATGCATGAGGCACTTACTTATGTCTGTGGCACACATACTAGACGGCCAACAGTTGCTTCCTCGTTGTTGCAACTGCATCTTTTGCAATTGCATTTATTCAAATGATGACTGCTCTGTCCGTGCGTCTGTCTGACTGTATGTCTCGAGAGTTTTCCTCTCCATGTTTTGTAATTAAAATTTATGATGATCTTTGTATACATAATTTGCTGAAATGTGTGTTATCATAATCATAAAATACAACAAAATGTGGGAAATAAAGTTGTATGGAAGTTTATAAATTTCATAGGATTCAGGCATTCGTAGAAGCATTTGTACAGCATTTTTTTTTTGTGAATGAAACTGAAAAGAGGAAATGGCTGGCTGCAGCTTAAATGCAATTTGCTTTAATGGATTCCATAGCGAAAGAATTTATGGGCTTTCTCGCCGATTCAAATGATTAACATATCGGCGGATTTGAAAGTAGCAGAATAGTTGGACAGAGATCATTTCATATGTTTGCAATACTTTCCTAAAGAATGGAACCAATTGGTATTGGTCCCGTAGAAGTAGTGACAATGAAGACTCCGTTTTTCATATGAATTAACTTTAATTAATTGCTTGATATTAATTGGTTCCCACAAACTGTTCACAGTAGCAGTTGTGTTAAGCAGACATAAAATAAAGAAAGGCAAACGGATGTTACAATTTACACAAGGACAGTGAAATTGTGCACTTTGACACCCTTTCATTATTTTCCATGCTGTTTAGATAGTGTATGTATCAAAAATTCGGTATATCCATTCTCTGTCTCTGCGTTGGGTGCCAATTCGCATAATTGTCAGTCCAAATCTGGATTTGTCACAAAGAAGTTGGACTGTGGAATGCCAGAGGGTTATAAAATCATTCAAAGCGGTCATCGGTCCTTTCTATCCGAATTGACACTCAATTTATAAATAATTGGCCTAGTTTATGCCAATTCCTATTATTCCGTCCATACACACTTTCAGTTCAAAAGTATAATAACTAAGACAATTTGACAAATATATAAATATGAACAGCTTCTGGGGATCTAAGTATGAACAGGCACGGAAAAAATAGATATTTAAATCATATAAACATGAATATATCGACTAGATTTCAATAATTTCCCCTTCATACACTTGAATCATATGAAAATGATCTGCATAAAAAGGTGTATACATATGAACAGCTTTTGTGGATATAAGTATTAATAGGTATCAATCATATGAATATCAATATCTTAAAGAATGACTTTCAGTTCAAAAGTATAATAACTAAGACAATTTGACAAATATATAAATATGAACAATTTCTGGGGATCTAAGTATGAACAGGCATGGAAAACAATAGATATTTAAATCATATGAACATGAATATATCGACTAGATTTCAATAATTTCCCCTTCATACACTTGAATCATATGAAAATGATCTGCATAAAAAGGTGTATACATATGAACAGCTTTTGTGGATATAAGTATTAATAGGTATCAATCATATGAATATCAATATCTTAAAGAATGATATTAATTTTGACAAATATCGATTGGCTTTTGTTATTTTATGTTATTTTTGTTAAAATTTATCAGAATGACGACAAATGAACAACTTTATAAATATCAACAGCGTGTTAATGCTCTAAAAGGTATACTCTATAAACCATTAACCTATTTTATTAACATTTATTTGTTCCCTTCATATATAATTTCGGTTTAAAATGTTCAGAACTAAGACAATTTGGCAAATATATTAAGTTGAACAACTTTCTTGAATATAAGTATTAACAGGTATCAAACATATGGATATCAGTAGGTACTTCAAATCCTTAGGAGTGATTTTGATATTAACTTGAACATATGACTAAATTTTATTGAGTTGCCCCTTTAATTAGAATCATTTGTAAGTGATCCGAAGAAGTATGAACAGGTTGTTTGTTAAATATTATTGGTAAATATTAACAGGCATAAGGGATGTAAAGCTATTTTCAATGTTAACGAGTGAATATTATGAATGAATATTAACAAACGGTGGCAAATTTAAACTCACAAAAATTTACCTCAACAGCTTTTATGAATATAAGTATGAACAGCTATCAATCGTAAGAGTATCAACAAGTGCACTAAATCTAAGCGTGAGATGACAATATTACCAATTCGTTGAAAATTATGAAAATATCGGCTAGTTTTTATTGACATTTCTACCTTCAAATGAATTTTCTACTTAAAATTTATCGGAGCGCAGACAAATGAACAACTATATAAATATCAACAGGTAGTGTGAATATAAATATTAACAGGGGATACAGAAAATAACAGGCATCCTTATTGTAAATATAGATATTAATAAGTTGTGATATAGATATTAATAAGTTCTTGCAAAAATGACTTCAACAGCTTTTATGAATATAAGTATGAACAACTATCAATCCTAGGAATATCAGCAAACATTTTAAATATTAAGTTGTGATTTAAATATAGAAAAGGAGGCGAAGATAATAATTTACAAAATTATTATTGATCAATTTTCTAAGTTGTTATCTTTAGGAATACTAATATCAACAGTTATAATGGACCTGGATATCAACAGGTAATGATTTGACTGTGAGAATAAACTGCTTTGGAAAAATTCAAATATTTTTTAACAACAAATATTCTTGAACTCATTTATATAAATGCAACAGTTTCCATAGAAAGAGTCAACATTCAGGCCTCTCTGTTCGTTTGTCATTGTCTATGAGCTTGAAACCGCCCTTCATTAAGAACGATATTTAGATGTCTTTATAATTTTGAAATAATCAAAATCCATGTCCCACCCACTTTCCGAAACCCTACTTGCTCTGATTTACTGCCAATTAGGTCAAATGTTTTTTTGCTGCAAACGAAATCACTTAACATTATTTCCGTTTCCCACATTATAGCGTTCGCTGGTCTCTTCAATAAACCCAATCAATTTGCTGTTGTTGTTGTTGTCGTTAATCATAAGTATAACCCCCCAAAAACTGTATGGTTTCGTTTCGTTTTTGTTTTTAATTAATTACATGATTATTAACAAATACAAATCTTTTCCAAAAAAATATCTCCAGCGAATATCTGTGTCATAAATTAAGTGTGAGCAAGCATTTGGGTAAATATTTCTCACAATTTATCATTTATCGCATCACAGCACAGCACATAGAATTGATATCAAGAAAAAATCTCAGTTTTGTTGTTGTTGTTGTTGGTGTTTTGAAAACCCCCAGCACTCAACAAATCAAGATGATGATACTTAAATGGTCCGCAAAAAAATCTCACAAAACGAACCGCAACATATGTATGTTATGTTGAGTATGTTTGCTGCTTTTCGCTTGAAAATAAAAGATCTAATGAAAGAATGACAACAATAAGAAATCAACATAAATTAAGAGATTTACAGCAGAAAAAAGCGAAGCAGCAAAGCAAAATGCGGCAAAAATCAAACAACAACACCGAACGAACGAACGAACACCCGTACGGGACAAGCAACAAATATAATTTAGGAGATTTTTGTGTGTTTTACACACACACACGTCATAAACCAAATAAATCTACAAAAAACATTACAAAATATTCTGTGCTAACACAGAAAAAATGTAAGCTTAAATGTGTGGGAAGGACAATGTTGCCAGATGCCGAAATAGTAGCAATATCAGCTGTCATAAAATCTCACAGAAGGGGAGTTTACACGGCGAAGAGGCAACATAGATAGATAGTTTTAGCCTCAGCTTTACTAAAGGTCACTTTACACTGTGTGAATGAATCATATGATTTTATAAAAAAAAAACAGTTGGCAACGTATCAAAAATCCTAGTGTGTAAATTAGCCTCAAAACGAATGCTAGTGGTAGATGCGGTGTAAATCCTAGCTTACACTGTTGTCAGATGCCGAAATAGTAGCAATATCAGCTGTTTTATAAAATCTCACAGAAGGGGAGTTTACACGGCGAAGAGGCAACAGAGAGAGATAGTTTTAGCCTCAGCTTTACTAAAGGTCACTTTACACTGTGTAAATGAATCATATGATTTTATAGAAAAAAACAGTGGGCAACGTATCAAAAATCCTAGTGTGTAAATTAGCCTCAAAACGAATGCTAGTGGTTAATGCGGTGAAAAGCCTAGCTTACACTGGCGTAAGTAAAACTCAAAAATAGCCTTTTCAAACGAAATCGAAGTGAAATTGAAATAAGGTCGACGATCTAATTTGACAATAAAAGTCGAGCTTAGCTCATTTTCGCATGCAGTCTGAAAAGGCTATAACAGAAATGACTCCCAAATACCAAAAAGATTTCCATTCCTTGTGGCAATTTGTTATATGTTTTTCAACCAGAGTTTTAAATTCAGTTTCGCTAAAGGCCAGTTTACACTATGTGTAACTCCGTGTAAAGAGTGATGCCATTTATTTTGTCGAAAATTTGTAAATTAGCCTTAAATCAATGATAGTGCTTAATTTTGTTTAAAGCCTAGTTTACACTGGCGTAAGTATAAAATAAGTCACAGAAATAACTCCCAAACAGCAAAATGATTTCCACCAGGTGGCAACCATAAACAAGATTTCCGCTTGGCAGTTTGTTTTATGGGTTTTCAGCCAAAGTTACGTTTTATGTTTTTCAATCTTACAGTTTTAGCTTCAGCTTTGCTAAAGGTCACTTTACACTAAATCAATGGCACCACTGATGCGTTGCCAACTTTTTTATATGAAATCATATGACTCATTAATAATATGATTTCATATAAAAAAGTTGGCAACGCATCAGTGGTACCATTGATTTTGTCGAAAATCCTAATGTGTAAATTAGCCGTAAATGAATGGTAGTGACTAATGTGGTTTAAAGCCTAGTTTTCACTGGTGTAAGTAAAACATAAGTCACAGAAATAACTCCCAAACAGCAAAATGATTTCCACCAGGTGGCAACCATAAACAATATTTCCGCAGATTGTTTTATGGGTTTTCAGCCAAAGTTACGTTTTATGTTTTTCAATCAGACAGTTTTAGCTAAAGGTCACTTTACACTATATTAATCAGTCATATGATTTAATAAAAAAAAACATTTGGCAAAGTACCAAAAACTCGAAATAAAAAGTGCTGTCATTTATTTTTTCGAAAATCCTAATGTGTAGATTAGCCTTAAATGAATGGTAGTTGTTAAAGCCTGGTTTACACTGTTATAAGTAAATCATAAGTCATAGAAATGACTCCCAAACATCAAAACGATATCCACCAGGTGGCAACCATTTACCAGATTTCCGCCCGGCATTTTATTTTATGTGTTTTTCAACCAAAGTAGCGTATTTTTACCACGTTGGCGAATAAAAATTACAAAATCTGAAGGGTTTTTTGTTGGCTTTTTTCCCAAAGGCTTACGGAGTACTAAAAATATGCCAGCTGTTGTGTTTTTTACTTCTATTTTTTTTTTGGAGGAAACCCCAGCGAGGCATTTGTTTGCCGGGTATGCACCTAAAGTGAGCACTTGGTGGCGTTTGTGTTTTGTGTGTGTTTTTTTTTTGGAAAATCTAATTGTGCGGGTGTTAAGTTAACAATTTAATTCAATTATGCTTGAAAAGGCTTGTTGTTATTGTTTTCGAAAAACAATGAAAAACCCCGCAAATTAGTTTGTGTTTTGTTTGTTCGCACTCCCGGTCTCTTGAAGGCTTGGCCAAATGCCGCGGCGCAAAACCGAAAAAGAGTTGTCAGAAAGCAAAGCAAAAAACATGAAATGAAAATAATTTTTATTTTTAATTAATGATTTGCTTTGTTTCGACGGCGGCGGCGGCGGTGTGAATGTCATAAAAAACGACCAGAGAAAAAGTTAACAAATTTATTTTTTTCTTTTCAGGAAGAAAAAAATGGAAAAAATCTTTGATTGTGACTGGCTACAAACAATTTTACGTAGCGCTTCAGAAAATCCCAACATGTTCACGCAGCATGTGTTGCGTTGTGTTGTATTCCAAACACAACACATCACATGCTGGCCAACTAAAAGGGGTTATGTCAACAGTGAAAGCAAAAAGTATGCAGACAGCGATTTGGCAAAATAGCTCAGGAGCTGAACTAAAGGCCCTTTTACACAGACAGACAAAATTGTTGCGGAAAAAGGTGTTAAAGAAAATGCGAGAGAATATAGTTGCCTTTTTAGACCCAAAAATTATTTGTGCAAAACGCCACTTTGCACAACATTTTGTAGGGAATCCAACGTATTATTGAGCAGCTATTTATGTGCATAGAAATCTTCTAGCGGACCAAAGAGCCTTTTTTGTTCTTTAACCCTTATATGGTTTAATTCTTCTTCTTTTTTATCTTCTTTCATTTTTATTTTTTTTTGTTTATTTATTATTTTCATATTTTTATGTATTTATATAGAAATCTCCTTTTCTCTCATTCCTTCCTTTAACCCTCAATTGGTCTAATTTTCTTTGAATTTTTATTTATTTATTTTTTTTTATTTTTTATTTATGATTTTTATATTTCTAACATATTATTGAGCAGCAATTTATGTGTATAGAAAAGATTCCCAGCTGTGCTTTTCAGCGTTGCCCAACCTTTGAAAGCGTGGAATTTAGAGATAGCTTTTGAGCTGTGTTTTCCTTTCTCTTTCACTTCCCACCAACTAGATGATGAACTCATTTTGCTCGTCATCCATTTAATGTTTATATTTAAAAAATTAACGTTTTTTTCTGTACGCGCGCCCGTGTGTGTTTAAAACAACAAAAGTACCCGAGAATTGTTTGAAAGTGTTATTGTTGTTGGCTCATATGATTAATTAGTCGCGGACTGGGTGTTATACATATGATGATGATGATGATCATATATTTATTATTTTTTTTTGTTTCGGTTTTTGGTGATGGGGAAATATGTACATTGTACATATTTCTAATTTTGCGGTTTTTTTTCGTTTAACCTTTCTTTGTTGTTTAATGTTTTTTCATCATCTTTCTTTCGTTCGTTCATTTACTGTACTGTGGTAATCATGGGGAATGTGAACGAGCGGCTTTTTAATTCTAGTTTTAGAAAGAACAAAGTTTAGAAACCCATAAATTACTAAAGTTTGAATTTGAAATCCAAATGGGAGGACCCCACTTTTTGGGGCACTTTCAAATACAATTCAATTGAAATGTGAAAAGAATTTGGGTTATTGAAATTGAAATTGTCTAATGTTTTGGGAAAAATTGATTGCAATTGTTAAGTCTAATTGATATTGTGTGGAAATTGTATAGAAACAATTGAGTTGTTTGTGGTTGACTACGTTGCTCGAACAGATTAACTCATTTCCTGTTTTATGAGCTGAAAAAATCTAATTAGATTTGAGCCATAGATCAGGGACATGAATCACTAGCTTAGCATTTGTTGCCACATTTTGAATGCTGTCATCATTTGACGCCGCTTCGCGTCGCTCTCATTTAGATATAAGTCCATGCTTCCGATTAGGCTGAGCCGCCTTTAGCCCTGTTTACACTTTAAGATTTATTGTACAACTTGAAAAAAAGATTACAGGATTTTCATACTGCATAAGATTCCATCTCAAGACGAAATGACATAAGGTCAATTTACAAATGTCAGATCCCATACAGAGTTGACATTTGTAAATCGATCTTATGTCATCTTAAGCAGAAATCAATTGATTTTGCATGTAGTCTGAAAAGGCTATTAGATGTAAATCTATGCATTTTAATGCCGTTGATCCCGATTAGGCTGAGCCAACTGTAGCCCTGTTTACACTTTAAGATTTATTGTACAATTTAAAAATAGATTAATAGCCTTTTCAGACATTTGACATTTGTAAATCGACCTTAGGCTGAAATCGCTTGATTTGCAGTCTGAAAAGGTTGTAAGAGGAAAACATTATAAATTTGGCAGTTTTTTATGGAAATTAAGTTTTATCTGTATCTTTTTAACTGAAAATCTGTCACACAACTAGAATTGGATTCCAAGTATTACTATAAATCTTTAAGTGTAAACAGTGCTTTTCACAATGTTGCCATTTTGTTAATGTTTATCAAGTAACTATTTATTGTTTGCCATAAATTTATTAATTTCAATAACTTTTCATCTGTTTTTGTCTCTTTTGGTAGATATAATTTTCTATTAATTAACATCAAATGAAATTTAATTAAATTTCGCAAAACTTACTCTTATGTGGGAAAATGTAACTAGAAACATACCTGGAAAGATAGAGAAAGAAAAAATATTTTTGTTTAGTAAAATCTTTGGAATATAAATAGACAATTAATTGAGAAATTTACTAGGGTGAAACCTAAGCAATAGGGGTTTTTTGTAGAATTAAACCTAAAATAAAGTTTTTAAGATAAATCATTAAGTGTAAACGCGACTTTATATGTATTAGAGTTATAGTAATTTTTGGACCTGCAAAGGACCCTGTGCACATGTAGAAAAAACTGTGTACTCAGTTTTTCAATTGGTGATCTTTTCTCTTCCTTTTACAGGACTTTTAATTTCCACTGGATATAGTTGTCTTAATAATTTATTTTCACACTTTGGCGTGTCATATAATATGGATCTCATATAAAAGAGAAGATTAACAGTTAAAAATACTTTAAATTTCTTGATTTTATCTGCATTGGTTTTGATTTTATTAGCATTAACAACTATTTCAAGTTTTATCTAATTTCAAGGGAAAACTAATTTCCACAGAATATAGTTCTTTTACTAATTTATTTTCATACTTTTGTCTGTCACACAAAGATAATATGTATATCAAATAAAAAAGAGAAGAATATCAGTTAAAAATACTTTTAATTACTTACTTTTCACTGTATTAGTTTAGCACAAAACAATCACTTGAAGTTTAACCCCCTTAGTTTATTCATGATTTACTTTTTAAGAGCGAAAACTAGTTTCCACAGAACAGAGTTGTTTCAATCATTTATTTTCGTACTGTAGCTATTCACATCTCCATCTATCTAGAATAGTTTAGCATTGACAACCATTTCAAGTTTAACCCCTTAATATATGCATGCTTTACTTTTTTATGGGGTAACATTTGAAATGACTGCTAATGCTAAACTAATACAGGTAAAAGCAAGACATTTAAAGTAGTTTTAACTGATATTCTTCTCTTTCATTTGATATCCATATCGCTTTTGTATGACTCGAAAAAGTACAAAAATAAATTATTAAAATCACTATATTCTTTGGAAATTAAAAGTCGATTCCTATAAAAGGTGTACGGTGATGCCACAGTGTACGATACTAAACTAATACTGATAGCAGCATGAAATTTTAAGTATTTTTAACTGATATTCTTCTTTTTAATTTGATATCCATATCGCCTTTGTATGACTCCAAAAAGTATGAAAATAAATTATTGAAAGAGCTATATCATTTAGAAATTACAAGTCCTTTCCAATAAAAAATGTACGGTGATGCCACAGTGTTCGATACTAAACTAATACTGATAGCAGCATGAAATTTTAAGTATTTTTAACTGATATTCTTCTCTTTCGTTTGATATCCATATCGCCTTTGTCTGACTCGAAAATGTACGAAAATAAATTATTAAAATGACTATATTCTTCGGAAATTAAAAGTAGTTTCCTATAAAAGATGTACGGTGATGTCACAGTGTACGATACTAAACTAATACAGATAGCAGCATGAAATTTTAAGTATTTTTAACTGATATTCTTCTTTTTCATTTGATATCCATATCGCTTTTGTATGACTCCAAAAAGTACGAAATTAAATTATTGAAAGAGCAATATCATTTAGAAATTAAAAGTCCTTTCCAATAAAAAATGTACGGTGATGCCACAGTTTACGATACTAAAATAATACAGATAGAAGCACGAGATTTAAAGTATTTTTAATTGATATTCTTGCCTTTCATATGATAGCCATATCGCTTTTGTGTGACTGAAAAAAGTACGAAAATAAATTATTAAAACAACTATATCCTGTGGAAATTAAAAGTCATGTGCAATAAAAACCAGCTGATTTATAGGGATGCCAATATTGAAAAATGTTTGTTTGATGTAAAAAAACAGCTGTTCAACAGTGATGCTAACTTATAGTACATTTTTGTTCAATTTCCATAAATAGAAATATAAAAAAACAGCTGTTTGACATGGATGCCAATGTCGAAATGAATGTTGGTTTGTAGGAGTTGAGTAGAAATTTTGAAAACCCGTTGATTCATAGGGATGCCAATATTGAAAAAATTTTTGTTTGGGATGCCAATGTCGAAATGAATTTTGTGCAAAATTTTTGCTTGGCAATAATGTTGGTAATCCTTTTTTTTCGACTGAAATAAAAATGCGTGTTTAACTAATTATTTGCTAAAATGCCCCTTAAATTGCCGACATTGTCAAACAATTCCCCAACAACAAAAAATCCAAAAACCACGATGACTAATTGACTTGTTTAAAAAAGTCTTCGGTTGTTACACCTCCCCTCTCCCCTCCCGCTTACAACAAGAAAATTCAAGCAACATGCAATACTTGTTTGAAACAGGGAACAATTTCTTCAGACCAACACCACCACCATGTCGCTTTGTCGTTCCCCGTGTTGGGAAATGCTTTCCATCAAAACATACATAGATGTGTGTTGTTAAAAAATAAACCAATTCATGATGATTTTGTACCTCTAAAAATATCCGAAGAAAAAGAAAAGTCATAACAAAAATGCCATTGTTTGTGGTTATATAGTTTTATGGTGGTGGTGGCGGTGGCAGCGGCAGCGGCCTGATATCGTGACAAAATGACATTTGAGATTCGTTTGATGTTCTTTCCTACTTTACGGCGCACAGTTTGGGGGTCTTCAAGTTTCTCATTCACCCCACCAACAAGTTGAGTGAGTTAGTTGCGTAGGGTGTGCAAAAACCAGCAAACAACAACTGCAAATAGTTGTGGCCTTACGCTTGGCTTACTACACGACGTCGCGACGTTCGTTCCACGTGTGTTGCAGGAAAGGAAACGGAAATCGAACATACACACTTGTAACTTCTTGGCTGTATGAGTGACAGAGATAGAGCGAAAGAAAGAGAGGTCTGCACCACCGCGAAGGTTACAGCAAAAGTGCAAGTGCTTCATTTTGAAAGGGGCGGCAGAGCGGGCGTCTTAACCATTTTGCTGATGTGGCATGTTATGATGATGTTGCCGTCATTGTTGTCGTTTTTTTATTGTTTTTTCGACGTTTTTATTTTATATCAACACAAACAGCAACAATAGTTCAGCCAAAAAGTTACTACCAGCACTACTATCGTGCTGCTGTTGCTGGGTATTTGGTGGCAGTAATTGTGTTATTTGTATTGAAATAATAATAAAAAAGAAACGAAACGAAACGACAATGTTCTTGACATTACAACAGTGTGTCTAGAAAGTATAAAGTAAACAAAATTGTTTCAAACTACCGGAAATTGCCGAAAAATGGCAACAAATTACTCCCAAGGAAGTGGAGCCAACACAAATCGATATTTCACCTCATCGTCGTCGTAGTCGTCATCCTCCACTTCTTTGTCTAATTTGGCACAAAGTCAAGACACAACATTTGTATAATATGAAGAAAGGCAAATACAGTAAATTAAGTGGCAAAAAGTAAATAAGGAAATGTCAGAGAATGTCAAAAGTTTTTGAAGGACTTTTTGCGACAATATAATTTGCAAAAAGAGTTGCCAGAAGCAAATAAAACATATTAATCTTTGGAAATTGAATTAAAGAAAAATTATTAAATTGGAAAAAATCTTTCTCTTGTCAAAAAAAAAACAAGTAAGGAAAGGCTTAATTCGTGAATTTTATGTGTTTTTTTTTGAAAAACTTTCCTATAGCTTTTAAAAAATCACCCTTTATATATAAATTCCTTTAGTTACTACAACGTACTAGAAGATCCCTCTGATGCCTGTGACCATGCCATTGCGATTTTAATAATGTTTATTTAAGCAAAAATCTCAAGCTTTGTTCTTGGCATCATTATGCCGGCCTAGACATCTCAATTACTTTTAAATTTGGGTGGGCGGAGAGAAGAAGAAATTGTTGTTTTATGTCCGGAATTGTTTGTTTAATTTTCTACGTTACGTTTTTTAGTATCCATATATATATATATATATAAATCTTTTGAAGTTTAATGGTTTTTGTGTTTGTAAGTAAAAGAAAATTTTTATTTTTATTTTTCTTTACACTTTTTGTTGGGATTTATTAAAAATGTTATTATTTTGTCAAACAACTTTTATGTACATACCATACCATACAGTGTACAGTGAACGGAGACGGAACGACTGTGACTTTTACGAATTCATTAAATTGTCAAAATATTGACATTAAAAAACATCAAAACAGCTGCCACAAGGCATATGTTTGGAGTGGAACGAACACCTTGTTGTGGCAAAGACCTAGTCCGCACACTCACTGCAGAAGATATGGAGTCTAACAACACCCACCCCCCAATCCCCCATAACGCTATTCCTATACCTCCTACCGAATGCTACCTTTTTCGTTGTTGGGGTGGGTCTCCTTCGTTTCGTTTGTTTGCCTTG
Organism: Polietes domitor; assembly: GCA_947397865.1. Classification (NCBI taxonomy): domain Eukaryota; kingdom Metazoa; phylum Arthropoda; class Insecta; order Diptera; family Muscidae; genus Polietes; species Polietes domitor. The sequence goes on along the minus strand of OX377621.1, from coordinate 152,430,859 downwards.
TGTCCTTGTCCTTGTCGTCATCCTCCTCTACTTCGTTTTGTTTTAGTCAGGCTTCCATCCTCCCGTTATGCTTAAATACACATATTAACCTCTAAAATATACAAATTTATTTAAGATTTACATACAAAATCTCCAAAGATTACCCAACAACAGCCACCAACACACAACTTTTTAGGCGAAAGTAAAACAATAACAACACAAGTATCACCAACAGAAGATGAATAAGAAGAAGACACACCAGGGACGCAAGTGATGACGAGAACTTTGAAGCAGCAACAGCACATAAACGTCAAAAAACCAGAATGTCATTACAGGTTGAATTACCAGGAGTAAGTGTGTGTGTGTGTGGGTGTGTGCGGTTGTGAAACACTTAAAGGAGAGCAAGAAAGCTAGAGGGCTTATATGTGTGTGTGAGAGAGTGGCAGCCGGTATATTTGTTGTAATTGTCATAAGTAAATATTGACATTTGTGCTGTGTGTAATAATCACAATAATGACAGTAAAACAAACCCAAGCGCAAGATGACGAAGAAGAAGAAGAATCAAAGTAAACTTCAATGCCAAACAAAAACCAAAGCCGACTGCAAGCGGGACAAAACTTTAAGCAATTTATGCAAAGCATTTGAAAATATTACAAAAGAGGGGACCATTAAGAAAACAAAAAGTTTAAAAGGACCAAATCAAGGAAGAAAGGAAACAGAAGGAGGGAAACTTAAGAGCAAGAAAGGGAAAGCTAAAGCAAGAGGTAGGCTCGTTCTTCACGAAAAATAGTTGCGAATAATTTTTATTCTGTTCAAGTTTATCAGGAAAAAGAAATGTTAAATAGCTGTACTCGGTCACCACCTAAACAAAATCAAATATTGAATAGCTCGAAAGCAAAAAACGTTAGCATTTCTTTTCGTGATTATACTGTTTGTATTGTTTTTTTTTTTCGTCCGTTCGTCCCATTGTCCTTATGCTGTTTTGTATTCAGCAAAAAACAACAATCATAAACATGTAAAACATGGCAAGAGAACCTTAAGAAATGTAGAAGCAAAAAAAAATTCACCGAAATATATGCGGAGAGAGAGAGAGAGGAAGAGCGACTAAAAGAAACCAATATGGCGGCACTTCCTTTTGGAATACAATTTCATACGAGGGTAGGTCAATGAGACCGCAAAGTACACCTTACATACTTATTAAGCTTCTATATCGCCCACAAAGATTTAGAAATAATATCCCAATCATTTGAGATGCCCACGATCCTTTGTCTCCTTCAAGGAAAATCTGCAAATTTGACGTAGTTGAAGGATTACAAATCAAATCTTGTTTTAACTCAAAAAAAATTAAAGAAAAGTGGAATCGATCCATCCACCAGCTTGCAGAGAGTAAGGTCGTTGCTCTAGATATCTCCAAGGCCTTTGATAGAGTTTGGCACGGCGCACTCATATCAAAGCTTATTGCTTTTGATGTTGGTAGTGACTTCTCTCGATTTATATCGAGCTTCCTCAGAGATCGCACCATACGTGTTGTTATAGATGGGTTCTCATCCGACGAGCATAGGTGTACCACTGGGCTCTGTCCTTTCCCACTCCCTTTTTCTTATTTTCATCGACGACCTCTTGGATCGGACTTCGAATCCAATATACTCATTTGCGGATGACATCAACCGTCTGTCATTCATACTCATTCGATCATAGACCAACTGGTCAAGAAATTGAAGACAAAACGCGATTGATGGATGAGTCACTCAGCCAGGATTTACTGGCCATTTCCGAATGGGGTCAGTTAATAGAGTAGATTTTAAGGCACGTAAGACCCAGTGCTCCTTGTTGTCTCACAAGCGATTCGCTGATCCAACGGTGTCGTCGATTTTAATGAAGGGTGTAGACTTCCGGCAGATATCTTCCCGGCCAATTATGATGTTCAGAAGTTTAAAACAAGAGTCAACAAACACTACTCCCTCTTTCCTCCTCCCAATACCGTATCTTCCTTCCGCCAACGCAATGCGCTGCATTTACAGGGGACATCCCCTGAGTGTTGGTTTAGTGAACAAAAAAATATATAAAAAATGGAATTAGTCGGAGGATTATAAATCTTGTTGCAAACATCGGACTTTCGAAAGGCCGAAGGTGGTTCAATGAGACCCCAAAGAATACATTATGTACTTATTAATCGTATATATCGCCCTCAAAGATTTAGAAATTATGATAGAGGGCATTTATATCCGTTTCATTTGATATACTCACGATCCATTGGTTCTTCCAAGGAAAATCTGTATTCTAAGTAGTCGTAGGATTCTCAATCTTGTGATTATCATATCTTGAACCTTTTGTTTTAACTCAAGGCAGACATTTGAAAACATCGTACTTTGGAAAAGCCGTGGGTGGTTCAATAAGACCCCAAAGTATTCGTTATTTACATATTAAGCTTTTAAAAAAAACGCATAAAATTTGCAAAATCTCATCGGTTCTTTATTTGAAACGTTAGATTGGTCCATGACATTTACTTTTTGAAGATAATTTCATTTAAATGTTGACCGCGGCTGCGTCTTAGGTGGTCCATTCGGAAAGTCCAATTTTGGGCAACTTTTTCGAGCATTTCGGCCGGAATAGCCCGAATTTCTTCGGAAATGTTGTCTTCCAAAGCTGGAATAGTTGCTGGCTTATTTCTGTAGACTTTAGACTTCACGTAGCCCCACAAAAAATAGTCTAAAGGCGTCAAATCGCATGATCTTGGTGGCCAACTTACCGGTCCATTTCTTGAGATGAATTGTTCTCCGAAGTTTTCCCTCAAAATGGCCATAGAATCGCGAGCTGTGTGGCATGTAGCGCCATCTTGTTGAAACCACATGTCAACCAAGTTCAGTTCTTCCATTTTTGGCAACAAAAAGTTTGTTAGCATCGAACGATAGCGATCGCCATTCACCGTAACGTTGCGTCCAACAGCATCTTTGAAAAAATACGGTCCAATGATTCCACCAGCGTACAAACCACACCAAACAGTGCATTTTTCGGGATGCATGGGCAGTTCTTGAACGGCTTCTGGTTGCTCTTCACTCCAAATGCGGCAATTTTGTTTATTTACGTAGCCATTCAACCAGAAATGAGCCTCATCGCTGAACAAAATTTGTCGATAAAAAAGCTGATTTCTGCCAACTTTTCTAGGGCCCATTCACTGAAAATTCGACGTTGTGGCAGATCGTTTGGCTTCAGTTCTTGCACGAGCTGTATTTTATACGGTTTTACACCAAGATCTTTGCGTAAAATCTTCCATGTGGTCGAATAACACAAACCCAATTGCTGCGAACGGCGACGAATCGACATTTCACGGTCTTCAGCAACACTCTCAGAAACAGACGCAATATTCTCTTCTGTACGCACTGTACGCATTCGTGTGGTTGGTTTAATGTCCAATAAAGTAAACTGAGTGCGAAACTTGGTCACAATCGCATTAATTGTTTGCTCACTTGGTCGATTATGTAGACCATAAATCGGACGTAAAGCGCGAAACACATTTCGAACCGAACACTGATTTTGGTAATAAAATTCAATGATTTGCAAGCGTTGCTCGTTAGTAAGTCTATTCATGATGAAATGTCAAAGCATACTGAGCATCTTTCTCTTTGACACCATGTCTGAAATCCCACGTGATCTGTCAAATACTAATGCATGAAAATCCTAACCTCAAAAAAATCACTCTTTATATCGTCCGCAAAGATTTAGAAATTATCATTCATTTTAGATTCCCACGATCCTTTGGCTCTGCCAAGGAAAATCTCCATTGGAAGTGGTCGAAGTATTCTAAATCTTTTGATTGTCACACACCTGAACATTTTGTTTTAACTCAAGGCTGATATTTGAAAACATCGGGCAATTGAAAAGGCGCGGGTGGTTCACCCCGACCCCAATATATACGTTATTTACTTATTAAGCTTATATATCGTCCATTTATATTTAGAAGTTATAATAGGGCACATCTATGTCCGATGGAAAGCTCGAGGATTCATGCATGAGCCATTCATCTCATTATTTGAAACTCCTCTGTCTCATGTCCCTGCTCGGGCGCCAACTTGTCTCAGTCAGTAAATCAATCTTGTCCGCAATGAAATATCCATTAGAGACGAATGTGGAGATTATTTGCTCGAGTATTAAAGCGAGGCCTAGTGATAGTATTTTATTTGTATATCCGCTATCTTTTATTCCATGGTCCCTGCTCGGGCGCCAAACTGATTTCTTTAATGTCTCCTGCTTTAAACTATGAAATATAGAGCTTGGAAATATTCGAATAAGCTAACAAGAATCCTATCTCCGAGGATTACAGCCTGACCTATCATTGGAGTTGATAATACAGGCCAAGTTCCTGCTCGGGCGCCAAATAATTTTCTCCTCTTCCTCACTTCTGACAACACTTATTTTGTGTCCCTCATTATTTTTTCCTTATTTTGTGGCTTTGCTGCTCCACAAATGCCTTTACAGTTTGCTGTATGTGTTTGCTTAAGTAAACATCGTATGGAACATCGAACCTTATACTTTGGTTGGTGTTGGTGTCGTTGGTTGTCCTGGCTGGTTGTGCCTTAAAAGGCATTTTGCGTGATCCTTTCTTAAGGATGTTACTTTCGGGTGGTAAACACAAAACTCACTAACTCATCATCATACACTCTATCCCATGCTCTCTCGCTCTCTGTGGCGTGGCACATACATAACTCCACACACGCAACCCGGACATCTGTCCCATTGAGCGTTTTTGCGCGCACGTGTGTGTGTGTTAGGCCTACACATATGTAAATACCCCATAAGAGATTGCATACTTTTAGGCTTTGATAGCATGTTTTGATAGATTTTTTTTTTGCTTTGCTCCTGCCTTCTTTTATGGATTTTTGTGCTGTGCTGTGCTTGTGAGTGTGTCTTGGATTCACAATATGGATTTTACGTGTTAAATACTTTTTTTGCGTCTCTATGTTGGCCTCCATACCCGCCCCCCTAGATTGTGACGCACGTCTCACTGGTGTTTGAACTGGTGGCGCGTTACGGTCGCGTGTTCATTGTAACTTCCCGTTCGCTGAATATGCCCATAAAAATCTATACAATTTCTTCATATAATTCTTTGCAAGTTCCACGTGTTCCCTGGTAGGGCGGTTATTTCTCTGTTTCTTTTTTTCTATATATATATATTTTTTTTGCTGTTGTTCCTATTGTGTGTCTGTTATTGTTTTACGTAGCCTCAGCGTTCGCAAACAATTTCGTTTCTGTTGAGTTGAGGCTTAAACGTTTTTCAACTGCATTGCTTGGCGTTGGTTTTTTTCCAGCAGGTGGGTGCCTCATATTTGCCTCTTCTCTGTTCGACATCCTTCCTTTCATCCTCCTCATCCTTCACTTGCCCATGATTGCCTGTTAATGTAAACAATTTAGGTTGGCAATAAAAGCTGTAAGTCTCAAAAACCCATGCATACGTACCACTCACACATGTGGAGCGTAAAAGGAATTGTGCTGAAAGCCTGCCGCCTGTACGAGAAAATCATTGGTAGCAGTATTACCAGAGCATTTTTTTTATCAAAAACAGCTACTTTCATGCTGTTGTGTTTTTTCCTTTCCTTTTCTGTTGTTGTATTTGTTCTTCCTTTTGGCTCAACTGTCATCCGTTCATCGGTGACGATGAGTGGCTTTTATTTACCATCCCTTAGACGGGCTTTGTTTGATTGTGTCTTTAAAACAATCACTTAAAGTTGTCTGTTTGGTGGCATTAATGGAAAATCGGTGTTTTTGTGTTCCTGGAGTTGTATATTAAAGGATTTTTGGCATTTGTTTAAGGTTTAAGTGTTAAATAAAGGGGGGGAAGTGGAGATGTTACGGCGAGCGCAAATCTGCAATGACAGCTAAAGACGTGCCACCATGAATATTGCCCTAAGAAAATCCAGGCCAAATCCCAAGCAAAAAATCGCCAGAAAGAAGTTTAGGCTGGGAAAAGGTAACAATTTTCTAAATAATCCCCAAAAAAATGCTCGGAATATTCCTTTGATTGGAAATCCCCTAATTTACTTGAAGAAACAAATTTAGTAGACTAATCAATGGTTTAATCGAAAAGAGAAGCCAGCAAGAAAGAGATTGGTGTTGAGTGAAAAGTTGAAGATAGTTGAAGATCACCGTAAAGGTGAATCTGTAAGACAGCCCTACAGACGAAATATTGTTTGTCCCAGTCGACTGTATCGACAATTATAAAGTCTGGAAATAAAATTTTGCAAAATATGGAAAAAACCAATTTTGGATGTTTTAAAACAGGGGTTCATTGAAAACAGGGAATTTGCTAGGACGGAAACAAGGCTGTTTTCATGGTTTCAAGCTCAGCGTAAAAAACATATCCCCATCAGTGGCGCAATACTGCAAACTACAGCAAAAGAAGTACATAAGCAACTATACGGTGGACACTTTAACGCTAGCTATGGATGGTTAAGTCGACTTAAGAGAAGATTCGGTATTCGATTATTAAAGCAAAGCGGAGAAAAACTATCCTCAAGAGCTGACTTAGTGGAGCCTTTCAAAAGAAAGTTCATGCATATTGTTGAGGTACACAATTTGTGTAAAGATGCCATTTTTAAGGCCGATGAAACAGCGCTTTCCTGGAAAATGTTACCCGAGAAAACATATGTACACTAGGGCGTACCTCAAAAAAAAAAGTTCGCCGTACACCTTCAAATATGAAGTATTATTGAAAGGTAGTTTCAAAAAAATTTTTTTTATTTTTTTATGCCGAACGTAGGGGTCGCGCTTTTACATTTTTCTATATAACTTCTGCATTTATAAACGGATTTTAAAGTGTGATACATCGATGCTTTTGTCTCGACGAGACCGATTTTTTTGTCTTTGAAGTCATTGAGCTCAAGCGAGTTATGCGAGCTTTAATTTTCTGATATTAGAGTGGTACATTAGGGTAGTAGCAACTGAGATATGATGGGTAAGTACCAGAAGGGGGTGCTTGAGCTCAATGACTTCAAAGACAAAAAAATTGGCCTCGTCGAGACAAAAACATCGATGTATCACACTTTAAAATCCGTTTATAAATGCAGAAGTTATATAGAAAAATGTAAAAGCGCGACCCCTACGATCGGCATAAAAAAATAAAAAAATTTTTTTTGAAACTACCTTTCAATAATACTTCATATTCGAAGGTGTACGGCGAACTTTTTTTTTTTTTTACTTGTAACCTGGTACGCTCTAATGTACACGCTGGAGAAAAGAGTGCTCCTGGAAGAAAGCTTTCTAAACAAAAAATATCGCTGCTGGTGTGTTGCAATGCCAGCGGTAATAAGAAAATTAGGCCTCTTTTAGTTGGAAAGTGAAAAAATCCTCGATGCTTCCGCAAATGCTTCAAAAAGCGCGTGGATGACGTCATTTATTTTCAAGAAATGGTTTTTTGATATGTTTGTTCCACAGGTCGAGTCATACCTTGAGAAGAACCATTTGCCAAAAAAAGCCTTTTTTCCAATTAGATAATGCGCCTTGTCATCCTCCTGCCGAAGAATTAATTAAGGAAACGATTGATGGGAAAATTTGGGTCATGTACTTGCCACCAAACGTTCGATCAGAATGCGATTCGTTTGCTAAAATTGCATTATAAAAATAGTCTGCTATCTAGACTTATATATCATCAGAAACTCACGATGTTTTAGATTTTTTTAAGAGGTCTTGATTTATATGATGCAACAAAAATGATAGCTTTGGCAATCATAAATCTTTATCGCAATCCTCAATTGCCAATTGCTGGAATAAGCTTTTTACGCAACAGGAAGATTTTGAAGAAGAGGACGATCTTCCATTAGCCACTCTTTTGCTTCAAGATGAGGGTGTAATTGGCATTAGGAATGGAGTGCAATGGCTAAACACGATTTTTCCAAATATTCGTTGTTTTCGTCTGAAGACTTAAACCAATCGAAGTCGAAGTAATTCATGATCTAGAAGAAGAAAGTGAGGAAGGCGAAGAAAATGAAATGGAGAAGGAGCAACCGAAAGTAAAACATTCGGATGTGTTAAAACATTTTGAAATGTGTATCAAGTGGAGTGAACAAAATAATATAGACTCTTCGAAATCGATAGTCTTAAGAGAACTGCAAGAAGAAGCCATCCGCTAACAACAATCAAATATTTTTTTCAATCTTCCTAAATTTGTGTTTATTTTTATGCAATGAATTCGATTAATTTGGTTATTTTTCTCTTGCATTCCGAGTCGATATGAGTTATATATAGTTACTTTTATTTTTTACTGTTTTATAATAATAAATATGATTCATTCCATTCGAAATTGGACAAAAACATCCATGACTATGACTTTTTTAGAAGCTTTCTTTATTTTTTCAATATTTCATACTTGTCTAAGGAAAAAATAAATAAAATTATATCAGCAAGATATTCAAACCGCTAGTATCAAATAAACCAGTAAAAAAATAATTCGATATCACGATAGTTTCGATTTAACGATGTGGTCTGACAATATATAGATATATATAAAGGGTGATTTTTTAAGAGCTTGATAACTTTTTTAAAAAAAAAAACGCATAAAATTTGCAAAATCTCATCGGTTCTTTATTTGAAACGTTAGATTGGTCCATGACATTTACTTTTTGAAGATAATTTCATTTAAATGTTGACCGCGGCTGCGTCTTAGGTGGTCCATTCGGAAAGTCCAATTTTGGGCAACTTTTTCGAGCATTTCGGCCGGAATAGCCCGAATTTCTTCGGAAATGTTGTCTTCCAAAGCTGGAATAGTTGCTGGCTTATTTCTGTAGACTTTAGACTTAACGTAGCCCCACAAAAAATAGTCTAAAGGAGTCAAATCGCATGATCTTGGTGGCCAACTTACCGGTCCATTTCTTGAGATGAATTGTTCTCCGAAGTTTTCCCTCAAAATGGCCATAGAATCGCGAGCTGTGTGGGCGCTACATGCCACACAGCTCGCGATTCTATGGCCATTTTGTTGAAACCACATGTCAACCAAGTTCAGTTCTTCCATTTTTGGCAACAAAAAGTTTGTTAGCATCGAACGATAGCGATCGCCATTCACCGTAACGTTGCGTCCAACAGCATCTTTGAAAAAATACGGTCCAATGATTCCACCAGCGTACAAACCACACCAAACAGTGCATTTTTCGGGATGCATGGGCAGTTCTTGAACGGCTTCTGGTTGCTCTTCACTCCAAATGCGGCAATTTTGTTTATTTACGTAGCCATTCAACCAGAAATGAGCCTCATCGCTGAACAAAATTTGTCGATAAAAAAGCGGATTTTCTGCCAACTTTTCTAGGGCCCATTCACTGAAAATTCGACGTTGTGGCAGATCGTTTGGCTTCAGTTCTTGCACGAGCTGTATTTTATACGGTTTTACACCAAGATCTTTGCGTAAAATCTTCCATGTGGTCGAATAACACAAACCCAATTGCTGCGAACGGCGACGAATCGACATTTCACGGTCTTCAGCAACACTCTCAGAAACAGACGCAATATTCTCTTCTGTACGCACTGTACGCATTCGTGTGGTTGGTTTAATGTCCAATAAAGTAAACTGAGTGCGAAACTTGGTCACAATCGCATTAATTGTTTGCTCACTTGGTCGATTATGTAGACCATAAATCGGACGTAAAGCGCGAAACACATTTCGAACCGAACACTGATTTTGGTAATAAAATTCAATGATTTGCAAGCGTTGCTCGTTAGTAAGTCTATTCATGATGAAATGTCAAAGCATACTGAGCATCTTTCTCTTTGACACCATGTCTGAAATCCCACGTGATCTGTCAAATACTAATGCATGAAAATCCTAACCTCAAAAAAATCACTCTTTAGAAAGAATTCCAAGAATTTCCTAATGATAATGTCAAACCTTTACTTTAAATATCAAGCCACTGACCACAGCTATTTTGATAATTTGTAAACAGCTGTTTTACAAAACGTTGCCAGATTTGCAAAAAATAATTCCAAAAATATGAAAAACTCGGTTAATTATTGTAAACTTTATTATTTTCACAGAATTTAAAAAATCTTGAGCCAGTTTTATGAACTTTTCGTTATATACGCCAACAAAGTAAAACCATCTGGCCATCAAAAAGTACATGAAACATAAGTAGGTTTTCTGGTTGGCACACACACACTGTTTTGTGTCACCAACTCCCCGAAGAAATCATGACACGGGGCAAGTAACATAAAAAACTATTGTAGTAGTACTTGAGCAATTTCATATTTCAAATTGCTGCCGAAAAAAAAACACACTCTTACATCCGTTCGCATTTTGCCATCACCGTCAAAATTTGTGAGAGTTTCCTGGCAGCAGAAAGATCAAAATAATTTTGTTGAAAATTTGTTCTGTACTTGAGTTTGTCTTTTTCCACTCCCCCCCCTTCCAAACATAATCTTTGCAATGCACCAGAAAAGCAAAGTATTTTTTTTCGTATTTTTTGGGAGAGCAGCAAACAATCTTCGTAAAAAATGTAAAGAAAGACTTCATCATAACTTTAGCAGTACTAAGCATATGAAGTTGCTGAATAACTCATAGTTTTTCCTCCTCCTCAAAAAAAAGAAGGACTTGCCATTGATTCAATATTTACTGACATTACTAGTTTTGCTGCAGCTTTTTTTCTGTGTGTGTGTGTTATTGTTGGGGCTGCCAACCAAACTTTTGTGAAAATCCGGGTTATTTTTTGCACTATGGCTATGGCTGCCACTCTAGCACACATTTCTTCTTTTGCCATGAAATTATGTGCCCTTTCTTTCCCTTTTGTCCTTTTTGTTGTGTGTGTTGTTATTATAACGAACAAATAACAAGTACAGCAAGAAGAAGAGTGTAGAAAATATTGCTGACAGTTGTCATTTGATTGTTTTCATTTCATTTTCTTTCAATAAATAGCAAGAAAAGCAAACTAATGTAATAAGTTTTTCCCTCTCTTTCGTTATGTGATTGTAAATGTCGTTCGTGGAGAATAAAGTTTTGCTAAAACTTGGCAAAAATAGCTCATCATATTATCTGTAGTTTTATTTAATTTTATTTTATTTTATGTACTTCCCCAACTCACCAATTGCCAGAAACAATGTGGCAACTTTGATGGCAATAACTTAATGAGTGCCCAGATATTTATTGATTTTCACAATTAAATTGTTGTGGAAAATGGGACAAGCTGAAAGTTTGTTTTTCTATAATGAGATTAGAGTTTGTTAGCGGGAAATATGTTGCCAGTAGTTGGGTGTGGTGGGTGCGGTGATTTTGGTTAATTGACAGAAAAGGGATGAAGCAGACACTTTGTATGGAAGATTAAGTTTTTCATACGATACGATTATCTGTACTATGAATTTACATTTTTTTGTCTATAAATCTTCATCGATTTATTTTTAAAATCATTATTGTATTTACTTTTTCCTAGGTAATTGTAATCATTGTTGACAACATAACAAATCTACCGTTTAATATGGGGACAGCTGCTGTTTAAGGTACTTCTAAAATCTTTACATTTGAAGACATCTAGATAAAATTCACTTATTGCTAGTTACTTGCAAGCACTGTTGCCAACCTGAGCAGCCTTCCGCCACCTACCGTTTAATATGGGAACAGCTGTTGTTTAAGGTATGTGTAAGAAGTTTGCAGAGATTTCATCCTCAAAATCTTTCTATTTAAAAACATCTAGAAAAAATTCACTTCTTATACCCTCCACCTCCAGGATGGGGGTATACTAACTTTGTCATTCCGTTTGTAACACCTTGAAATATCGACCTGAGACCCTACAAAGTATACATATTCTTGATCATCATAAAATTCTAACACGATCTAGCCATGTCCGTCCGTCCGTCTGTCCGTCTGTTGAAAGCACGCTAGCATCTAAACGAAAGGAGCTAGATCGTTCAAATTTTCCATAAATGCGTCTTATAGTCGCAGATCGCTTGGGATTGAAATGGGGCGAAATCGGCCCAAAGGGAAAAAATTTTCCCTCACAAGGACTAAAAATACCCATAATAATCCCTAATATTTTAGAGTATTTAAGCATATTTTTTCAATATGACTGCTTGTACTTACTTGATATTGGGTATGCGCATTCTCCCGATAACAAAAACGTGCACCATAAAGTGATTATTATTTGTAGGGGGTGAAATGGGGCAAAAAAGGGATAAAAATGGTACATATTAAACGACAACAACTAGAAACACGAAATTCGGTGTGTACATTCCTCTAATTGAGTAGATACATAATATAAAAGTATTTTTTCCAAATTCGTACTTTTAAGGGGTAAAATAGGAATAGAGGGATAAAAATGGTACCAACCAAACGGCTGTACCTAGAATAATGAAATTCGGTGTATACATTCCTCTGATTGCATAGATAAGTAAAATACACCGATTTTTCGAAATTCGTACTTTTTGGGGTTAAAATGAAAAAAGGGGATAAAAATAGTACCAATCAAATGATCGCAGCTAGAGTCATGAAATTCGCAGTATACATTCCTCTGACTGCGTAGACACGGAGAATAGACGAATTTTTCGAAATTAGTACTTTCAAGGGATACAATGGTTCAGAGGGATAAAAATAGTACCAACTAAAAGACCACAGCTAGAATGATAAAATTCTAATTGCGTAGAAACGTCAAGGAGGTAAAAATGGTACCAACCAAATGGGCGCAGCTGGAATCATGGAATTCGGTGTATACATTCCTCTGACTGTATAGACACGCAAAATAAAAAGTTGTTTTCCAAATTCGTACTTTTTCTTTTACGGCAAAAATTGGTTGAATCATGAAGTTTTGGATTTTCAAAATTTGTACTTTTGGAATTCAAATAGAATGGGAATACAACCAACTGTAGCACCCACTATCTACCAATGGCTTTGAAAATGTTTTTGAAAATATAAATATAAGAATATTTATTTTTTGAATTGACGTATTGGTAGCATTACCATATAAGCGTTGTTTGAAATAATTAAAATATTATATTTATTTATAAAATTTAATTTTCAATTTTTGTATTTGTTTTGGTTTGGCTATATTAAAAAAATATATATTTTCCTGTAATATTACTGCACTTCTACGAACCAACATGCACTTCTACTTCTACTTGCCAACCTTACAAGTCTTGATATAAAGCAGCTGATAATCTACCATTTAATATGGGGACAGCTGCTGTTTAAAGAATGTATGACTTCTTTTGCAGGCATTTTATCTCTAAACTTTTTATTTTTGAAGACAACTAGACAAAATGCACTTGTTGCTAGTTTGAGCGATGTTGCCAACCTGACAAGTCTTTATGCTAAACAACTGATCACCTACCGCTTAATATGATCCTGATTAACTAGAAAGAGTAGCCAATTTCATAAAACCGCTGATCAGCTTCTTTTTGCCGTGAGGAAGACAGATGATTGATAATTTCCACTGTCTTGTTTACACTTCTTTTCGGTTTTTCTTTTAGTAGTGGCTAGCTAGATTTTGTTCTAATTATCTTATCCAAATATATTCAAATATCATATGAAAATAATTTCTTTAGTCATAGGAACATTTTGTTAATTACTGGTGTTTAGGTCACGTGAGTGACGGGTGGGTGGTCCTCATGACAAGTGTATGCCTGTTTAAGGTGTTGCTTTGTAACTTTTAATGTTATTTTCTTTCAAAAATTTAAGAAAATACCTTTATTAACTAGAAAGAGTAGCCAATTTCATAAAACAGCTGATCAGCTTCTATTTGCCGTGTGGAGGACAGCTGATTGATAATTTCCACTGTCTTGTTTACACTTCTTTTCGGTTTTTCTTTTAGTAGTGGCTAGCTAGATTTTGTTCTAATTATCTTATCCAAAATATATTCCAATATAATATGAAAATAATTTCTTTAATCATATGAACATTTTGTTAATTACTGGTGTTTAGGTCACGTGAGTGATGGGTGGGTGGTCCTCATGACAAGTGTACGTTTAATCAACAAAGGTTAAATGAAACCCAAAAATAGCCGAACGTGGTAACGTTATTCTTTTTATTTGGCCAAAGTTTGTCAAAACAATTAACCCAACAAAATAAACACAATTGATAGGTAGCGATAGAGACATACGAGGGACATACATATGTACATTCCATATATAAACAAATTTCAATTAATATGTTAAACAAATGATTTATGACTGTTCGGAAAAGAGCCAGCCAAGCCACCGAAAAGTCCCTTTCCCCTGCCGGCAGGCAGTAAGCCAACATAAGCTCATAAAAAAGCTGCCAAAAATATGACACAAAACTTCCGAGACATACAACAAGAAGAAGTAGAGGTAGAGAATGGAAAAGAAAAAGAAGAAGGCAACAAATTTAAATTTGCTTTGTAATAAAAACAAATTAAATTGTTTATTTCTTTGTTGTTTTGTTTGTTGTTGGTGGCGGCTGGTTGGTTGGTTGGTTGGGGCATGTGAGCTTTACAAAATCCAAATTTCCTTATGGGATTTTCATACCATTTTCCCCATTTCGTCGTCGTCGTCGTTGTCGCTGTTGATTATTTGTTGACATCTTGTTAAACAATAACAAGAAATATGTACACAAAACGAACGACAAGAACCACCAGCAACAACAACACCAACAACAATGCCAGAAATCAGAAATCACACTTAGGCGTCAACAAATATGGCGTCAACTTCCTTTTTGTCGGCTGGGCGCGAGCGAACGAAACAAACGCCACAACAATCGTTTCGTTTTTTTTTTTATTATTATTATTGTAATAATAACGAAAACAGCGAAATTTATGTTTGTTTGAGTGTCTAAATGTTTGTTTTGTATGGCTTTTGCAGGGGCCTGTATGTAGAGGCCTGTCTGTACGCCAGTATATGAATTTGGTTATTTTATTGTTTTAATGTTGGAAAATTTCATTTCACTGATACAGCAAAAATTTCCCTGGCTCCAGTTATTGTCATATTTTGCAAGGGTTTTTCTTTGAAAGCGTCCCCCCTGAATATGCTCAAAATTATGCATAAGAATTAAAATATGTCAACATAGTGTTAAAAAAGCTGTCATTGTTGTGTGAGATCCAAAAAAGCAAAAAAAAAAAAAAAAAACAAACAAGCATTTCCTCAACACCTCCCCATTCGCCCTTCTTCTTCCTGAAAAAATAAAAAAACAAAGAAATTACTACTGCCAGCCACATTTCATTCAGCTGTAATGTAAATATGTTTATAGAGTTGCCACTGTTGTTTGGCCTGACTTGGCTGTCTTCCCCTTTTCATGTCACTTACTTCCTTTTCCGTTTTGTTTGCCCCTGCTCACAGCGAGCTTTCTAAAGAACATGTCAAAGGGAAGTTGTTTCTATTTTTGTGTTGAAATTTTTAAATAAATTTATTACTTTTACTTGACATCTAAAATAACAAGAATAAAGCAGAGATGAAGACGAAGCACAGTCCTAGAAAATGACTTATTTATTAGATCTTGCTGTTGAGGAGAAATGGGAGGAAGGGTGGTGTAGAAGGAAACAAGGATTTAGACAAGTGATAAGGCAAGTGAAATAGGAAAAAGTGAGAACAATTTAAAGAGTTTAAAGACAATTGAAAATAAAATAAAGCAAATTTGATTTGAATTCGTTTATTCTCAACAATATGCTCAGCTAAGCCACATTTCTTAGAGGAAAGTACTTGATTACGATAGACATAAACAATCAAAATAAATAATAAATCACAAGGGCGGTCTTTGAATGTTTGTGGTATCAATTTGGATTGAATTGTATTTCTCCGGACTTTTTTGGCATTTCAGAAATTTTAATTTTAAATATAATTTTCTAAAACGTAGTCATCCGTTTTTCAATAGCTTTTCACTTCAATCACTCGGTTAGTCATTGAATGTTTGTGGCATTTATTTTGAATAAATGACCTTTTTGGCATTTTAATATTTTTAAAATATTTGTCATAACCATTGTCATACATTTTCCTTTAACTCTTCATTTGTATGTAGTCTTTGAGTGTTTGTGGTATTAATTTTCAATTCGTTTGTATTTCCTTCAGTTTTTGGCATTTTAGAAATTTTAATTTTTAATATAATTTTCTTAAACGTTTCCATATGTTCTCCAATAGGTTTTCACTGTGATCGCACGTTTAGTCTTTGAGTGTTTGTGACATTAATTTTGTATTAATGACTTCTTTCTAGCATTTTAATATTTATAATTATTAAAATAATATTCTTAAACTTCTACATCTTCCTATAGTTCTTCACTTTTATATATTCTTTGAATGTTTGAGGCATTAATTTTGAATTCAATTGTATTTCCCTCATTTTTTAGAATTATGAACATTTTAATTTTTATCTCAATGTTCCTAAACGTTATCACATGTTCTCCAATAGCTTTTCATAATGATCACACGTTCAGTCTTTGAGTGTTTGTGGTCATAATTTCGCATTAATGACTTCTTTTTTGGCATTTCAAAATTTTTAGTTTTTTAAAATAACTTTCTAAAACATTGCCTTGTTTGACGTCTTTTGTATTCCAATAGTTCTTCATTATGATCACACGTTCAGTCTTTGAGTGTTTGTGGTATTATTTTTGAATAAATTACTTTCCTTGGTATTTCAAAGTTTTTTAGTTTTTTGTTAAATAACTCTCTAAAATCTTGCCTTTAATTTTTCAATAACCCTTCACATTTATATAGTCTTTGAATGTTTGTGGTATTAAATTTGGTTAATTTTTGAAATTGGTTTGTATTTCCTTCAGTTGTTGACATTTTAAATATTTATAATATTTTCTTAAATGTTGTCTTTTGTTTTCCAATAGTTCTTCATTTTGATCACACGTTCAGTCTTCGAGTGTTGGTGGCATTAATTTGGAATTAATGACTTTTTTGGTATTTTAATATTTTTTTAATTAAAAATTAATTAAAAAACGTTGTTATTCATCTTCCAATAGTTTATCATTTTTATGTAGTCTTTGAGTGTTTGTTTTAATAAATATAAACGTTTTAATAGTTATCTCAAAAGTTGTCATGCGTTTTTCAATAGCTTTGCACTTCAATCACACAGGCAGTCTTTGAGTGTTTGTGGTATTAATTTTGCTTGTTTGTATGGACTTTTTTTGTTTTTTTTTTTTAACATTTTGATTAAATTAAATTCTTAAACGTTGACATACATCTTCTAATAGCTATTTACTTTTATATAGTCTTTGAGTGTTTGTGGCATTAATTTTGAACTGATTCGTATTTCCTTCAGTTTTTGGCTTTTTCAATTTTTTATATAATTTTCTAAAACGTTGCCATCCATTTCCCAACAGCTCTTCACTTTGATCACATATTCAGTCTTTGAGTGTTTGTGGGTTTAAATGACTTTTTTATATTCTTTCGAAGATGGCAAACTCGAAAAATTTTGATTGTACGCCCAAAACTCAGTTAGAACAATAAACAAACAACCCATTAAGTCATTGAATGTTTGTGGCATTAATTTTGATTAAATGAATTTTTATATTCTTTCGAAGATGGCAAACTCGACCAATTTTGATTGTACGCCCAAACTCAGTTAGAACAATAAACAAACAGCCGATTAAGTCATTGAATGTTTGTGGCTTGAATTTTGAATTCGCCTGTATTTCCCTCATTTTTGGTATTTTAAAAATTTTAAGTTTTTTTTTTAATTTTATTTATTGGTAGATAGACACTCTTTGGAATATTAAGACATTTCTAGCCCTTCGCCATGCTTTGTAATTGCTTTCATGATGAGATCTTAAAAAATTTCATATTTACACTTTACCTTATCGAGACCTTCGCAAAACCTATCAGCTTGAACTGAAACTTATGCTGGCATGTAAACGTTTTCGAAGTGTCTCAAAATCATTAGAAATTTATGACAAGTGTTAACAATCTTGTGTGTGTGTGTCTTATCACAGGCAAACATCCAGAACATTTCCCCATTTAATTTCGAAAAATGAAAATTTCATCATGTAACACATTAAATCACAGATTTTCCACAACACAACGACCATAATGTCGTCACTTGCTGCTCTGTCAGTCTCCCCCTCCTCGGCCACCCGGCCACCACACTTCTTCACGTGTCAGTCTTTACATGTACATAGGAAAAATCATTGAATCAAAATTGAATTTTCACTTTGAATATATTAATATTTTAACAGTCGTATCTTTTAGAGGAGCGAGGGGAGTGAGTGAGGGAGGTGGGGGGCGAGGAAAGAAAATTCTACAACAATTTATACACTACAATACACTTTGGTATCCATCCATCCAGCCAAGTCTCTCGTCATCCTGAAGCTGAGGAAATGTTGTACTTTGAAGTTAACGGGGGTGGGGTTTGGGGTTTTCGGGAGGCCATAGCTTTGTGTAACGTAGTTGGAGTTGGTGGTGTTGTGAAGCAGCACACACACACACACAAGGTAAGAACATTATGAACACTTTGCTAACATACCTGGAACATGTACATATTTTGGCCAGAGATGAAGGAACGAACGAATAACACCAACAGCACAATATCAAATCTATGCAGTTATTGTATAACAACAACAACAACATCAGGAGCAGCAACAACAAAGTAATAAAATATTAATGAAATTCCAAACACACACACACCTACACAACACCTAATACCAGGGGAGATATGTGTGTAACACTAAGGATACGGATACAGACGGACATCTGTCTGTACCTACTTTCTTTATATGGCATGTGGCCTGGTGCTGGAGGTTCGTCAAATGCCTGCTGGTATCAAGGACCAGCAAGGTGAAGCAAAATAACGAACAGAAGTGTTCAAGTGGAATTTGCTTGAGGTTGGTTGGCTGGTGTTCCAAGGATTTAATATTTATTAAGGCAAAGACAGAAGAAGAACAACAACAAAGAAGGTTGTTGCTGTGAGAAAACTCTGAGATGAGCTGAGAGCATGTTTAGCAAATTATATTATTAAGAAATTTAACCTTTAATGTCTTAGTTATTATAGGGTCCGCCATCTAACGTTTTTTTTCAACTATTCAACCGTTGGACTATTATTTGTGGAGTGCCCTTAGCAGCCATTTGAATGAAATTATTTTCCATTATTAACCGGAAGGATTGTACTTTCAAATAAAAAAGAAATTTGAGAAAATATTCAGTAGTTTTTTATAGCATTTTCAAAAAAAAGTTATTTGGCGGATCCTATAGAAAATGTAAAAACTACACTTTTTCATTTTTATAATCAGAACATACAAATTTATATTGAGAAATGTATTAGGAACATATAAATTCATAATGGGTAATGTAAATTGATAATAGGAACATGTTAATTCAAAATGAGAAATATAAATTCACAATGAGAACTGTTAATTTATATAAAAAACTATTAATTCATAATAGGAACATACCAATTCATAATGAGAAATACAAGTTCGTAATAAGAAATTCCAAATTCACAATAAGAAAATATGTTTTCATATTCAGAAAATATAAATTTATAATGAGAAAACATATTGAGAAAATATAAATTTATAATGAGAACATTGATAAAATATATGTTTCAATGCAAATATCCATAGAAGAACGTACATACATAGCTTCGATTATAAATTTTACTGTTTCTGATTATGCATTTATATTTTCTCATTATGAATTTTATATTTCCTGAATATGAGTTTATATTTTCTCATTATCAATTTGGATTTTCTCATTTTGTATTTATATTTCTCATTAAGAATTTGCATGTTCTTATTCTGAATTTATATTTCTCAATATGAATTTACATTTCTCATTATGAATTGATATTTCTCAAATTCAATTTATTATGAATTTACATTTCTCATTATGAATTTACATATTCTGATTATAAATTACATTTTCTCATTACAAACTTGAAAAGGTTTAGATTATTATAAATGTTCAGGGAACTCAACGCCTATCTATCTATGTTCTCTAATGGAAGTTCTTCTAAAGAAAAACTTTATTTAAATAACCTTTGACCTATAACCTTAGTGGTCCTCCAAAAAGTAAGAAAACTGTATTAAACGTCTGTAATAAACTTGAAAAGGTGTAGTAATGTAGGAATTTGGGTAGTATAAAATCTAGGATTTAGATTATTATAAATGTTTAGGGAACTCAACGCCTATCTATCTATGTTCTCTAATGGAAGTTCTTCTAAAGAAAAACTTTGTTTAAATAACCTTTGACCTATAACCTTAGTGGTCCTCCAAAAAGTAAGAAAACTGTATTAAACGTCTGTATTAAACTTGAAAAGGTGTAGTAATGTAGGAATTTGGGTAGTATAAAATCTAGGATTTAGATTATTATAAATGTTCAGGGAACTCAACGCCTATCTATCTATGTTCTCTAATGGAAGTTCTTCTAAAGAAAAACTTTGTTTAAATAACCTTTGACCTATAACCTTAGTGGTTCCCCAAAAGTAAGAAAACTTTATTAAACGTCTATATTAAACTTGAAAAGGTGTAGTAATGTAGGAATTTGGGTAGTATAAAATCTAGGATTGAGATTATTATAAATATTCAGGGAACTCAACGCCTATCTATCTATGTTCCCTAATGGAAGTTATTCTAAAGAAAAAACTTTGTTTAAAGAACCTTTGACCTATAACCTTAGCTGGCCTCTAAAAAGTAGGAAAACTGGTCTTGGAGGAAATTCTGATACGAGCTGTGATAATGTTTAGCAATTTATATTATTAAGAAATTTAAGCTGTAGATAATGTAATGCCTAGGAATTTGATCCTAAAACTTCGAGGATTTGGATATCAACCCATCTTCTCTTCCGGAACTTTACCAACATACAAAAAATTTAGGTTCAAAGACCCTTTGATTTATAACCTAAGCTGTCCTCCAAAACGTTAGCAAACTGCATGGTCCTGGAGGAAATTTTGAGATGAGCTGTGATAATGTTTAGCAATTTATATTATTAAGGAATTTAAACTTAGAAGTTTGGTTCTACAAAATCTCCTAAATATACAAAAAATCTAGGTTCAAAGACCTTTTGACCTATAACCTTAGATGTCCTCCAAAAACAGTAAGATTCCACTTATCTGTAATCTATAAAATTCCCATGATGAACATGCACAAGCTCATCCTTTGCCAGGCATCATTCTCATCCTCATCCCGATCATCATCAGCAAGTGGTTGAGTTTGGTGGCATGGCTCACGTTACACTCCTGCTCCTGAGAGCTCTTCACACTTTTAACCCCATTTATTACCTTTGCGGTTATAAAGTAACGTTTTTATCTCTTTACTCGGGATTTTTTTTCCGGTATGAAATTGAAAGTGTTTATGTTGAAATTTTTCATACATATCTAGTATGGCTGCTTGGGTGTGTGTGTGTATTAAACCGTGGCATGTATGTGGCAGTAATGCTGTAATGCTTTAAGGTTTTGTTCAAGAGCATTGTGGTGTGGTGTGGTCTATAAAACACAGGTATGTTTGGATGTACTCATATGCGAGAGTGAGTATGCATGCCCCAGCAAAGTGTGAAAATTTATACTTGTTTTATGGTTTATCATAACACTTATGGGCCAGGCAAAAAAAAACCGGGGGGGAAGAGTGAAAAAACTCCCCACAGAAATAATATTTAATTATGAATAATTCACATAAAAAACCTGATGAAAATTGGATTTTATTGCTTATTCGCCTAAGAGGAAGAAAGGAAAAGGGAGAAAAACAAGCAGCTCACAATTGTGAAATGCATAAAAAAGCAATTCTGAATCGGTTTATTTCAATAAAAATTTCAATCATCTGCCGGCGAGCAAGTGAGAGTGATCCCATACAATGTCTATATATATATATAAAAAACTGTGTTGGGGCTCAAAGTAGACGCTGGGTGTATAGAAAATGTGTACAAACTAATTTTTTGATTTTAAGAGAGTGTTCTCATTTCACTTATCACTTCTAAGAGTTAAAAAGTGAGTTAAATAATTTTGCAAATAAAATTAGCCTCGTTTAGCGAACTGTTCCCACTTCCAAAACTTTATGTTCCCTGCCCTAAACTCTATCTTCGTATATGTATTATTTTTATTGTTTGCTCCTGTCTTAGAATTTCGGTTAAATCTATTGTTTTCCTTAATCACGTTCGTTAAAACTGTTCCCACTTTAAAGCATTCCCATTTAAATCATTTCTATTTCTCAGAAATTTCAACAGCTTTACTTTTTGTGACCAATCACTTGAATTGAGTTGAAATCTTGAAAAAATACCATTATATCTTAAACCATAAATGATGAAATTACAGTGAATTACAATTTCTAGTTTCTAAAACTTTAAACGTAACGAGAAGACTCTCCCTCTTCCCCCACGAACGAATCTGGCCCCAAACAACATTTCAGCGCATACATTGCTTTATTACACATTTTCAGTTTTATTATGTGCTTCCAACAATTTGTCATACCCAAACTGGCGCACAAAACTAGCAGACCCGTATGTACCTCCAGCCCCTCCAACGCCAAGCCGCTGTAGCGACTATTGGCACTGCTGTTGCCTGATACTGCTGACAAACTATACACTATGCGTAACTTGCTCTCCGTATAGTTATCACAACAGCGTAAAGAATTCGTAGCTTCTTCTTCTTTCATTTCAGCTTTTCCCTACAAAAAAATTTTTGTCACGTTTCAAGCTTGACGGCGACGAGGAGGAGGAGCAGCAGCAGCAGTATAAAACGACGACATTAAATTCGTTTTGTTAAGGAATGATGACTGAATGAATGAGCCAAACGCACAAAAGAAACAAATCTTTGGAGCTGTGCATGTGCGCGCGCCTGAAAACGTGACGCCGTGGAATCTTGCGACCCAAACGATTTTCTCGCTTTTTTTTTTGGGGCGAAGAAAATCTTTGCTAGTCAACTAAACTGCGTTAGACAAGAAAAAATAAAAATCTCAAGAAAAATTACCCAAAAAAGATTCTGTTTTTTGTTGGGAAATGAAAACAGAAGAGTGGTGTGAAAAGTTTAGGTCTGCACTATGTAAAAGACGTGAAATAGAACAAGAAAAGGTAAAGAAACTTTAGAAATACTATGCTAGTTTGCATGTACATATTGAATATATCCATTTGCGATCAAAAAATGTCAAACTTTAGAAATACTATGATACTTTGCATGCCGATGTTCATTATATCCATTTGCGATAAAAAATTGGGTGGGAACAGTTTTTGCGAAAACTGTTCCCAGGGCCAAAATGTCAAAATTTCTACTTTTGATCATGTTCTGGGTAAAATAAATTTATTATAAAATTTTTTTATTAACTTTAAAGTGGAAAATTTTTAAAAATCTTCAATAAATTGGGTGGGAACAGTTTTTTTCGAAAACTGTTCCCAGTGCCGTAAAGTAAAAATTTCGACTTTGGATCAAGTTCTGAGTAAAATATATTTATTTTAAAATTTTTTCGTCAACTTCTAAATGGAATATTATTTTAAAAATGCTCATGTGAAAAGGTTAATTGTGGTTAAAAACCACAAGTGCTGAAGAAATTTTAAAAATAATTTGATAGTTTGCATGCACATGTTGAATATAACCATTTGCGATCAAAAATTGGGTAGGAACAGTTTTTGCGAAAACTGTTCCCAGGGCCAAAATGTCAAAATTTAGACTTTGGATCATGTTTTAGTTAAAATAAATATATTTAAAAAATTTTCTGGCAAATTTTAAGTTGAAAAATCGAGTGTTTTTATAAGGAAAAGGGAAAAAATTGGATGTAAAACAAGAAACTTAAAAACTACAATTAAATACCAAATTTTGGGAATGTTTTTTTCTTTAAAATACTCACAACCTCGAAATGTAAAAATTTGGTTTAGTTTGAGCTACTACATTTTACTACATTTCCAGGTGGGAACAGTTTGTGGTCTGATATATATAAGATAAAAAGCCGGACAGGAGTCTTCGGAATTTTAAGACACTCATATTTTTTGATTTTCTTTTCATCACATCTCATACCTGCTTCGTTTTTCTTATGCAAGAACTGAAGTTGCAGGGCAGACTAAACTCAAAACATTTCATTCGCTCGATCTCAAGGGAAAAAATAGAATTACTGGAGTGCATAAAACATTTATGACAAACACTTTGACAATGACTGCACACAAACACAGTCAGTGGGAAGTATGGAAGGAAGGATAGAAGGAGCGAGCGTTCGCAGATACTAATACACAAATACGACGACTGCGTTTAATGCTACCAAATCCCACTGAAGAGTGGAAGTATTGTAAGTTGCCCGGTGGTATGTCTGCGGAGGTATTTGAATTGTGGTGTTTGCTTGAGTCTTAGGAGGTGTTTGCTTAAATGTTGTTTTTGTTGTTCTTCTTTTTCATGTTTCTTTAGTCTAATATGAATTTCAAACATTGGCACATATTGTTGGCAATTTGCACGCGCTCAAACATAACAAAACACTTGACTGGCTGTAACGCCATGACTACAACGACTGAGGTTTTTCCTTTTTTACTTTCCCCCACCAGACCAAACAAACAAAAAAGCGGGAGGTAATTTGTTGCTTACTGCGTTGTACTCTCTGGAGGAAAAGCCCCAAAAAATGAGTGTTTATATTCATATGTCACAACCACACCAGCCAGGCCATGCCAGGCCAAAAGAAACAAGCTCAAGAAAAACTATTCATTTGGCCGGGCTTTGCTTTCCCTTTGTTTGTTTTTTTTTTTTTGTCTACGACTTAGAAGGAGGACAATTTCTTTTCGTATGAGATACGACTGCTGCAGTCACTATATATTTGGCACGTAATAAAGTTGAATCTTAACTAAATATACGACCATAACTTTTACTAAAACCCCCTGCACACCGTACACCGACACCTTTCTGCTAGATCTCCTAGATGGCTGGCTATGAATACTGAGAATGAAGAAAAAGTATCATCAAGAAAACTTTTGAAGTTTTTCTTCTAGCCTCCACCTCCCCGCCTCCTTGCTGGCTTTTTAGGTTGTAAATATAACTGTTATATTTATACGATATTATCGATTTCCCCCTTGTTTGGTCTATACAATCCTCTTCCCCCCCAATCCTATACAATACAATTTTCTGTATTTGTGTTGATTTTCCTTTTGCGTCGATGAACTGAGAAACTTTTGGTAGTGCGTGTGTTTTTACAAAATAAATATTTTCACGCTTTATTAAAAGTTATCGGGGAGAAAAAGTCTGTACACCAAACCCATGTAACAAAGTTTTGGGCGGCTTTGGTGTGTCATCGACGGTGGGGTACTGTTAAAGGCCTGGCTAGCCATTATCAAGAGAAAAAAACACCATGTAGTGTAAGTGTTAAATTTTGTGGTTAATAAACAACTCTAAACACGTACTTTTGAGATGTTGTACGAGTACAACGAAAAGTTGCTTGACTTTATAATTTGTTCAAGGTTTTTACCGATGTTGCTGTGTGTGTGTGTGTATGTAAGAAAACTCTTGTGTCCCCTAGCTACAGCCATAAAAAGAAAATGCATGTATTGATTATTTTTTCCAGCTCAAAATGTAGTAGAAGTGACATTTTTAAGCTTTTTGATTTGTGAATTTAATAGCGAATGTTGTGAAAATGTTGTGCAAATATAAAAACAAAACAGTTCCAGACTTACAATTTTTAAATTTTAAATGTTAAAGTTAAAACAAAACTGTTCCCAGACTTAAAATTTATAAATTTTAAATGTTAAAGCTTTTCTAGTAAATAAATCATGTGGAATTTTTGAAAGAATGAAGTGAATTACTTATAATACCCTCCTTTACAGGATGAAAGTACTCTAAAAATTAAATATTTATTTTTAATCAAGTGTGTAGAGCCAAAAAAACAATTTCACATAAAAAAATTGGGTGGGAACAGTTTTTTTGAAAACTGTTCCCAGTCTCAAAATTGCGAAATTTCACTTTTAAAACATTCCTTAGTATTCGAAGACATGAGTAAAAATGTTTAAACCGCCTAAAACATATTTTGAACAGTGGGAATAGTAGTAAACATCGTAGAAAATGTTTTCTGAGGAGATTTTGTAGTGTTTTTCACTATTTAACATAAAGAGTATCTCAAAAAATTAAATACTTATTTTTAATTAAGTGTATAGAGACAAAGTAACAATTTTACATAAAAAAATTGGGTGGGAACAGTTTTTTTGAAAACTGTTCCCAGTCCTAAAATTGTGAAATTTCATTTTTAAGACATGCCTTAGTATTCTAGGACATGAGTAAAAATGTTTAAATCATCTAAATTATATTTTGAACAGTGGGAACAGTAGTAAAGACAGTCGAAATAGTTTGAAAATGTGATTTTCATATTTTCCTGGACTCTATAAGAATGGAGACGGTGCATTTACTACATTTTAATATTGAATACTGATTTGGGTTTGTTTTTTGGAACATGAATAAATCACTTACCATTTATTACTTTAATGCTACTATGTATATAGAATGAATATTACAACATACCTGCAAAGAAAAGAATTAGAAAATATTTATTAAATTTGTGTTCAAAATTTTATATTTTACAAAATCTATACATATTTGTGGTATCTTCTGTTTGCATTTTGGCAAAAGTTTAGAGAAAATTTTGCCCGCTTGAGTGGACTTTAATACAGCACAATGATTTTTCATTTACAGCTTATCGACAAACACATTACTTAAATGTATTTTTTTTTTACTGAATGACATCATTTCTCGTTTTTTTCTACTTCTAATACTGAGAAGGGAAAAGCAAAAACAAATGAAATCTTTAATATATGTGGAGCAAACACACCATGACAACAGTCAAGAAATTGCAACAAATGTTGGCATTATTTGCCAAAGAACGAATTTTATTTCATTTCAGTTTCAGTTGACAACAACAACATCGAAGAGAATACAACTAAAAGTACTTTTTAATGTTGCACCAAAATAACGATTTTCATTTTAATGGAGTTTTCTTTTCGCTTTTTTTGGAAACAGAACAGAATCCCTCGAACGAGGACAATGACTGGGACAATGGGGAGTGGGTGGTTGGAAAAAGCAATAATAAAAACATGTCGTGATTTTTTAAATATTTTATCAGCACCGGAAATGCGCATTGTACATATATACATATAACCGTCGTCGTCATCGTCGTTTGTATAAAAATGCACATTTTGTTGGAGAGAGAGAGAGAAAGACCGAGACCGTGGTGTAGGGGGAAAACAGCAACAATTTCGAAGCTTTGAAATGGAAAAATAAAAATCCGTAATGAAATTCGTTTATATACCCCTCCTCCTATTGAGACTTTAAACTAGGAATTCAAATTTTTTATTACAAGTTTGTTTTTCTTTTTTTCTACCCGGGCTGTTTGCACAGTTGCCACCGAAAAACCGCCGGAAATGAGAATTTGTTGCCCGTGTTGAGTTGTGTCCAAGGGATTATTTATATTGTTTTTTTGCCAAAAAAAACAACAACAGGACAAAATGTTAAAGTGTTTATGGTTTTGTATATGGCAAACCATCTAACAAGAAAATCGAAACAAACAACACTGAAATGTGGGTCACTAAGTCCATCCATCCCACCCAGTGAGTGTGCGAGCAAAACCATGAAAATTGAAGAAAAAAACAAATACCCACAAATGCAGTTACAGCGAAGGACTCTTGGGCAGCGTGGAACAGTGGAGCACTCTGTGGAGAGGTGTTGTTCACAACAACAACAAAAACAGTCAACATAACAAGAAAACCGAATACAACATGATTTAACGCCTACATTAGAATGTGAATGACTGCAGTAAAATTGAGCCATAAATCATTAATGGCCTAACAGGCCAAGGAGAATTGAGCCAAAAAGTAGGTTACCAAAAGGAAACTAGACCTGAGAAAATGCGCAAAAAAGGATATACATAAATGTGTTTAGAAAAGTAGAGAAGGAAAAATAGTTGAAAATCAATATATGCTGCTGATGAGAACTATTCCTATATCAAACAAACAATCATGAGAACTATTCCTATATTCTAATTCTTCCTGAAAAATATATGCAAATCTACACATTTGTAGACTGGGAACTGGTTGCCACTAAAGTGGTAACAATTGAAAAACATACAGATTTCCATTCTGAGACAAACAGTTGGCAGTCTATAAACTTTCTGACTGGGATGAGTTGTTCACATTATTGATAATGTTAAGGTCAACTAGAAAAGCAGACATTTTCAGACTAAGAGCAATTGGCACTAAAGTGGGAACAGTTTGAAAATAATCTTAATTAATAGCTGGAAAAACAACAACAAAACAATCTATAAACTTTCCGACTGTGATGAGTTGTTAATATTATTAATACTATCAAATGTAAAGGTCATATAATTAGAAAACCATACATTTCCAGTCTTAGAACAATTGGCACTAAAGTGGGAACAGTTTGAAAATAATCTTAATTTCCTTATTTACCCCCATCCATTATTGTTGTGATATTTTGAAAACATGCGACATTATGTATATAAATTCCTTTCTTTTTGTTTAAAATGGCGCCATGCCTCCTACATGAGATTAAAACGTTGTAAATGAAACGAAACCTTTGTTTACTTACTTTAGCAGCCTTACGCAGCCGAGTGAGCCTGCTTATCACAGGAAATTCTTAATGTGTATCACAATAATAATAATAAGAAGAATAAAATTCATATGAACCGCAACACATTTCAGTCGATTTTTTTTACTTCAAATAATATCATTTTACATAGAGCACAAAAGCAGCAAACTAGAAGCAGAATAACATGAAATGAAAAAATCACGATAAGTGAGAAAGAAACAAGCAAGAAATCAGAAAAAGAACGGACAAACACACACTACACTAACCATAGAAGAAACTGAGGCAACAGCAGAAGAAAAAAATCGTCATAAAAATCTGAAACGCACATAAAAAAATTGTTTCTTTGAGGACCAAAGCAAACATAAAATAAATGACTAAGAAAAAATATAAAATGAAAATCTCTGATTCTTGACGCGCACACACGGACACTTACAGTCACCCAAATGGAAAAACTATAGAAGAAAACATGAAAATCTACTCAAGTGAGGAAAATCAACAGACGAGACAAGAGCACAGAAAACCCCGCCAACACCATGAACACCACCAGCCGATAAAGAGAATATTTCTGGCCGTCATTAAATAGTAACAAAGTGTATACAAAAAAAAAATCGGCTTGCTTTCCTCCTGCAGCAGCCGAAGATGAGATGAAAGAAAAGCCAATAAAAATGTCGGAAAAATGAATGATATTAAAAGTGGAGTGTCCCAAAAAAATGTTTTGAAAACCCAAAAAGGAAAAAAAAAGAATTAAAATGAAAAAGTAGAATGAGTAGAGCGGTAACACTAAAGGGACGACATCCTTAAGTGGAGTTCTTTGAGTGCGCAAGGGATGCAGTAGATCCGCAAACAACGCTTGAAAGAGGAGAAAGTGGTAGATAAGAAAAATGCATGATAAGAAGATGAAAACATGAACCGAAAAAGCGAAAGTAAATAGAGTTGAGGCAAGAAAAATAAATATCAAAAGGAAACAGTTTGAAAAACATACATCATACACCACTAAAAATTAAATACTTATTTTTAAACAAGTCTATAGAGTCAGAGTAACAATTTTACACGAAAAAATTGGGTGGGAACAGTTTTTTTGAAAACTGTTCCCAGTCTAAAAATTGCGAAATTTCATGTTTAACACATTCCATGATAAACTAGGGCATGAGTGAAAATGTTTGAACCATCTAAATCATATTTTGAACAGTGGGAATAGTCAGAAATGTTTCCTGAGGAGATTTTCATATAGTTGCAGTAATTTTTCTCTATTTAACATAAAGAATATCCGTCCAAAAAATAAATACTTATTTTTAATCAAGTATATAGAGCCCAAGTAACAATTTTACAGAAAAAAATTGCATGGGAACAGTTTTTTTGAAAACTGTTCCCAGTCTCAAATTTATGAAATTTCAATTTTAAACTATTCTTTAGTATTCTATGACACGTTTAAAAAGATGTTAACTGCTTAGTTCATATTTGCAACAGTGGGAACAATGGTAAACATAGCAGCAAAATGTTTGCAAATGGTGATTTCGATATTTTCCTTAAATCATTTACACCTCTTGTAAATTCTGTAATATTTTCACAGAATTTTGATTGAAATCAGTAAGCTCGGTCGATTTAGGCCATAAATTCATTGTTTCTTCGGTCATAAAACTACTCGAATTTACAAAGGAATTCATCAAACACCATAAAACGTCACATGTATGCAAGTGCTGAAAAAAAACTGGCGCTTATAACGTGCTGCGAGCCTTGAGCGCATTGTAATATAATACAAACATACCTACAACAACATAGTCGTCTGCAGTGGACAGAGAGCAACAAAAACCACCTAACAATAGTGAGTGCGCGCAGACAAAGGACCCTGTTATTAAAACTACCTACTGGCCAAGGGACAAAAAATTCGCACTTTTCTCTTTTGTCTGGTGAGCAGGGTGAAATATAAGGACAAAATCGGCCTTAATTTTTAAGGGTTTTAGGTTTCCTACCCACCACACCGACACATACACACACTCAGGGGCACAATATGTGCTGATTGATAGGCATTAAATTACTAACACCTCTGCCAGTTCAGTACGTCTTTGTTGTTTTCTTTCGAAAAAAAAAAAATAAAAGAAAGCACGACAGGAATGACACCAAACATGGGTATGGTGGGCTTGAAAAAACGAAAAGGGTAAACCTTTTGGGGGTGATACATAAAGAAGGAAGGTTGGTAGAAATAAATCTCATAAATTCATGTCACTCCATTTGATATGAACCCTTTCTATGTAGTTTATGTTTAAAAAATCTCTGTTTTTATATAAAAAATCCAGACATTTTTTCGTTAACATATCATATGACTTTTAATGTCTGATATCCTTATGTATGTACTCATCTGGGGGCAGACAATAGTTTTGAAAGTGTGAGTGTATCTAAACAACAACAGCAACAACAAAAGAATACCACCCTGATGTTTTAATGAAAGAGAACTCAAAACATCCTTTTGGCCGTCCAACCAGCCAGAGACAATAGATGGAGAGAAAAAGAACAGAAACTGACTGAAAAAATGTTATTTTTTTCGACGACGACGACGAACACGGCTACAAAAAGGTTTGAAAGAAGGTGTGTTTAGAGTGTATGTGTTAGAGGAGATCGAGCAGACAGGCTCTGATTGTGTGTGGTGCGGTGTTGTGTACAAGGGTCCCTGTTTCGGAAACCCATCAAAAGTAATCATAGATTTGGGTGTTTAAACATCAAAATACAGGTACATGTTTTTGTGTTCAGGCTTTTGTTTGTTGTCATTGTTGTTGGGTTTTACTTGCCTCTTCCTGATGCTGCAGCATCACCATCATCATCATGAAATTCCCCCTGTGTTTTTGTCTTTAAATTTAAAATTGTTTTTGAGGTTTTCTTATGGTCAACAATCTTTTTTTGTGAGGGGGAATTTAGAAATAATGCTGCAACAAAACGTGAGCCAGGCCAAATGGTTTTCTTACCAATTTCCCCATTCATGATAATGACATTTATCTTTGAAGATCAGGGTAAAATGTTTTAGAGGTTGTGTGTGTGGTTACGAGAAATATATCAAGTTAATTTGAAAAATCAAGGAAAATCCGAAAAGTAGAACAAATCTTTAATTTGAATTCTAAGTAAAAAGGTTTTATGTATAGGTGATGTATTAGAAAGAACTAAGTTCATTCTACACAAACTACTATCTGTGAATATGAATTCTGCATAATAAAAAAACACAATATAAAGCCAATATAAATTAAAAAAACAGTAAAATGTGTGCAAATATTGATTTGAAATCATACTTTTGTAATTTATTAGATAGTAGAGCATAGCGAATTAGTTTTGAATGATTTTTGGGGGTGGGAACAGTTTTCCAAAAAGTGGGAACAGTTCTAAAAACTGTCCTAAAATTGATTGTGATTGTTCCTATACATAAAAAAATTAATTTAAATTCAAAATTCGTAAATTTTGTATGGTTAAATGCTTACAATTGTTTAAAATTGATCAGAAATATTAAAAAATATATATTTTTGTTAATTATTCAAATTTACTCTTTTAAAACGAATTTACATACACAAATGTTCACGGAAAAACTTAATGTGCTCAATAATATAGTTCCCTGACAGAAGACAATTGATTTTTAGTGATTTTTAAAGGTGGGAACAGTTTTTGGAAAAGTGGGAACAGTTCTCAAAACTAGCCTAAAATTGATTTTGATTGTTCCTATACATAATAAAATTAATTTCAATCAATAATTCGTCAATTTTGAATGGTTAAACGCTTACAATTGTTTAAAATTGATCAGAAATAATAAAAAAAAAATATTTTTTGTTGTTCTTTCTTCAAATTTACTCTTTTAAACGTGATTTCATACACAAATGTTCTCGTAGAAATTAATTGTACTCCATAATATAGTTCCCTGATAAAAGACAATTCATTTTTCGCGATTTTTAGGGGTGGGAACAGTTTTTCAAAAAGTGGGAACAGTTTTCAAAAACCCTGCAGAACTGCTAAGTACCACTGTACGAACTATATTGTAAAGTATTTTGCCTCAAATCAAGCTTTTAAGGTAGAATTTATAACGCAAATGTTAAAAGTAATGGAAAATTTCAGTAAGTTTAATAATTACCATAATCTGCCTTCATATTCGTGTTTATATACCGTAAACACGTTCAAGTCTGGGTTTCTTCGAACCCACTACCCAAACCAATTTGTGTGGAAATCATTCACAACACTTGTTAACCAAATCACATGGAAAATTAAACAGATTAAAATATAACTCTTGGCATAATAATTAACTCCCCCGTACCGCAGAAAAATCGCCTGAAAACACACACTCACAGACTGTGAAATCTATAACAACATAAACAAACATGACATGACAGTGAACGCGAAAAATCAAACGGCCAAACCAAAAATATAACATAGAAGGGTTTGGGGGGTTTCCCTGTACCAACAAATTTAGAATGGATTGCGTTTCAAAAAAAGAACACACGCCCGTAGGCATTATGAAAATCTATTCGTGCGCAGGCAGACAGACATTGTACCACATGAACATTAAAGGGATAATTAAAACGCTTATGGTATTTTGAAGTTAAATATTTAAATAATCTGCTTTTAGGTAAAAATAAATGTTTTAAAGTCAAATGGCATCATTTTATTTCGCAACAAAGGATATTGTTATTTAAGTCATAATACATTACAATTTTAAAGTATTGTGGGTTAATCTAGGAATTCTTCTTCGTCTTTGTGACTGGGCATTGTTAAAGGATATCGCAGACATTTGTGAGGGGATTAGTCTATACTCAATATGGCATTCATATATTCTACGAACATAACTACGTGTAAGTAACGATAACCTTTTGAGCTGTCATTCAGGATCATCTTTTGTTAGGGTTTTAGGACGTTTTCATTGGAATTTTCGGGAAAAAATAAAAATCGATTACAATGGAGAAAAATGCTTCAGTGCAGGCAATTAAATTATAGACATATTTTTGACTTATAAAGCATTTTGAAATAGATATTTTATAAAAAAAATAACTGACATATGTATGACGGATTTAAAAGGAAGATCAAACACATTAAATGTATTTGGGTTAAATTGGATGAAATGTAACTTTAGGATTTTTCACTTTGATAAGTTGACAGGTTTGAGATTTGAGTGGAGTGAGAAAAATTGATTGGAAAGGAACAGGATTGGGATGACTTCAAACATATGTTGCTGCTGGAGAAGCTTCGCAAAGGTGAGATTTCTTCATTCTCATGCCTCAGAAGAGCGATAGAATTATTTTCTTAGAATTAGATTAGAGGGGGAACAAGATGGGGATGACATTAAACATCTGTTGGACTAGGTAAAGGTGAGACTTCTTCATTCTGATGTCTAGATTTTGAGTCTTTAATAGGAAAGAAACGGGATTGGAGAGCGAGCCGAGGAACAGCGACAACATTATTTTCCTAATTGTTGTGTCTGGTGTTTCTTGAATGTAATAAATTCGATTGCCAGCTATGTCGGTCAAGTTTTTTCTTCTTATGAAGGAAATATTTGTGTGGTAAATACGACTACAAACAACATGGTAACACAAACGCTCTATACAGAAGCGCCTCTGATGAATTATTCCCACACAGGATATGAAATACGTCTGTGGAAAAAGTATGGTTCTCACTCAACACATACTTTGGCCATACACATATTTCATATCTTGTGTGGGGATAACTCATCAGTGGATGAGTTTTAATGGTAACACCAAACACTCAATATAGAAGTGCCACTGATGAGTTATGCCCACATAGGATATGAAATACTTATATAGACAAAGTGTGGTTCTCTACATATAACTATACACAGTTTGGCCATATGCGTATTTCATATCCTGTGTGAGGGTAAGCCATCAGTGGCGCTTCTGTATAGGGTGATTGGTGTTACCCTTCAAATTTACATAAGTGTATTATATACACCCGAAAACCTCAGCAAAATGTTTTGAATTATTTCCATTATTTTTATGGGTGGGAAGAGTTTTCCCCAAAAGTGGGAACAGT
Source organism: Polietes domitor (assembly GCA_947397865.1). Lineage (NCBI taxonomy): Eukaryota > Metazoa > Arthropoda > Insecta > Diptera > Muscidae > Polietes > Polietes domitor. The sequence goes on along the minus strand of OX377621.1, from coordinate 152,396,484 downwards.
TGCAGAAAAGTGTCGAAACCGGATTTTTATGACTCAGAAATATTCTGAAATTATTTGTTTCCTCAATTATTCAACGCGAAGTGTTTTGTTTGTTTTTTCAATGTTTGGGAACAGTTTTTCCAAAAGTGGGAACAGTTGCAGAAAAATGTCGAAACCTGATTTTATGGCGCAGAAATATTTTAAAATTAATTTTCTTTGTTAATTCTTCACCGCAAAATGTTTTGAATTGTTTCCATTGTTTTTAATGGGTGAGAACAGTTTTTCCCAAAGTGGGAACAGTTGCAGAAAAATGTCGAAACCTGATTTTATGGCTCAGAAATATTTTAATTTGTTAATTCTTCACCGCAAAATGTTTTAAATTGTTTCCATTGTTTTTAATGGGTGAGAACAGTTTTTCCCAAAGTGGGAACAGTTGCAGAAAAGTGCCTAAATTTGGTTTTTATGGCTCAGAAATTTTCTAAAATTAATTTTATTCGTTAATTCTTCCAATTTACTTTTATAGGAGCAATTTGAGCTAACCTAAATACCAAAATATTCAATTAGTTTCAAATTTGAACAAAATAAATATACAAATATTAATGACTATTTATGGCAATTTACACTTTGAGTTATTGTTTTTCGAACACTTCTCATTTTCCTACATTTACAGCAAATTATCTAAGATTTATTTATCTAATTTTGTTACAATTGCTCATTATTTGGAGAAAGTTCAAAGACCTGCCATTAATTATGGGGAGTTTTATTTTCTTTATTCTCCCCCAAAAAGAAAACAAAAAAGTGAAAATCTTTCATTTGCATTTTGAAAGGAAATGATAAATAGTTTTGCCGAAAATTTAGATCATCCATATTTTTCTTTGTTCGCCGGCTCTACGGTAGCGACGTTGGAAATCTATTAATGGGGGGCTTTCATAACAAACTGAATCATCGGCCGCATACGTCTTTTCGCAATATTTATTTTGTTTGCCTCTATCCCCTCTCCTCACCCCTCCCGCCACATCAAATAATCCACAAGCATTTTTTTAAAAAACAAAATTGTTTATAATTAAGACCAAAAAAAGAGTGAGTACTTTGGCAAAGTGTTTTTCTTTCATTTCCTTCCATCACCCCCATCATCAGCAGCAGCGTCAGCAAACCATAGGAAGAGCCCCCATAAATTTCAGCTGGAAAATGCTCCACCACACCCCCACTCACCAGGCCACCCTACCTCCAAAGAAAAAAGTGGAAACTTTGCGTAAACACACAAGAAAAACCACTCGTATGAGACTGGTGGTTCCGTTGAATGGCTACACTGGATCCGTACAGATGTATGTATATAGCTGTGACCTTGTCCAATACTTGATGAAATCATTCCGATTGTTTATAGTTTTTGGAGGAACCAAGCCAACAGAACAAATGAAATTAGAAACAACATTTGGAAAACATTTGTATACAAAATTCGTTGAATGTAAAATCAGATAGGGAGGGGAGGGGGAATAAATACTCATGATTTTCTCTACCCCAACCTCACGTTTTCCTACTGCTATTGTGTTCAGTTTGAAAACACACAAAATTTAAATTCAAAGCGTTTTTCGCAATTGCAGGCCATTACGGGTGGCCGGCCACCAGCACCACAACCAAACAAGGCAGCAGTCAAATGCGTATTATGTGGCTGGCTATCAATATACTTACATACACACACGAGTACGAGTATGATTATGCCAAGAGGTGTTAATATCTTTAGGGAAATTAAACTGCGTGAGCGTTTTATTTGCACGAATTTTCCATAGAAAGTTTATTGTTTGCCAAGTTTTGCGCTATCATGTGGAAATTTGTTATAAGGAAATTATAAACACAATCTGTGGACTCTCTCTCTCTGCAATAAACTAACAAAATGAATGTTTTGTTAAAAGATTTGCGTTGTTGCTGCTTTAATTGGTTGTTTTAATAACAATTTATGCATAAATATGCAATTGTGTTTCAAGCAGAACAGAATGGAAAATTTTGTTTAAATATCAGAAATATGTGTATATAAATAAGAAGGGAAACGGAAGTGGATTTATTTTATTTAACAAATGGAAAACTTTGAATTGAAAATATTCAAAACATGGAAATATTCACCAAAATTATATTAAATTAATGAAAAACTAAATTTAAATCAATTAAAATAACAAAATTTGTTAGAGAGGTGCAAATATAGTGGTTTTGTAGAGCCTATAGGGGTCTTTTTACTTAAAGTGGCGCCCAACGTCAGTTAAATAAATATATTACAATTTAAATAATTTTAAATTAAATAATAATACATAAATATTGAGAAGTAAATGAAGTATATATATAGTATGCGACCCAAAATTATACTTTTATATTATCTGGCGCCCAACGTTAGATTTTAAAATTATATAATTTAAAAAATAATAATAAATTGACGTTGCGATATAAATGAAGTATATAGTATAGAACTATGGCAACCAAGGGCATCGTATGCACTATTACTGGCGCCCAACGTCGAGTTTGGCGCTTGGATGTTTTAAGAATATATTAAATTAATTATAATATAAACTTAAAATAATTAAAATAAATAAATGAAGTATATATATAGTATGCGACTTAAAATTATACTTTTATATTATGTGGCGCCCAACGTTAGATTTTAAATTTATATAATTTTTAAAATAAATAATAATAAATTGACGTTGCGATATAAATGAAGTATATAGTACAGAACTATGGCAACCAAGGACATCGTTTGCACTATTTCTGGCGCCCAACGTTGAGTTTGGCGCTTGGATGTTTTAAGAATATATTAAATTAATTATAATGTAAACTTAAAATAATATTTTTTAGCACAATAAGAGTTCAGTGTGGAATTGTAGTTCCCAAAAGGATGTATTTTTTCATAATATGGCGCCCAACGTTAGGTTTGAGGCTTTAAAGTAAATAAATACAATAAAATTTAAATAATTCTAAAATATATAAAAATGAATTGCTACTGTAAATAATGTAAAATATGATCCCAAAAGGATGTATTTTTTCATAATATGGCGCCCAACGTTAGGTTTGAGGCTTTTAAGTAAATAAATACAATAAAATTTAAATAATTTTAAAATATATAAAAATAAATTGCTACTGTAAATAATGTAAAATATGATGTAAATAAAATATATAGTACAGAAACAAGACACCTAACGTTATCATTCTATCATATCTGTTGCCCACCTCTGGGTTTTTAATTTAAATAATTTTTAAATTTCATATTTTATATTTTTTTAATTTTAATAAATTTAAAAATATTTTTTTATTTTAAAAAATAAGTTGATATTGAGATGTTAATGAAATATACAGTATATAACTATGGGACCTAAAGGAAAATTTTTAACAATTTCTGGCGCCCAACGTTGAGTTTAAATTTAGCAAAACAAAGATTTCCTTCTTAAGAAGAAATTACTTGATTGAATAGCTGAAATTCGAATGTGTTACATTCAAAAAGTGATAGAAAATATATTAAATTGTTAAAGTCTAAACAAAAATAATTTAATGAATACAAATAATAAGAATAAGAATAAGATAATAAGAATAAGGGGTGATGATACAGAATTATATGGCCTGAATGTTTCCTACAGTAGCTGGCGTCCAAAGTTGAGTTTTGTGTGTTTATATGTGTGTCCGGATTGTAAATTAATTGCTCAATTTCCATGTCCCCAAATTGGATTAATTTGTGAAGGAAATATTCGAAAAAAAATTAATTTGAAAATTGAAGCCCATAGTTTTGTGAAAAGTGAGAAAAAATAAAATAAGTGTCATTTAAATTCAAATTGAAATGAAAATTAGTATATTATGCTTTTGATATTGTCCAGCTTGAGGCCATAAAATGATACAACCTTAGTATATTATTTAAATTATAAATTTGACTATTTTATGGTATGCAGCATTAATTTGAAGCCTTTAGATTAAAAGAATATATATTGGCGCCCAACTTTTTGTGGTACGGCTAAACTTCAAATAATTGTTAATAAAAATAAATTAAATTTAAATAGGATCTGTAGAGCAAAATAGCATAGAATACGATCTATATAATAAATTTGGTAATTTTCTGGCGGCCTTTAGGCTGATATAGAATATATACAATTTATAAAAATCTAAAAAAATTGGTTTAATATCCCAAAATCAAAATAGGCGCCCAACTTGTTAATAAATATAAATTCATATCGAAAAGTTATAGTATGTAATCTAAATGATACATTTGACAATTTGCTGGCGTCCAATGTTTATTTTGAGGACTTTAGATTAAAAGAATACATAAAATTTATAAAAAAAATCCGAAAAAATTGAAAATTATTGAAAAATTGGCGCCCAACGTTTTGTGAAACGTGGGTAAAATTAAAAAATGTTAAAATTATGAATTAAAATTGAAATATATTTAGTATATAGTCTAAATTATAAATTTTGATATTTTCTGGCGTCCAGGGTTTATTTTGAGGACTTTAGATTAATATAAAAATATATATATTTAATAAAGTCCTCAAAATAAACGCTGGGCGCCAGAAAATGACAAAAATTATAATGCACAAACATCTAAACCTACATAAATACTTTTGAATAATAATAAAATTAAAAATTAATTAATTAATTGTCATGATTTCCCCAATTAATATCTTTATATGATAGTTGGCGCCCAACGTTTTCTTTAACGTGAGTAAAATTAAAATAATTCTTTATATAAATAAATTTAAACTGAAATAGCGAAATATAGGATCGAAATGGAGCTTTTGATAATTTTTCTGGCGCCCAAATGTTATGACGTCGAAGAAAAAATATTTTTGTCTGTGAATTTCTCAAAATAAAATAATGACGGATTTGTCACAATTGAGCGGATGTATAATGTTTTCGCAAATTTCTAAAGCAAACATCCTAAAAATCTATATTTGACAAAAGCGTTGGTCGCCATTTGGTGCTTGTAACATAAATAAATATAATTCTTCCCTTTCCTGCTTATTTCAATCCCCTGTGCTAAGGTTTCTTTTTGTTTCATAATTTCGCCTGGAAATTTTCCATATTTTCCTGCTGAGTTGCCCTGACACTACCCCCACCTCCCCTCCCCACAATTAATTCTCTCTTGCCAGTAGGAAGCACATGATGGATTTTTTTCTTTGGTTTGCTTGTGATTCTGATGTGATTTGTATAAAAATGTCAATAGCAAACATTTCGGTTTTGAATATATATGGAGAAGTCACTGAAAAAAAAAAACGCAGTGTAATTCAAAGAAAAGAAGCTAAAAGAAAGAAACCGAAAACTAACAGAGGAAAACCAAACCAAGCGAGAGCAGAAAATGAAAGACGAAATAATTTCGGTATGTATTTGTTTGGCTGTGCTTATCCGGAGGCCCCCTTCGCCCCCCATAACCGCTCAATGGATGTACTGCTGCTGAACTTATTACTTCCTGACAGCTGTCAAAAAATATGCTAACACCAGTCACTGGAAATATGCAAAAATATGCTCGACATATATATATATATATATGTATATGAATAGAGGGGGGAATTTGCCAAGATGAAGAAGACGAAGCGTAAGATGCGCTGAAAGAACTACGCAAATAACAAACGGAACTCAAAAGCAGCAGCAGCAGCAGTAAAAAAGATTGGTATTATGTAAATCACAAATAAAGTTGAAAAAGGATCATAAGCGCCAAGTGGGTGGAGTTGAAGAAGAAGTTGCGGAAACAGAAATTCACTTTAAATATTGACATGAAAGAAAAGAATGCTGGCGAAACATCACCGAAAAAAATGGAGAAAGAACTATGCTATATGAAAATTTGACAGTTCTCAGGATATTCAAATGTCAAACGAACAGGAAAATTACACACACACACAAAACTTTAATAGTCAATATCCATGGGGAGGCTGCTGTGCTGCCCTAGTGTGGGAAATTATGATAGGAAAACTGCGACTCATAACTAGCTGTAACATGAGCCCTACAACACCGAGAAATGTTGATCTAAATTTATTTATTTATGAAAATTAGTTGGATTTTTTCGTTATTCAACCCTGACCTGTGTCAGGGGCACACACACGGTTAATTTTAGTCAATTGGTAAGATTTCAAAACATTGTAATTCCCGTATTAATGGGCGTTTTGGAGAAACAGAGAATTTTGAACGACACAAAAATCATAATTGTTAATATCCGTGCGCGAGTTCGCGTTCCCAACTCTGTGTGCATGTGTGCGCGCGCCCTAGCCTTTTTGTGTCATCTCTGATCCACGTTTAGGTAGCCTGTCTTTTTCAAAAGGCTACGATCCCCTGCGCTCTTGTTCTATCCCTAGGATTTATGTAAGAGTATTTGTTTTGGTTTTTTCTTTCTTTCCTTTCTTTCGTTTTCTTTCTTTAGAGCTGTGTTCGAAAACGCATTAAATGCCTCATTTACTTTGGCAGCTGATATGTCATCATTAATGTCAGGCGGATAACATGAGAGAGCGAGCGAGCGAGGCAAAGGCTTTATGTTTTCTTGTTTCTGGTGTATTTGTAAATTGGAAAATATTATTGGAAAATCCTTTAATGGGCCACCATGTCTCGATGCCGTTCGAAAATTGTTGGTAAATTTGTGTGTGTGTGTGTAAATGTTAAGAGGGAAGGATTTACTAAGTGTTTAAAGAGGATTTGGGGGACAAAGTAAATACAGAATTGTAAATTTCAAATTTAAGAGATTTATTGATGATGAAATAGGGGATACATAGGGAATTTTAACTTTTCGGCCACGCTTCATAAACTGTGACATGTGATTAAATCAGATAGAAGAATTTTCAAAATTTAAAAAATAGAGAATTCACGCTTTATAATTAAATTAGAAAGACCAATTTAGTAATACAATTAAAAAGAAAAAAATTTTCAAAATTTAGAAAATAGCGAATTTAAATAAAATAGGATGACATTTTTAAGTTTAAACAATATTTCCCATTCTTTGGGGGAGCTATAACGAAAATTTGTTCTAATGGCGCCCAACGTGGAATTGAATTGTCTCTTTTTTAGAAAGAAGAATTTTCAAAATTTAAAAAATAGAGCATTTTAATTCTTCGGCCACACTTCATAATTAAATTAGGAAAAAATTTAGAATTTAAGTTAAAAAGAAAAATTTTCACAATTTAAAAAAAGTTGTAAATTTAAATAAAATTTATTTAAATTAAATTTAAATAAATAAGAGAAGTTAATAAATGGAAGGATTAATTTTCGGTTAAAAAGGCACATGTTTAAATAATATTTTCTATTCTTTGGGGAACTATAACAACAATTTGTTGATTTGGCGCCCAACATAGAGTTGAAACTATCAAAATTTAAAAAATAATAATTAAATTAGAAAGACTTTTTTTCAAAACTTAAAAATAGAGATTTTATATAAAATAAGGAAGTTAATAAATTGAAAGATTAATATTTGATTAAAAATTGTTAGTTTAAATAATATTGTCTACTTTTTGGGGAACTAAAACATAGATTTGGTAAATTGGCGCCCAACGTGGAATTTTCTCTTTTTTAGAAAGAAAAAATTCAAAATGTTTAAATAATATTTTCTATTCTTTGGGGAACTATAACAACAATTTGTTGATTTGGCGCCCAACATAGAATTGAATTCTATCTTAAACAATCAAAATTTAAAAAATAAAAATTAAATTAGAAAGAAAGAAACTTTTTTTCAAAACTTAAAAAATAGAGATTTTATATAAAATAAGGAAGTTAATAAATTGAAGGATTAATTTTTGATTAAAAATTGTTAGTTTAAATAATATTGTCTACTTTTTGGGGAACTATAACATAGATTTGGTAAATTGGCGCCCAACGTGGAATTTTCTCTTTTTTAGAAAGAAAAAATTCAAAATTTAAAAAATATTTAATTTTATTTCTTCGACTACACTTTTTGGGGAACTATAACATAGATTTGGTAAATTGGCGCCCAACGAGGAATTTTCTCTTTTTTAGAAAGAAAAAATTCAAAATTTAAAAAATATTTAATTTTATTTCTTCGACTACACTTCATTATTAAATTAAAAAGAAAAAACTTGAATTAAGATTAGAAGGAACAAATTTAGAAAATATGGAATTTATAATAAAAATATAATTTATAATAAAAAGAATAAGAATTTATAATAAAAAGAATAAGAATTTATAATAAAAAATCAAAATAGGGCATTTAATAATTGGAAGAATTAATTTTTGGTTAAAAAAGCATTTATTTAAATTATATTATCTATTCATTGGGAAAATATAATAAAAGTTTGTTGAAATGGCGCCCAACATGGAATTTAATTGTCTTTTGGTTCCCACAGAAAAATTATTACACATTTTTCTTCTACAGAAAATTGTGAAAATGTGTAGATCCAACCAACTTAATATAATCATACCAACTTAATATAATTATTAAAAATACTATTCCAATGTTCAACATAAAATAATTGTCCGGAAAATATTTAATTTCCAAAGTGAATATCAGAAAATTTATATTTGATAAATGGGAAGCACAATTTGGTAAATATGCACTCAATAAGTCATTATATTTGTCAAATGGCGCCCAACGTTTGTTTTTTACATTATTTAACAATAGTGTGTAATTATTTAATTTAAAATATTATTTAAAATATTACCTCAAAACAAATTTATTACCAAAGAAAATATTTCAAAAATCATGACATATTTGACAAATGCCGTCCAACGTTTAAATAAGGCTTATGTTTTAGATATTGTCCTAGTAGTTTACATATATTCCCTCAAATACATTTCATTCCCAAAAATATATTTAATTTCCGAAGTGAATATACGAAAACTCACTTTATATTTGATAAATGGTGACAGCAATTTGGTAAATATTTACTTAAAAATATATAATTAAGGAAGGAGCCTTTTTTATTTGATAAATAGCGCCCAACGCTTGTTTCGAAAATATTGCTCAATGTTATACAATAAATAATTTAAAATAGTGTTACAAATATTATCTCAAAACAAATTATATACAAAGGAAATTTCACAAAAATCACACCAGATTTAATAAATGGCGCCCAAACTTTAGATTCGACTTATGTTTTAGGTATTGCTCAAATATTCCTTCAAATATATTTCATTCGTGAAGAAAACATTGGAAATATGGCGTTATATTTGATTTAGGATTTTTTTAAATAATGCTTCATTTAAAACGGTTGCTCAAATATTCCTGCAAATATTGGTCACTCTCGAAGAAAATATCCGAAAAAATCACATTATAAAAAAATTAAAATTCTAGATTTATGCGTTTCCAGCAAATTATTTTTCAGGGTGTACATATTTTTTTAATTGTTTAAAATGGTGACCAATGTTTGGTTTAGGAATTTTTAAATATCGCTCTTATGGTCTGACAAATATAATCCAAATATATTTTTCCAGGATGTAGTGCGAAAAAAGCAAGTTAATGGCGCCCAACCTGTGGTTAGGGCTTATTTGGCAGATATTATTCCGCTACACTGTTTATAAATTTAATATTTTTAGATTTTTTTAGTGAAATGAGAAACAGAATCCACATCATTTATCCATTTATTTATGTTTATTGTGGAAAGGAGGTTCAGAGAAACATTTGTATGATTTATTTCTAAATTGAATTATAACAAAAATATAAATTTAATATTTTCTGATTTTTTAAAGAAACTTCTGGCAAACAAAATCTATATTATTTATCAGTTTGTGACAAGGAGGTTTGGAAATAAATGTAGCTACTTTATTTTTAAATCAAATTACTTCCCAATATTAAAATATCTCTTTGTTCTTTTTAAATGGGCAAGATTCAGGGTTTTAGCAGACAAATATAAAATAGAACTATAATAAGGTTTGACGGATTTTAAATATTTTTTTTGTTTACAAGCCATTCATTTCACATTTTAGAACATTTTAATGTATTTAAAAAAATAATATATTTTAATTATTATTTATTGCTTTGCTATAGAGAAACACAAAACTTAATTTTCCATGAAATATATTATATATATGGCGAGGTCACCACATGCAAAAATGCAAAATGATATCATTTCCTTTTCTTTGGCGTTGCAGAGTAGCTACTTGGTGTGCCACTCATTTAGAATTCATTTAAATTTATAGCTTTACGATGCGCTACAGTGCATAAAGTGAAAGTTTTGGAAGAGAACAATAGATTTAGCAACGAATTTAGATTCCCAGGGAAACAGGGAAGATTTCAAAAATATATGATTTAAAAAAGGTTGTCAAAAAAATGGAATTTTTTAGGGAAGATCATGAAAATTATGAATTAAAAAGAAATAAAAAGAAAAAATGTGGGGTTTAAACTATTTTATATATTAAATATTTTATATATTTAAAATATTTTATATATTATTAAATATAAAAAGACTTAACTGAGAACATATGAGAATGGACTTTAGACAATGTCCACTGTTCATTTTTTAGATTTTTTTAAGATAATCGAATTAAGTCAAATGTATTTATTTATTTCCTTCTGAAATTCTAACTTTCTTTTGATTATTTGATAAATTTGAGTACATTACTATGTGAATAAGATTTCAATCTCTATTTAATAACCTTGAGACTAACCTGAGAAAATTAGAATTTTGTTAATTATGTCCGAAAATACAAATTCGATTTTTTTAATTTTATTAAAATAACCAAAAATATTTTTTATATTGTATTTGTTCAAAATTGAAACACTTTTAAAACGCCTAATTTAAAATATAAAATTTTATATTTTCTTTTTTCAATTGGTTTCTTTTTTTGCTGACAAGATTTCGATTTTAATTAGTTTTATTATTTTAAATGTTTAGCTTCCGCTTTAATCTGAAAAACAATTATTTCTAATTTGTTTTATTTCGTTTTTTCTTTTTTTTAGGGGGAGATTAACACAATTGCCCCAATTTCAGTTATCACAATATTTCGTAAATAATTAATGGCAATTTTCAAGATATCATTATTTTTGATTGAAACCAAGCACCCACCAACCAAACACACTAAAGATACTTTCAAGATTTTGTAATAATCCCTACGAGACATGACGCCATAGACCGAGCGAGCGAATTAAAAGCCAATTGTTAACAAGCTCTCATAAAACATCACGTAGTACCAACCAGCCAACAAAGTGGAGGTCATTTCCACACAGAAAAATTTATGGCTCTGAAAACTTGCAATATTCGTTTGGATTTTTATAGGGTCTCCCCATCATTTAAGAGATCCACGGAATGGGAATTGTTATAACAAAATCGAAATTTTATGGCATTTTATTGTCCAGCCAATGGTCGATTTGTTTTTTCATAAACTGTGATTTTATTATTTAGCTTCACCTCCCCCCTAAAAGTAATATTTTATGTATTTTTTTATAGATTTAACTTCCGAAAATCTTAAATTATTTTTTTCATAATTTCAGACTGAATCTTCTTTTTTCGGACAGTTAAACTGAATATATATTTTATCGGATGTGAGAGGGTTTTGGTTTAAACCAAAACAACAGCATAAAAGTAACAATGTTTTTGTGGCTGTTGTTGTTATTGTCATAAAAAAAAATTATAATGGTTTATGATATGTTTTACAATAAAATATGAATAACAACAAAAGAAGAAAAAACGGCAACAGCAACTATAACAACACTATAAAACAAAGATTTTATGTTAACCAAACCAAAGCAAAGCAAGGCAACAAAAAACGCCGAGACAATGACCAAAACGAAATAAGCCAGCCTGTATAAATAAAAAAACGTGTAAATGGTTTTTTGGTTAAAATTATGATAAATGTGAACACAACAACAAATGCTATACAAATTAGTTGAGAAATATATGTAATAGAAGCATAACATTTTTTTACTTTATGGTGGGGGGCGGAAATCGTGATGTTTCAGTTCGCGAAAAAATCACGGAGTTCAAATAAAACAAATAAATCATTGTGTCATTTTGTGGGTACTCCAAAAAACAAGATAAATTGCAAATTTTAGAGGTGAAATTGCCGAAAATTGACCACAAGTTAGAAAATAGTAAACAGAGATTGAACTCCTATTGACAGAGTCATGTACGCAAATTTAGAAAAAAAATATAATAGAAAGTTTTGGAAGCTGTGACAATTACAAAAAAAATTAAGACATACATATTTTTTATATTTTAATTTAATATCTATATTTATAAAAGAGAATGCCGTCCGTGTGAACACGCAAAACTTTATAACGGATCGTCTGATTTTCACGATTTTGGGCTTGATGAATTCGTGTTGGCCCAAGGAAGGACATAGGATGTAGGACAATTTCCAGAAAAATATAAAATCCGGGAAGATTTTAACGAAAATTTTACTGTTTTTTTTGTGAGTTTAACAAAACCAAATAATATTTCGAATGTTTTACATTTTTTTTCATGTCAATGTCATTTCTTTTGTGATTTCATATCTTTTGTGATTTTCATATTTCATATTTCTTCGAATATTATTACATATTTTGGGTTTTCATTTTAGTGATCATGCCGCCAATAAGAAGGTCAAACCTTTCACGTCGCTGAAAATTGGAACCTATATATTACAAACCACGATAATACCAATATGATAAGATCAATATGAAACCTGATTTAAATTTTACCATTTGTATTTTGCCTGGCGAAGCGGGCGGGGTTCAGCTAGTATATAATAATAATAAGTTAATTTATAATAAGTTTAATTTTCATTAACTTTAAAAAATCTAAATAGAATAGTGGGTCAATCTAAATACCTTTTGTATATGATCATTGACTCTAATTTTAAAATTAGTTTATTATAGAGATTGAACTCTTATTCACACAGTAATCTAACAAAATTTATCAAAAATATAATAGAAAGTTTTAGAAATTTTAACTTAACAAAAATAAATAAATAAGAATTTTCAAATTTAACATCAATTTTAATTTCTTGCTTAAATTTGTTTAGCTTAAAGAACTTGTTATTTTATTCAGGTGAAGGCAAGGTCGTGAGCCAAAATTAAAATAAAATCACACTTTTAAAAATTCTATATAAATTTAAGGATTGAGATTTGAGAAAATATTTTCTCGCTATTTAGTAAAATTCTATTTTTAAAATTTCTAAATAATTTTAGTGATTCAAGAAAACACCTTCTCACTATTTAGCCCAATAGATGTAGTCGAAAATTCAAATTTAAATTAGAAATAAATAATATTTCAAAAACACTCTAATTTGCCAAAATTTAAAATTTTTCTTTATGAGGAAGACAAAAGGAAAGAGCCAAAAATCCATTTCTAATAATTTTAGTGATTCAAGACAACAGTTTCTCGTTATTGACGAAAATACTAAAACCATTTAAAAAAAAATAAATAATATTTTTCATTAAAGAAAACACTTTCGCGGTATTTAGCCAAAGAGTCAGATTCTATTTTAAAAATTTCTAAATGATTTTAATGATTCAGGAAAATACCTACTCACTATTTAAAATTCAAATTTAAATTCAAAATAAATAATATTTCAAAAACACTCTAATTTGCCAAAATTTTAAATTTTTCTTTATGTGGAAGACAAAAGGAAAGAACCAAAAATTCAAAATCCGTTTCTAATAATTTTAGTGATTCAAGACAACACATTCTCGTTATTGCCGAAAATACTAAAACCATTTTTTAAAAAAATTAAATAATATTTTTTATTCAAGAAAACACTTTCGCGCTATTTAGCCAAAGAGTCAAATTCTATTTTAAAAATTTCTAAATGATATTAATGATTCAGGAAAAATACCTACTCACTATTTAGCCCCAATAGAGGTAGTCGAAAATTGATTTTTTTATTTATTTGGATGAAGCAAGGCAAAAGGAAGGAGCCAAAAATTCAAATCCCAGTTTTGAAAATTCTTAATAATTTTTTTATGTTGAAAAGTCGCAGCGAAGCCACTTGAAAAGACTTTTGACATGGTCGAAATCATGATCGTGGTAGTCTGCAGCCATGTAATAAATGTCATCATGCCATTTGTAAATAAATTTGCATTCTATTAAATATAGATGCAAAATGGTTTTGAGCCAGGACAATATCCCAGTTCAAATCAAATTCTTAATAATTTTAACGATTCATAAAAACACTTTATCGTTATTGCCCAAAATTCTAAAAACATTTTAAAAAATTTTAAATAATTTTTTTGATTCAAGAAAATACTTTCTCCACGAAAAGTTAAATTAATTTTTTAAAAATTAAAAAAAAACTCTTTCTCACGATCTTGCTTTTTTGCTAAAATCATAAATTTTATTAAAATTCTAAATAAATTCAATTATTCAAGAAAATACTTTCTTGTTATAGCCAACCATTATTCTTAATCCATTTTTAAAAATTTTAAATAAATTCAATGTCTTTTTCTCCATATTTAGCCAAAAAGAGGTAGACGAAAAGTAAAATTATTATCAAAACAACTTTAATAATTCAAACTTTCTCACTATTTTGCTAAAATTTAAATGAATTTTTAAAATTTCTAAATAATTTCGCACTCCCTCTCGTTATTGCCAAAAAAATTCAAATCATGTTTCGAAAAATTTCTAGATAATTTGAATAATTCAAAAAAAATATTTTCTTATTATTTATCCGAAAAGAGGTAGCCGAAAAATCAAATTATTTTCTTAAAAAAAAACAAAATAACTTCAACAATTCAAAAAAACAATTTCTCACTATTTAGCAAATATTATAAATTAAATTTTTTTATTTTTAAATATTTGTACTATTTTTCCAGCTAAACGAATTCTGCAGAAGGGCGAATTTTGGCTTTCTTTATGAATAATATAAAAAATACTAAAATTAAAAATTTCGCTGACGATGCCTTTAAAAAAATCTAAAAAAATATACAAAATAAAATTTACTGAAGGAATTTTTTAAAGATAATCGAATGAAATATATTTATTTATTTCCTTCTTCCAACTGTCTGAAATTCTAACTTTCTTTTGATTATTTGATAAATTTGAGTACATTACTGTGTGAATAAGATTTCAATCTCTATTTAATATTTACTAACCTTGAGAAACTGAGAAAATTAGAATTTTGTTAATTATGTCCGAAAATTCAAGAAAATACCAAAAATGTCGATTTACTGAAGGACTATATATACAATTTTATGATGTATTTTGGATTTATAGACTCGAAAACGATGTTTACATTTTTGTATGGATATTTTTTTTTTAATTTTTACTAAAATTCAAATTTTCATCGAAGTCTTTAATATTTGTACTGGCACGAAAAAAATCGTAAAAAATGGAGAAAATAGTTCTATTTTTTAATATCTAACATTCTAAGTCAGAACACATTATCGGTATGTAACACGTTAACATATGGATAAATGTAAAAATTATGAAATTCTTTGTAGGCGCAAAAGATTTTTTTAAATCATGAAAATTATATTTTTTATTTTTTGTTTAATTAATATTTTGTGAAAAAATCGAGTTTCATTAGAAAAAAAAATACACTTTTCTTCTTGAAAATTCTTATTAATTTATTACTATTATTAGCGCCATAATTAAATTTGAAATATTTAAAACACAAGTTGCCAATAAATACAAGAAATATATTTAAAATGTTTCACAAGTTATTATGCATTTTTCATTTGGATGCAATTTCTTGACATTTGGAAGTGGATGACACACTCTAGTATATTTCTGAATGTTTATATATTTACTAAACTTCAAATAAAACTATTGACTCAAAATTCACACGATAAACATTATTCTGAATAATTTATATACAATTGGTTGACATTTGGGGAACAGGTTTTTCGGCAATATTCAGGCCAAACAATGGAATGAAACTAAGAATAACTAGCAATATTTATGACATTCACAATGTGTTCGGATGTTATGCTTTAGAATAATGCAAATGAAATGATCCCGTTAAGAATTGTGTGGGTGGGAATTTTGGAAATATTAAACAAAATATTGGGCAAAAAATCCAATAGGATTTACCACAATTTTCGACAAGAAATTTGAAATTTCAGGTAGCTCATTTAAAGAAACAAATACTTAGGAAAAACTACCTGGATTAAGAAGAAATATTGATTTGGGTTTGAACATTGAAAATAGCCAATTCTCTCTCATCGCTCCGTGTGCGTTTGTTGCCAAAGTAGCAGTTTTAAATGTGATTTAAACCGTAATATTTAATATTTTGATATATTGCAATACTTCTCACACTTTAATTTACCGTGTACGGAGAAAACTATTTATTAATAAACTACTTCTTTGGAAACTTTTAAGAATTAAAAAGTCAAATAAATCGTTTTTTATATTTTTGGTGCGTAAAAAATTATTAACTGTTTCAGTTTTTTTCTTATTGCAAAAAATGTTTTGTTTTATTGCATAATACTTGCAATGCATAGCAAAAAGCAAAAAGGCTACATATTATATAATTAAAAATCTATAAAAGTATAGTTTTTTGCAGGACATAACAACACGCACAAAAAACCCAAACATTTCGCCTGGAACTAGGAAAAAAAACAAATATGTATATATTTACCACAATTATGTATGTACAACGAAACAAACAAAGTGGCGTAAATGTAGACATACACATAAATATATACATTTGTTAAAAATATATTTACATTGTTAATACATAATGTATACACATGTGTAAATATTTGTGAAAAAATATTTATGAAAAAATCTTTCAAAAAATAACTAAAACCTTTTTTAAAAACTCTAAATAATTTCGCTATCGCCAAAAATTCTAAAACCATTTTTAGAAATTCTAGAAAAATTTAATGATTCAGAATAACCCTTCCTCGCTATTCAGCTATTTTTTTTAATATTTTAGAATAATTTAATTAATAGCTTTAAGCTAATGTGGCATTAGTCTTTTCGATTTTTTTATAGAAGAAAGGCAGAAGATTATCCTTTATTATTTTTGCTGTCTAAAAATTATTTAGTTAGAGAAGTCTCAAAGCTCTTATTGAACTTACTTTATAAAAATTAGACATCCTATTGATATGATGAATAACCTAGCAAATCTTAAAAAAATACTTTTTAATTATATTAAAAAAAATAATATTTTGTGTTCTCTTTATCTGTTCTCAAACGTCGCTCTGTTTCTATTGGGTATACTCATTTTTGGGGGGCTAAAATAATTTCCTCAAACTCTTTATCAGTGTTCCCTTTCCAGAAGTATGTGTTTAAGGAACATGCTATGATTCAATTGGAGGTACTCAGGGTATAAACGACCCACTTTGATGGTTAACAAAATAGCCAAAATATATTCTCTCATTCTGTTAGCGTCCGCTGGACCCGTGTGGACAATTCAGTGTTAAATCGACTTATATTTGGGAGGAGTTCCCCCCCCCCCCAGATATGTTGGGGAGATTCAGTGGAATATTTACTTTTTTATGGGGAACACAAATTCTTATAGAAATCAAAAAACATATATAAATAAACTGATGAAAGCATTTAACACATGTTCTTATATTTGGGAGAAATTCCCCCCAGATCTGTTGGGGAAATCCAGTGGAATATTTACTTTTTTCATGGGGAACACAAATTCTGATAGAAATCAAAAAACATATATAAACTGATGAAAGCATTTAACACATGTTCTCTATACAGCAAATCTCTGATGATTGTCCCAACAGAAACATATGAAATACCTACTTTCCATTGCCAAAAATAAATGTCCTTCCTTAGCTGTATTGTAGGGATCACAATTTCCTATAGGAAAACACAAACACTATATACATTAAACCACTGATGATTGTCCCCATACAGAACATGGCATACTTATATGTTTGAATGAAGTGCTGCTCCTTTCCATTACCAAAGACAAGTTTTCTTTGAAAGAAGAAAAACTTGATGTTATTCGTATAAAATAAATAAAATCAATCACTAATCAATAACATTGGGGAGGATTCTTAGATTGTCTCTACTTAAACTGAGAACCAAGATGATTATTATAGTGGACCTAATTGGTACATTTAGAAGAGTTTTTATTGGCATTTGGAAGAGCTCTTAAACCGAAGTCATCCTGATACCAATACTTGCTATGTTTGATGAGTTTGAAAGTTTTGCAATTATTTATTTGTTTCGGCTATTTTTTTGTAAATTTAAATACAATACAAAATACAAGGCCAATATTATTTTTTGCATTTGTAGTATTTGACAAATGTAAACATCCTGATTCACGAAGTGTTTAGACCTTTGCTAAAATTTTAATAGGCCATCCTGATTTCAATATTCTATATATGTTTAATTATTTTTCAATTAGTGGGGGATCCTCAAAACGAGAGCAAATGTTTTATTTTGATTTAAAGACCAACTCAAGGTATTTGGAAATATAATCTATCCTGTTATGATTTTAGGATGTACAGGGACATAAACATAAATTATTTTCTAGTTTTACCACCATTTTCACAAAGTGTGGTCCTACCAGACTGTAGGATGAGTATAACCAACAATTATATTTGTCAGTTTGTGTGGACTTTGACAATTAATACTGTTGGTTATCTCTAATTGGAGTTGGTGAAAATGGGTGTTAGTGTTGTTTGATTCAAAAACAAACAAACTACACCTTTTTCATTTGTAATTCAAAAGACCTCACTTGAAATTCCAAAATTCCATTTGCAATTCAAAAAATATCACTTGAAATTCAAAAATTCCATTTGAAATTCAAAAAATGTCAATTGAAATTCAAAACTCGTCATTTGTAATTCAAAATACAACATTTGAAATTCAAAAGTTGTTATTTGTAATTCAAAAGATAACATTTGAAATTCAAAAATTGCATTTGAAATTCAAAAAATATCAATTGAAAAATTCAAAATATCAACTGAAATTCAAAAAATATCATTTGAAATTCAAAACTCATCATCTGAAATTCCAAACTCGTCGTTTGTAATTCAAAAGACACCATTTGAAATTCAAAAGACATCATTTGAAATTCAAAACTCTTCATTTGTAATTTAAAACTCATTGCTTAAATAATTTTGTTTACCCTTTTTGAATTTCAAATGGTGTCTTTTGAATGACAAATGGCGAGTTTTGAATTACAAATGATGTTTTTTGAATTTCAATTGATATTTTTGAATTTCAATTGATATTTTTTAATTTCAAATGGAATTTTTGAATTTCAATTGATATTTCTTCAATTTCAAATGAAATTTTTGAATTTCAAATGGTGTTACACTTGAAAATGGTGTAGTGTATGTTGTTGCTTCGCCAGAATCCTATATATGCCTGAACTATGCCTGGACTAATTTTATTGCCTCTACATCTTTATTTCCTCTAATCTATATTCGTTTTTTTCGTTCGTTTTCGAAAGAATTGAGAAATTACTTGCCTTGTCTACCATGTGTGCGGGCTGCTGTCGATGTCGATGATGGAGGTTGCGTTTCATTTGCCCGATGTGGCAAATGTTGATATTCATAATCATAATATGATGATTGTGAATCGGGCTGTTGCTGTTGTTGCTGCTGCTGCTGTTGCAATTGGAAATTCTGTTGATTCTGATGATGCAGTGTATTCTGCTGTGACGCCGTCGCGGCATGAGGATGACGTGGTGTCATTGAGCCGGTACCACCACCGCCGCCGCCACCGCCACCCACCGCTCTGGTGTCGTCGCGACAATCCAAGGTGGTTTCATATTCATAGGGATTCATGGTGGACGATTCTAGAGGACATTCGTCGTCGTCGGTATCGGTGCCACCGTCGTAGATGTTCTCAGCGTGACGGTATGCCGGATGATGATGATTTTGCTTTGAGAACTTAATTTTGATGGTTTTGTGGGCGGAATGAAACCGCAACTACACACACCCGAAAAGATAGTGACAGAGTAAGAAAGAAGGAAAGAGTGTGAGAGAGGGGGAGGAGAGGGAGTTCCACTAGAAACTAGTGTGGGTCCCAAGTCTCAAACTTTTTTCTTTTTAAATTCTAGAGGGTACTTTTTTCATAGAGTCCAACAATCCTTTCAAAATACATTTACATAGCACGTTTTTTGCACATATTTTCTTTTTGGTTGAGTTTTTTTTGAAAAGGACTTTTTTGTTTTTTTTCTTCTTTTACTTCAAATTTTCTTTTGCATTTTGAACTTTCCTTTTTGTTGTCAAGTTTCTTTCGTTTCGCCTTCTTTGCTTTATTTAAAGGCTCGTTTGTTGTAATTGTATTGTGTGTGTGTGTGTTTGAGGGGTGGAGGGAGTAGGAGGTAGTTTTATGTGGTAAACGAGGGATTTCCTCGTTTGCTGCGAAATTTTTCAAATGGAAATTTTCCTTTTTCTGGCTGCGGCCAGTATTGGCGCGCGGCTGCCTCCGTCGTTCAACGAGAACGCCCTGTGGCTGTGGCAATAAAATGCTCAAATATATTTAAACAAAATGCCTGTGGCCCAAGCGAGGAGCAATATCCTTTTGCTGCTTCCTTTCGTTGTGTGCGTTTTTTTGCTGTTGTTCGCAAAAAAACAACATTAAAATGAAAATGTAATGTTGGCTCGGGTTCCGGTTTTTCGTTTGTGTGTGATTGTTGTCGATGTCGTTGTTGTTGTTCTTTTTGTTGTTGTTTTTGGGGGGCAAACAATTTTAATCCGTTTTTGTTGTAGGCACCACCACTGACTGACTGAGGGGGATTTTGGGCCACCACCACCACTAACTAAGGCAGGTCAAGTGCCATTTATTTGGTTTTAAATTTGTTTCACAGATTCTTGGATTTCACTCTTTAAACTTTAAGGAAGGGCGTTTTATTGTTACACCCGCACAAATTTCGCAACACAAATTTTTCTTTTTGAAAATACTTAGAACTTAACAAAATTTTTCTTCTTCTCAATTTCACTGGAAATTCACAAAAACATTTGGTTTTTTTGCACTTTTTGCACGGGGCAAAATTATTTTCACAACTCCGTTGGGGCGATTTTTTGTGTGTTAAATTCCAAAGGAATTTTTTTCATAAATTTTCTTCACGGTTTTTCTTTATTATTTTTCTTTCTTCGGCTTGGCTCGCAAGCAAGTTACAACACGCGCGTATTGTTTTCTGATTTATAACAAGATTCTCATCAGATGCAATCTATAGATACTTTTTTCTACCATACTTTTTTGTGTGGTATGGACGTTTGCTGTGTGTGCGTGCGTGAGTGTGTTTGATGGAGCTTTGTCGTGTGTGTTATGGAAAATGTGTTGTATGATATTTGGTGAAACAGAAACAAAAAACTAAATTTATTTTGAACGGCCGCCGGTCTTTGGGTTTTTCAAACGATTTACAAACAGCGAGCGACGTTTTAAGACTGAATGCATGAAAGAATTTTTGTGTATCTTGAGGTCGGTGCGTACGCAAAAGAGCACCACTAGCTCACACACACACAGAGAGACTCATACGGCCGCACACAACACTGTGCTCAGGGCTCACTCATCACAGGCGCGCTCTCTCTCTCTGTGTGCAGTGTGGCTGCACACACACGCACACTCGGTTAATGTTGTTTGCGAGCAAGCAGAAGCACGCAGGCAGGCAGACCGTTGTACAGCAGCAGCAGCAACACAAAGCCTGCGCAATTCCCAACCAGATACACTCAACCAAACCGAGGGGTTTACGAACTTCAGGCCGCCACATACAAGCAAGCAAGCAAGAAAAACAAAACACACACACACTACAAAACTCCCTCACAATTGTGTACGGAGGCATTACAGAACAACCGAAAGCCACACAGAGCGCTCTCACAAATTTCATCACTGTGTTAGGCACAGTGAGAGAAGTGTGTCACTGCCATAGAGCACAGAGCCTGCGAGAAATACACAACCATAGCTAAACAACCCACCACACCAAGCAGGCAAACATAAACAGAGAATCCAACGCACATGCTGCAAACGAACAACAACAGAGAGTGAGAGCGAGAATGAGAGTCGACGAAATAAAGAAATAAAAAAAGGCTGAGAGTATCTCGTATATCTCAAATAGAAAAGAAAAACTTCGTTAAGTTTGGTCTGCACAGTGGCATAGCAAGAGGGGTAGGTACTGCAAAACAGCAGCCTTCGTTAAAAGTATCTCAAAAATACAACAACCACTGCAATGTTCGTTAAGTTTTTTCTGCGAAAACATGAAAAATAGGGGAAATGTACAATATTTACTCAGAGAAATGGCGAAAAAGAGGAGAGCGCGCAATCATGGAAAATCAACAGAGTTGAGGCCACAGTGGCTGTGTAAACAGGGCGCATGATTTTGGGCTGCACTCATACGCCACAGTATGCAAAAGTATCTGCAAAGAAAAATACTGGCACACAGCAAGGAACATTGCAACTCAACGCAACTTCAAACAGTCAGACGCACCTCCCCACCCTTTTTGCCTACCCCAAAAAAGAAAAGAAAAATATTTTTTCTGCACAAATTTTCAGAAAATTGCTTTGCTCTCCCACCTAACGCAGACCTGAATCTCAGGTCTGTTGGAGTTCTACAGAAATCGCACATCGAGCAGCTACCACAGCACGCATCATTCGCAGCAGTAGTAGCAGCAGCAGCGGCCGCTGTTGACGGCCAATTCAATGGGCTCTGCACACAATTGAAGCGTTAAAAGCACTCAAAAAGAGACATTTGAAGGTTAAAAAGTGCGTTAACTTTTGTTTGTTAGATGAGATGAGATTCGCACAATTGGGAAAATGTGCGAAACTAACTGGCCCGCAACGCATTTATCTCTAACACCCGGTCACGGAGGGGAAGGAAATTCAGATACTTTAGATTTCCGCCCCTTCGTGGCAGATAAATGTTGTCGTCGAACAGAAATGTTAAGTTAGCTAACGGTGAAAACATTTGCTTAACATTTACAGCAGCATTTAACAGAAAATGTATATCCTTGGGGATTTTTGAAAACGAAATTCAGTGATGATTATTCGTAACAATCACACAATACAGCAAGGTTATTTGAATATTTATTATTGAAAAATTAAAAAAAACAGCAAGGCTCAGATGATAAATTGGCAATATCTGAAGCGATTTAAATTTTTAAATTTAATTGAATATTTTATGTCTATATTGAGATGATATGATTAAAAATATATATAATAATATCGCACTTGTTCCACAAAAGGATAACAAAAATTAAATTAAACAACTAAAAATGTAACTACTACTACTACTACAGATAGTCTAAAGTAGATATTCCCAGCGGGAAAATTTGGAAGGCATCCCCTTAGAAGGCCTTCTAAAATGCCTTCTCTTCGGATCCGAAACACATTCCTGTATGTCTTCTGCAAATAGGCATTCCAGAAGACCTTCTTCGGGCATGAAAAAAGGTTCGGCGCTCATTCTTACCTCGCTTCTCTAAGAAGGCCTACCAGAAGGCCTTCTTGGAGAAGGCATTTAGAAAGGTCTTCTCATTTCCTATTAGATAGATCCAATGGACATTCTTCATTACCTTCCTTTAGAAGGCCTGCTAGCATGCTGGGAAAATGAAGGCAGTACGGTTGGTGTCGATTTTATTTTTTTTACGAGTTTTATGAAAGATATTTTCACAATTCTCCTGATTTGAACTCAATTAAAATACATTTATTTAAAATAATAGGAAATTATTACATTTAAAATTATTTTTTAATGTTTTGTTTGTTTAGTGATAAAAAATATTTGTTGTTGTTGTCGTTGTGACTTTCTTAGTAACACCTAAAAGAGGCAATATAATACAGATCGACATAGATCCACTAAATCTAGTCGATTTAGCAATGTCTGTCTGTCTGTGCATCTATTCCTGCAATCAAACTACAGTTCGCAATTCTTCACCGATTCAAGTGAAACTTTATATATGGATTTTTTTCGGGGTAATACGAACGCTATTTAATATTAAGAAAATCGGGTTAAATGCAGATATTGCCTTTATACAAAGGTCTTTATACATGTTTTCATATAGACCCGTAAAAACGGCCAATATGATTTCTTTACGCTCCAAAAGTCAGATATATGCGATAATTTTTCGTTACCAATGTTACCAATTGTAGAATTTATTATAAACAGTGGAAATAGGGAAGACCTTTAATATTTAGACGTTTACGCCCACTAATATCCACGACAATATATTTATCGGAGATGAAATAGAAAAATATTTAAATCATCTTCAAGAACAAACGAAAAACGTTCTTACTTTATTACGAAAATATTTATCGTATGCTTCATACTTTCTTCAGAAATTAATATTATTACACGTCCGACACCCATTCCTGAAGGCCTTTTACGAAAAGGCATTTTCAAAGGCCTTGTCATTAGATGCTACAGGATCCATAACTCATGCTTGCTTGCCTTCTTCGGATAGGCATGCTAGAAGGCCTTGCGAGAGAAGGTGTTCGATTTATCGATGGGTATTTTCTACAAACTTTTTGTTGTAAACGCATAACAAAATTCTGTGGCTCATTCCTACTTCCCTTCTTACGCCAGGCATGCTAAAAGGCCTGCCAAAAGAAGGCAACGGCGAATGTGTTCGCTTCGATTAAGGTCATGCGTTTCTATAAACTTTTAGACACAAACAGACAATAAAGTTCTGTAGTTTAGTAAGTAGCACTTCCGATTAACAATACGAAGATCATGGGTTCAAATCCAGCCAAGGCAAATAAATATGATGAAAGATTTAAATAAAAAATAAATTTAATGCCAATAACAAGGCCAGAAATATTGAAACAAGTTCTGGTCCATTGGTTCGTCATATATTTTTTTTAATTTTGCGCCCTATTTTTTGACCTTGTAGAAGGGCTTTGGTTGCAGGCCTTCCAGAAGGTCTTTGGTAGGAGGCCTTCTAGATGGCCCTTTGTCAGAGCCCTTCTAGAAGGCCTGCGAATAGAAGCGAAAGGGAAGGCCTTGCTCTCCAATTTTACCCTGTGTTAATTTTAAATGAGTATAGAATGCAGCAAGGCATGCCTTGCGCCTCCCTAAGAAGGCCTTGCTTACGCCTTCTTTTTCCCGCTGTGTTCTGAAGGCACAGTAATGGTCATCACTAGACAGCGGATTTTTATGCAAAATTATATTTTGAACGGATGCTTATAACCGACTGTCGACTTCACACAAACGGCTTTCATGATAGAAATATTTAAATAGTCGATATAAAAATTTGTATGTTATCAAATTCTGCATAGCGATACGCATACTTTATACATATATGGACTTAAAATGGGATTTGCATAAAAATCCGCTGTCTAGTCATCACAGTTTTTGTACGAAGGAGGAAACAAAACACTGGGCTATTTTTAAAGTTTTTGGATATGTTGTTTATTGACAAAAATAATATTTTTAAATTTTTAGTTGCTACCCATTTGTGTATATTAAATAAAAAAGAAAAAAAAATAATTCAATATCTAATAAAAATAATAATTCATATATTTTTTAAATGTATTCGATTGGGCTTACTAGCTTAATATTTGTATGAAATTTGCTCGCTTAACAAGAAAGTAGCTTACTACTTTCTTAGTTACCGAGTAAGGTGGTGCCAGATTTCTATATCTGAATTATTTAAATAAAATCAGTGGATAAAAATGTTGTCACCTTATCAAGTCTCTTAATTGTAAGCTAGTAACGAAACTATTAATTTTCTGTAAAATATCATTTTTAATTTTTATAGAAAAACTGGACGTGATGACATGTGGCGTCTGTTAGGGAATTTAAATAATTGTAGTTTTCTTAAAAAAAAAATGAGCCACCAGAACTTTTGTGATGAAAAATATATTTTATATTTTTTCTGTCCAATATTACGCTTTGAAATCAAATAAATTTATGGTTTTATTTCTACAGATTGTTTTGTATTGCCGTGTGTATTTTGAAAATTTGGCAATGTCTCCCTTTCATTCATTCATATTTGTTTTCTGTATTGATTTACGTATTATTTTCCCAATTGCTTTATTGTGAAAGGTTTTGATGATTTTTAATATCGCGACGAATAGAAGATGATTCGTAAATGTCCGACCCTCCAACATGTTAAATTTTTTAACGATTCCAATGTTGTAGTACAATGTTGTACCGATTGTTTACTAAGCAAAAAATCTTGGAATACTTTACAATTACACTATACCACAACAAAGATATAGCATTTTCTAATGTATTTTGGCCTTCCAAACTCGAAAACAATCTATTTTTATATCCTACACCACATCGTGGTCTAGGGTATTATAAGTTAGTTTCACGCCAAATGTTTGTAACACCAAGAAATAATTGAGCTAGACCCACCTTTAAGGATACAGATCGGCTTAGAATTACCAGCTGAGTCGATTTAACGATGTCTGTCTGTCCGTCCGTCTGTCCGTCTGCTGTCCATCTAAGCTTGTTCGCACTCTACAGGTCGCAATTTTTGTCCGATTGTCATGAAACTTGGCAAAAGTTATTTTTTCTGGCCAAGGATCATCGGTATTGAATTTGGAGGAAATCGGTTCACATTTAGATATAGCCCCCATACAAATAACGCTCCCGATTTGACATTTTCCGCTCTAGAAACGACATATTGTACCCGATTTTCTTTAGATTTTGTAGAACATCTTATAATCGAACTAGAAACACCTATGCAGAAATTGGGTAAGATCGGTTCAGATTTAGATATAGCCCCCATACAAATGTCGCTCCCGATTTGACATTTTCCGCTCTAGAAACGACATATTGTACCCGATTTTCTTTAAATTTTGTAGAACATCTTATAATCGAACTAGAAACTCGTATGCAAAAATTGGGTAAGATCGGTTCAGATTTAGATATAGCCCCCATACAAATGTCGCTCCCGATTTGACATTTTCAGCTCTAGAAACGACATATTGTACCCGATTTTCTTTAAATTTTGTAGAACATCTTATAATCGAACTAGAAACACCTATGCAGAAATTGGGTAAGATCGGTTCAGATTTAGATATATCACCCATACAAATGTCGCTCCCGATTTGACATTGTCCGCTCTAGAAACGACATATTATACTCCATGTTCTTTAAATTTGGCACAATATCTTATAGTCCAACTAGAAACACGTATGCAAATATTGGGTAAGATCGGTTCAGATTTAGATATAGCCCCCATACAAATGTCGCTCCCGATTTGACTTTGTCCGCTCTAAAATCCACATATTGTACCCGTTTTTCTTTAAAATTGGCACAACATCTTATAATCCAACTAAAAAACCTATGGTGAACGTGGGTAAGATCAGTTCAGATTTAGATATAGCCCTCATACAAATGTTGCTCCCGAATGTTTAACCGATTTTGGCCAAAATTTACATATTATATTTCACCAATAAACAGACATGGTGAAAGAGGGTCACATCGTTCCAGGTTTCAATATACCTCCATACAAATGTCCTTTCCGATTTAACATTTTTTGTCAAACACATACATTTACAGGATGCAAAAATCCTTCCCGATTTCACTTTTTTACCGAATTAAATTGCAATGAGAATTTTTTGAGTGATGCCCATATGTCCATACTTTGGTATACTACTGTATAATTTGTATTTGTCTATCGGCCAATTGGATAAATTAAGATATTATTTACCATATTCGTTAAATTTGACTAAAGATGAATTTATAGCATATAAATTATATGAATATAATTTAAATAATTTGTATGAACTACATAAAATTGCTCCCATGAAATACCTGGGTTTAGTAATCAAAGCGAGGTACATACGCAGGGAGTGGTGTAGGGTATTATATAGTCGGCCCCGCCCGACTTTAGCCGAACCGACTTTAGCCGAACCTTTAATATTTGTACTTTTATCTTGGAAATATAAGTACGACTTATGATGGCTACAATTGTTGCAAATTTCACTTTCAAATAGAAACAGTGTTATAGGAGAAATCTCCATTTTTTTCTGAAAAAACATATTTTTTCTTGGCATGAAAAAGACATAAAAAATAAAAAAATGGAAAAATATTTCATTTCATTTTTTAGTACCTAACATCCCAACAGAGAAAATAATTTCTATATCTAATAGATCAAGAAGAAATTTTGAAACTATTTTTTAATTTTTATTAAACAAAAATCCAGAAATCTCTACAAATATGTAATAGCTGACATCCCAACAAAAAAGCAAGGTCTATTTGAAGAAGTTATGACTCTTTTTCTTGTAGTACATGTCCTCTTTAAATATGACAAAAACAATTTAAACACAAATTTCCTAAAAATGACACGAAAGTCTCTTACTTCTACAATATGTGTCATAAACCTTAAATCTATAGATATACTTCAAAAAGGAATAGTTTTTTGGTAAGATCTGAGCTATTGTAAAATAAAACAAAAAATATTATGTTATCTAATTTGTAAAGGGGATTTAGGCATTGTTTAACCAAATATTAAAAACACTTGTACATTTATCCATAGATTGATTGTTCGCATATAGCCATAGTTTTCTTTGTTAGAATTTTAGGTAGTAAGAAATAAAACAAAATATTTTTTCCTATTTTTTTATCTCAATAATAATTTAAAATTATTTATTTAGTTGGATTGCTTATAAAAATCAAAATGAACTAGGGTAAAGAAAGTTGCAAATGCCTTACATCAGTCAGAATTTATTTCGCTTTTTATACCCTCCACCTGCAGGATGGGGGTATACTAACTTTGTCATTCCGTTTGTAACACCTTGAAATATCGACCTGAGACCCTATAAACTATATATATTCTTGATCGTTATAAAATTCTAAGGCGATCTATCGTCCGTCTGTCCGACAATCTGTCCGTCTATTGAAAGCACGCTAGCATCTAAACGAAAGGAGCTAGGACGTCCAAATTTTCCATAAATGTGTCATATAGTCGTAGGTCGGTTGGGATTGAAACTGGGAGAAATCGGCCCAAAGGGAAAATTTTTTCTCTCACAAGAACTAAAAATACCCATAATAACCCCCATTATTTTAGAGTATTTATGCATATTTTTTCAATATGTCTAAGTGCAGTTACTTAATATTGGATATGCGCATTCCCCCTATAACAAAAAGTGCACCTAAAAGAGATTTTTATTCGTAGGGGGTGAAATGGGGCAAAAATGGATAAAAATGGCACCTATTAAACGACAACAGCTAGAAACACGAAATTCGGTGTGTACATTCCTGTAATTGAGTAGATACATAATATAAAAGTATTTTTTTCCAAATTCGAACTTTTAAGGGGGAAATGGGAATAGAGGGATAAAAATGGTACGAACTAAACGGCTGCACCTAGAATAATGAAATTCGGAAATTCGAAATAAACAGATTTTTCAAAATTCGTACTTTTTGGGGTTAAAATGGAAAAAAAGGGCATAAAAATAGTATCAAACAAATGACCGCTGCTAGAGTCATGAAATTCGAAGTATACATTCCTCTGATTGCGTGGACTAGGGTTTGGGGTTTCCGGGACTTTTTTCATTTCCCGGGAAAACGGGAATGAAAATTTTTATTCCCGGGAATTCCCGGGATTTAATAATTTATTTTAGGTACATCCAATGTGGATTAAAATATCAACATTTAGTAACAGGTGTGATTTTTTAACTCATTAACGTACTCGTCCGTGTACACTATTGCAAGATTTTCGTACTTTTTTTGATCATTTTCAATATGAATGCAATTCTTGATTATTAAACTATATGGTAAAAGTGATCGAGAAGAACAAAACAAAATAATAATTTAAAACTAAATATTTTTTATTATTGTAGTTGTTATTACGAAAATAACATAAGAAATGAATGAATGAGCGTTAATGGGTTAAAATACTGACATGATACAAATTAAAAACTAATGTTTTTGGTAAAATATTTTAGAAATTATTTTTCATTTCACACATATTTTACTCTAGACAAATAGTAAGAAATGAAGGAGTCATAATATTGGACATTGTAATAACAAGTGAACTGACACATACATTAGATTCAAAATTAAAAAATGGTTAAAGAAACAAAGAACCCGTATGGCGTCTTCAATTTAGAAATTCGTCTAGACACTAGAGAGGAAAATATTTTACAGAAACAGGGGGAAATATTCTAAATTGTGAATGCAATAGAAACATTAAAAAATGTTAATTTTAATTAAATAAATTCATAAAAATTAAAAGCATTGAAATTGTGCAGTCATTACTTCTTACAAAGGGTAATTTAAATATATCGTAGGGTTTATTTCTATTCATATTAGATTTCTCTTGAAAGGTTCCAGGTGTCAATTTTATTTTTATTCCCATTTAGATCATTTCTTAATGGTTTCATATGTAAAGTAAATTCGTCTTTGAGAGGATTTTCAACTTTTATTTTTCTGGGAAAACAAGAAATTTAAATTTAAACGAGATAGCACTATGCCAGTCATAGTATCGAACGGTCATTATTATTATCAGTAATTTAAATATATGCATTTGAAATATATCTACAATTGCCCATTCATATAGTAAAACCAAATTAGTGTTCAAAATAAACAAATTTTTTTTTTATTATTTCCCGTATTCCCGGGAAATTTAAAAAACGATTCGGGAATTCCCAGACCCCAAACCCTAGCGTGGACTTAAAAAATAAGAACTTTTTTCCAAATTCGTACTTTCAAGGGATGCGACTACAGCTAGAATGATGAATTTCGGTGTGTACACCCCTCTAATTGCGAAGACACGTAAAATAAAAAGATTTTAGATTGTCGTACTTTTAAGGGGGTAAAAGGGTATAAAAATGGTACCAATCAAATGGCCGCAGCTAGACTCATGGAATTCGGTGTATACATTCCTCTGACTGCATAGACACTCAAAATAAAAAGATTTTTCCAAATTCGTACTTTTCACTTTTACGGGAAAAATTGGTTGAATCATGAAGTTAGGTTATTTTGCACTATGTACGTCTGATAATGGATTTTAAAAATTTGTACTTTTGGAATTAAAATAGAATGGAAATACAACCAGCTGTAGCACTCACTATCTACCAATATTTAGGTATTAAAGCTTTTTGAAAATATAAATATAAGAATATTTATTTTTTTAATTGACTTGAAGTATTATTTCCTTATATATAGTGTAAACATATTAGTAGCTTTGTCTTATAAGCGTGGTTTTAAATAATAAAATTTTATATTTATTTATAAAATTATTTTTTCAATATTTGTTTTTGTTTTGGTTTGACTATATTAAAAAATATATTTTCCTGTAATATTAATGCACTTATACGAAAATCGACAGCCTCTGTAGAATGCAATCCACGGTGGAGTGTATATAAAGTTTAGCCCGGCCGAACTTAACGCCTTTTGTACTTGTTTTTAAACTACAACAAAATTGTATATTTAAAGTGCTGCTAAGGATCTATTAATTTAGAAAAAAATTGGACAAAAGTGCAACATAAAAAATTACATTGGAAAACACGATTTTTAGGGGTGCTTTAAGGACAAAATATTTTATATGAAAACATCTATATTTTTTCGTGACCCAGCCTAATGTACATTCCCTCATCCTAAATATTATATGGAATGCCAATTTGAACATAAGCTAAGGGCATGTTTTTTAAATAAAATGTGAACAAATTTCTTGCTAATTATAGCGATAATAACATTTTATTATTATTATAATTTACGAACAGCAATAATTTTAAGGGCAAATGTCCGATTATGACAAGTATACGTTTCAATAAGTTAGGGACAGATATCATCATATTGTTGGACCAAAGAACTCAAGTGCTATCACTTCCACCCGGACTATGATCCTTATCTCAAACTCATACTCGTGCATTTCAAACAATGCCCGCCTTCCTTATTTGCTACAATTATAATTGTGTGAGAGTGGGTTTGTTTGATTGGAACAAACAACATAATTGAGTAATAATTGTTGTGGAAAGTTGTTGTCGTTGTGTTCTTGTTGCTTCAGTTGTTATCATTTAATTTTGTATGAAGAGTTCGAATACGAGTACCTGCCTGTACTGCCTGCCTGTATAACCACACGTGTGTAATAGCTGGTGGTTAATTGGTACCTGATTGTTAAGCGAAAAGATAACAACAACCAGCCAAACAGTCCTAACTACTATTTAGTCCAGGCCGAGAGCCTCCAAGGAGTTCTACGGCTGATAGTGATAGCGGGGGCGTATTGGCAGGTGTAGCAACCGGGTTGGATGGCATCGAAGTTAAGGTTGTTAACGAGGCATTGTAAATATTAGCGGGGATTAGGGAAACGGAAGGAACAAAAATGCTAAGAGATGACAAATGGTTTTTGGGTTACCAGAAAAACATCTTCATTAACGCGGATATGCAGGTGATGCCAAAAATGAGAATGGGTTACCGACCGGAAGCAACTTAAGTTAAAAATCGTATTAGTCATGAATTTAACAGGGATGCCACTAACCCTTTAAAATATAAAGTAAATTTAAATTAGAAAGCAAATTTAACCAACATTATCGTACTCTCCCCCATTGTCTCCAGGCTAAGCTCTTGTCACCATTTTCCAACTAATGCGACATTCAATATATCTGCATTTCGACATTTCTCTATTTTCGGGATTCCTGCCATAAACAGAAATTCTCACAGAAAAAAAAAACAAACGTCTGCCCCCTCTCCACCTCTATCATCTGCTTGATGACATCTAGACAGGACATGTTTATTAACCTTCAAATTGCGTATAAACTCCAGAGAGAGACAGAGAAAGGAACTCACAAAAAAAAAATAAGAGCAAAACAAATATTCAAATGCCGAAACGGGCAGAAATGAAAAAAAAACGACGAAAGATGCAAAATCACAACTTTATGCAATGAAAACTCAATTTCCGGTTGACAATATGAAATATTTTGTACTTGTCTTGGCCGCATACATACATATGCATGTACGTACATATTACAAGATATGAAGTGCTGAACTGTCTATGAGAAATTGGAAAAGCAGAAAATTGAACAGATATTGGAGGAAATAAGAAAATGAAAAACTAGTCACGTAGGTTGCAGCAAAAAAGCCGATTTGGAAAATTTTTAAATTTGTGGTCATTTCTTTGGTATTATTTAACTTGAAATGAAATAATGAAGCAGCTACTTGGAGCTCTATAAAATGTAAACTATTCAAAAATTTACACAAAGCGTCAGGCAAAAACGAAATCTACGGAAAATTCTACGAAGAATTTCTCCAAGAAACCATTGATCAATTCTTAGCCTTAATATGAATTCCTAGCCCTCGGAAAAAGACTTTAAATTATGAGAGGTTCATATTAGACATATGGTATCTTGGAGAAATGGAAAAAATTCGACCCGCCCTAATATATTCAGTATCATGGTGAAATTCTAAGGTGATTTAGTCGTTCCCGTCTGTTGGAAAAATTTCTGTTCAAAATTTCCTTATATGCGTCTAATGGTTGCAGATGTGATTGGAAATGGGCGTAATCGACCAAATTTGTTAAATATGTACAAAATGCACACTATTAAGAGACAAAAAGGGATACAAATGGTACCAACAGCTATAAATATGAAATTCGGTTTGTAAAAAACCTCTAATTGCTTAGACCTGTAAAATAAATGGATATTTCGAAATTCGTACTTTTAGGGATAAAATGGGTTTACGCCGAATGGGAAGCAATGTAACACTGCTAAAGATCTAAAATTCTCCATTTTAACAGAGTGGTTAAATTTATTACAAAACTTAATCAGTTATAAGCATAAACGGTAATTTGAGCCTATAAAAAATAATGTTTGTCTAATTGGAAATTGAAAAGTTAAAAATTCGCCTTTTCTTAAAAAATCAAAACCTAGCTAAGAAATATGAAACTCAGAGAATAATAGAGTAATTTCATGTGAGGTGATCACACACAAATTTTGTCGTTTCTCTCAGATTTTGATGAAGATTTCCAAAAAATGTACTTTTCTATATGGCGAATAAAGCTGCCTTTCTCGATTTTTTAAAAAATAGAAAATTATAGAGACTACATTGACATTCATAAGGTAATTTAAAATTTTAATTCCAAAAATTTTCGACACAGTCGTGGACCCGAGGTCACCCGATTTGTATAAAATTTGGAACGTTTGTTCTTCTCGTTTCTGCGAATTTTTTGGCGTCAAAATTTTTGTGTATCATGATCCCATCCTGAAATTTTCATAGAATGATGAGCATGAAAATATTTTCCAAAAAATCCAGATGACGTTATGTTGAAGATATTCAAAGATAAGGGATATTTTGACATTTTCAAAATCCTTGTTCTACCAGGACATGCATAATTTTCTATACCATTTTAAAGTAGACGTCAAGACCTTTCCAATGATACCTAAGGTCTTATAATCCGTTAATGTCTGCGAACTACAACTCATCTGAAAATAATGCATCTTTTTCTAGAAACAGTGTAAATTGTCAACTTTGGCGAATCATGTTTCTAGAAAAAGATGCATTAGTTTAAGATGAGTTATAGTTCGCAGACATTATCGGATTAAGACCTTAGGCATAATTGGAAAGGTCTTGACGTCTACTTTAAAATGGTATAGAAAATTATGCATGTCCTGCTAGAACAAGGATGTTGAAAATATCAAAATATCCCTTATCTTTGAATATCCTTACATAACGTCATCTGGATTATTTGGAAAATATTTTCCAAAAAAAGCCCATCATTTTCTATAAAACCTGTCAGGATGGGATCATGATGGGATCAGAAGATAAATTATTTTTTTTTTTTCAGAATTTTATTTATTTACTAGCTGAACCCCGCCCGCTTCGCCAGGCAAAAAATGGTAAAATTAAAATCAGGTTTCATATTGATCTTATCGTGGTCAGTAATATATACGTTCCAATTATCAGCCTTCTAACTCTCAAAAACACTTTTGCTACGCCTACACCGCCCACGAAACGAAATTTCAAAATCCGGCATTATATTTATCTTTATCGTAGTCAGTAATATATACGTTCCAATTTTCAGCCTTCTAGCTCTCAAAAACACTTTTGACACGCCCACTCCGCCCACAAAATGAAAATCCAAATTTCGACATCATATTTATCATTCACGTGGTCAGTAATATATGTGTACCAATTTTCATACTTCTATCTCTCAAAAACGCTATTGGCACGCCCCCTCCACCCATAGAGTAAATTTTTAAAAATTCTATAGCCTATAGTTCTTCCAGACCTGCATCTATCTGTACTGAGAATTTCAACAACATCGGTTCAGCCGTTTACACGTGATTGCGGAACAAACAGACAGACAGACACACAGACTTACACTAAGGTTTTATAATATTAATAGGGATTTCAAAATATTATATGTGTTGAATTCCATTGTCTTTGAGAGAAGTATCTAGTCTGCACTTTTCCAATGCCGAGTGGACAGACTTGGTGAACTATAAGTATATATATTCTTGATCGTCATAAAATTCTAAGACGATCTAGCCATGTCCGTCCGTCTATTGAAAGCACGATGGCATCAAAACGAAAGGAGCCAGCACGTTAAAATTTTCCATAAATGCGTCTTATAGTCGTAAATCGGTTGGGATTGAAATGGGGCGAAATCGGCCAAAAGGGAAAAATTTTTCCCTCACAAGGACTAAAAATACCCATACTAATCCCTAATATTTTAGCGTATTTAAGCATGTTTTCTTGAATATGTCTGTTTATATATGCTTGATATTTGGTATGCGCATTCCCCTTGTAGCAAAAACGTGCACCATAAAGTGATTCTTATTTGTAGGGGTGAGAAATGGGGCAAAAAGGGATAAAAATGGTACATATTAAACGACAACAGCTAGAAACACGAAATTCGGTGTGTACATTAGGGCGTACCTCAAAAAAAAAGTTCGCCGTACACCTTCGAATATGAAGTATTATTGAAAGGTAGTTTCAAAAAAAAAATTTTTATTTTTTTATGCCGAACGTAGGGGTCGCGCTTTTACATTTTTCTATATAACTTGTATTTATAAACGGATTTTAAAGTGTGATACATCGATGTTTTTGTCTCGACGAGGCCGATTTTTTTGTCTTTGAAGTCATTGAGCTCAAGCACCCCCTTCTGGTACTTACCCATCATTTCTCAGTTGCTACTACCCTAATGTACCACTCTAATAATCGAAAATTAAAGCTCGCATAAAATCATGAATCATGTTTGAGCTCAATGACTTCAAAGACAAAAAAATCGGACAAAAACATCGATGTATCACACTTTAAAATCCGTTTATAAATGCAGAAGTTATATAGAAAAATGTAAAAGCGCGACCCCTACGTTCGGCATAAAAAAATAAAAAAAATTTTTTTGAAACTACCTTTCAATAATACTTCATATTCGAAGGTGTACGGCGAACTTTTTTTTTTTTACTTGTAACCTGGTACGCTCTAGTGTACATTCCTCCAATTGAGTAGATACATAATATAAAAGTATTTTTTTCCAAATTCGTACTTTTAAGGGGTAAAATGGGAATAGAGGGATACAAATGGTACCAATCAAACGGCTACGTCTGGAATAATGAAATTCGGTGTATACATTCCTCTGACTGCGTAGACACGGAAAATAGACGAATTTTTTGAAATTCCTACTTTTTGGGGTTAAAATGAAGAAAGGGGATAAAAATAGTACCAATCAAATGACCGCAGCTAGAGTCATGAAATTCGGAGTATACATTCCTCTGACATTGTAGACACGGAAAATAAACTGATTTTTCGAATTTCGTACTTTTTGGGGTCAAAATAGGAAAAAATAGTACCAACTAAATGACCACAGCTAGAGTCATGAAATTCGGAGTATACATTCCTTTGACTACGTAGACATGAACAATAAAAGGTTTTTTCCAAATTCGTACTTTCAAGGGATACAATGGGTACGGAGGGATAAAAATGGTACCCGTATCCCGGGAAATTCGTACGGGAATCCCGCGGGAATTCAGTAAAAACTTTTACATATTTCTTGGCACATTCTTGCCATTATTTACACATTAAAATTAAAAATGTTGGATGACAAAATATTTTGAAGCTGCGGATATACACCGGAAATATATATATATATATATATATATATAGTATAGAAAACGCAAGTAACAATATTGTATTAAAAATGTCAAAAAAAAGTATTAAAAATTTTCGAAGCAGGGGGCTCACTGTATTCGAAAGCGAGAAAGTTACGATCGAAATGCGCTCTTATTTATATTAAAAAGGACATAAATTTCCCAAAAAATATTCAAACTCTAACGAGATTAGTTCCAATAAACATTATCTCTACATCCTATTCGTTTTTTTGGAAATGCATACTCCTTTCACAGAAATTAAAAATTGATTTCGATCGTAACTTCTCGTTATCGACTCCCGTGATTTGCCCCCAGGACAAAGAACAGACAAATTAAACATTTTATTTAATGCTCTACTGACTATTAAGCCTACATCTGTTGAATGTGAACGATCGTTCTCCGTCGCGTCCACATTTTCCAATAAAATAAGAAATATCTGATGAGGCCATAAATGTCTGCTCTTAATTCAAATATACATACATACATTTCATTAATTTTGAAACTTGAAAATATGTTTGAATTGATCTCGCATTACACTTTAATATATGAATTCTGTATTCAGGTTCATTGTGAAATAAATATTAATTTTACTTTAATTAAAAGTAAATGTTTCATAGGAAAAAATAAGCTCAACTCATGGTAAACAATATGTTGACGATTTCCCGAGCTGTCCCAGGATCCCGGGAAATTGAAAAAATAATTCCCGTTTCCCGGGAAATAAAAAGTACGGGAAAATGCAAACCCTAGTTAGGTTATTTTGCGCTATGTATGTCTGATAATGGATTTTCAAAATGTGCATTTTTGGAATTCAAATAGAATGGAAATACAACCAACTGTAGCTAGCACCCACTACCAATATTTATGGTATTTAAGCTTTTTGAAAATATAAATATAAGAATATTTATTTTTTGATGTGAAATAATTAAAATATTATATTTATTTATAAAATTAAATTTTTCAATATTTGTATTTGTTTTGGTTTGGGTATATTAAAAAAATTATATTTTCTTGTAATATTACTGCACTTCTACGAATACCGACAACCTCTGTGGAATGAAATCCTTGATGGAGGGTTCGGCCGGGCCTGGCCGTTTTTACTTGTTTTCTTTTTTTTTCGAATAAAATATTCGAACTGCCCTAAATTTGCAATTATGTAATCAGACCCAGATAAAATATTCTAACTTTACTAAAGCAATTTTTTTTTCACATTACAAACAAATGGGAATCGTTTTAAAGAATTTATTTTTTTTATTTTTATTTATTTCTTTTTATTAAATATGAGATCTATTCAATTTCAAAACTTTTTACAAGAATCTAAAGATAACACTGTCCAGCAAATTAAGACTTTTTGATTGGATTCGGAGAGAGCACGTTGAGTGGACCTTTTTTACAAAATAAACTTATAGTTATAGTATATAGTTTCTATTTACATTTTAATTTTTTGGTCGAAGTAAAAATTTTTTTAAGTTACCGCCTGAGAGAATTCCAATTGTCAGAACTATGTTGTGGAATTTCATGAGGATAATTTTTGTGGAAGATCTTACCCCTCTAGCTCCTCTCTTTATGGGTCAATTTGGCCGTTTTTCGAGAAAAATATTTATAGAGGCCGGGTTTGATGTTGAAAAGTGCGAAGCCACTTGAAAAGAAAAAACTACAACAAATGAGCGTTGGCACGGCAGAAGTATTACTGGGTAAATATACCTGCATATACACATACTTACACTTATATGCAACTCAATGAGATGCTTGTAAGATGGCATGTGTGCTTTACTTGGTGCGATTTTTTAAACGCAAATTCGGCAAGTGAGTTGTGCTTCTCGTTCGTTTGTGAGAATCATCTCCTTATAGAGGCCGGGTTTGATGTTGAAAAGTCGCTGCGAAGCCACTTGAAAAGTCTTTTGACATGGTCGAAATCATGATCGTGGTAGTCTGCAGCCAAGTAATAAATGTCACCATGCCATTTGTAAATAAATTTGCATTCTATTAAATATAGAAGCAAAATGGTCTTGAGCCAGGAGAATATCCCAGTGGGTCAAAATTTTAATTTTTTGGTCGAAGTAAAAATTTTTTTAAGTTATTCCAATTGTCAGAACTATGTTGTGGAATTTCATGAGGATCATTTTTGTGGAAGATCTTACCCCTCTAGCTCCTCTCTTTTTCGAGAAAAATATTTATTTTAAAAAGGACATTTAAGGATTAAAATGTTCTACGAAAAAAAT
This sequence comes from Polietes domitor, assembly GCA_947397865.1. Classification (NCBI taxonomy): domain Eukaryota; kingdom Metazoa; phylum Arthropoda; class Insecta; order Diptera; family Muscidae; genus Polietes; species Polietes domitor. The sequence continues at coordinate 152,357,513 of OX377621.1, read as the reverse complement.
TTGCCAGAAAATTTCAGTTTCAAATTCTAAAGATTCCAGCAGTAAGTGAGAACACTATGATTTTTAAACTGACAATTTAACCAATAAAGGTTTGAGTAGGCGGCTCAGTCTTAATATAGGCTTCCCACGCTTATTCAATTTTATTTGGGAACACTTTGTAAAGGGATATTGATTTTATCGATTTTTTATGAATATTCCTTTGTCAATTCTTTTCTGCTGTCAATAAATTTAATATACATAAATTGAATTTGGCGAAACCATAACAATTATATTAGACCTCTTCGGAACGGAAAAGGAAGTTTCTTCTGTTGCCAATACTAACGAAGAGGTGAAAAAACACCGAAAAAGGAAACAATTACATTAAACCGTATACAACATGCATACATCTGTAGGAACTCCATGAAAAAAGTTGGTCAGGACAAAGTGGGAAAAAAATCCTATCGAATAAAATTAGGTCAAAGAACTGAAATTTCATATCCTGCTTAAAAAGAAACTCAACACAAGAACTCCATACTCACACACACACACACACTTTCAACAATGACAACAGCAACAGAAGTTGACCAACAGTAGCAGCATGAAACCTGAGCATAATAATACCGGTAGCCAGCAGCAGCCAGCAGGACAACATTTCAGAGCTTCACTTGTTGTTGCATAAAAACGAAGGCAACACACACAAAAAAGATTCACTACAAACCACACATGAGAGCATGGCAGAGATAGCACCACAAGCAAGCTAGCAACATGGTCATCATCATCATACAACACTGCGTGTGGCTGTGTTGTTGTTGTTATTGTTGCACGAGTGTGTTTGTGCAACATAAACCCAGACACCTGTAGTAATAGCTTTGATGCAACAGCAGGACATTATCATGAAGAATATACCCCGATGTCATTTGAGATGTACTACTACTACTACTACGAAGGGACATGGGTTTTTTGCCTGTGTGTGTGTGTGTTGCTTGTCCAAATTGTTACGAACACACAATAAAAAGAGGATGCAAGAACCAACTAAAAAGGAGCATCGGAGAGTGAAAAGAGTGTGTTGTGTGAGAGAGAACGCACGCAAAAAACGAATGAATGCATTTTGTGAACAAAAATTAAATTAAAAGACTGAAAATTAACAAAAGAGACCCCCGAAACACCGAGTGAGTGTAGCTTCTGCTGTTGTTCTGTTGTTCCTGTCATTGTTTTCGCAGGAGCAGCTCCTTTTGGTTTGGTTCCATGCTAAGGAAGCCAGGCTGCTAAGTGCTGGCCAGTCGACAAATGTTGTTAATGAAATTTGATCACAGAGAAATTTTGTGTGCAATAAATTCCTAGAACTTTTTTGCTCGGTCCTCTTCCAAAATGCCAATATGTAAGTACGTACGTACATGTGGCAGGAAAAATGTGAATTCGATGTTTGTGGAAGTTTGGGAATGATGAAGGGTGAGGTTGGTGACAAAGGAAAGGCAGTTGTTCTGAATGATGCACGGAGACAAATTTGGCGTTTGAAAGGTTTTAATGAAATAAAAATAAGATTTAACAAATAAAAACCACGTCCGGGCCGAACTTTATATACCCTCCACTATGGATTGCATTCCACTGAGGCTGTCGATTTTCGTAGTAGTGCAGTAATATTACAGGAAAATATATATTTTTTGTAATATAGGCAAACAAAAAAAATATTGAATTATTGCTTATAAAGCAAGGCAACCAATCCCTATTAATAAAGAGTGATTTTTTTTAGGTTAGGATTTTCATGCATTAGTATTTGACAGATCACGTGGGATTTCAGACATGGTGTCAAAGAGAAAGATGCTCAGTATGCTTTGACATTTCATCATGAATCGTCTTACAAACGAACAACGCTTGCAAATTATTGAATTTTATTATCAAAATGCGTGCTCTGTTAAGAAAGTTCATTGCGCGCTTCCATTTTATGGTCAGTTTAATCGACCCACTGAAGCGGCTATTCGGGCTATTGTGACTAAATTTCGCACCAAATTTACATTGTTGGACATTAAACCACCAACACGCTTACGTAGAGTGCGAACTGAAGAAAATATCGCAGCTGTATCGGCCAGTGTTAATGATGACCACCAATTTTCGATTCGTCGCCGTTCGCACCAATTGGGTCTCTGTTACTCAAAAACGTGGAAATGCCAAAATTGGACTAAGCGGATGGACCACCTAAGACGCAGCCGCGGTCAACATTTAAATGAAATTATCTTCAAAAAGTAAATGTCATGGACCAATCTAACGTTTCAAATAAAGAACCGATGAGATTTTGCAAATTTTATGCGTTTTTTTTTAAAAAAAGTTATCAAGCTCTTAAAAAATCACCCTTTATTATAAAACCTTAGTGTAAGCCTGTCTGTCTGTTTGTTTGTTAAGCAATCACGAGTAAACGGCTGAACCGATGTTGTTGAAATTTTCAATACATATAGATGCAGGTCTGGAAGGAACTATAGGTTATAGAATTTTTAAAAATTTGCTCTGTGGGCGGAGGGGGCGTGGCAATAGTGTTTTTGAGAGCTAGAAGGCTGAAAATTGGTACATATGTATATATTACTGACCACGAGAAAGATCAATTTGATGTCGAAATTTGGATTTTCGTTTTGTGGGCGGAGTGGGCGTGGCAAAAGTGTTTTTAAGAGGTAGTAGGCTGAAAATTGGTACATATCTTTTACTGACCACGAGAAAGATAAATATAATGCTTTTGAATTTGATTTTGAATTTTCGTTTGGTGGGCAGTGGGGCGTGGCAATAGTGTTTTTGAGAGGTAGTAGGCTGAAAATTGGTACATATATATTACTGACTACGAGAAAGATCAATTTGATGCCGAAAAAGCATTTTTGGAGAGCTAGAAGGCTGAAAATTGCTCTACAGCGGCAATTGTTTCTTCGGTGCGCACTGTTCGACGTCTCTGCGGATGCGTATTATCACATAGAGTAAACGTAGTGCGAAAACGATCCATGGTTAACCGAATTAATTGCTCTGATGGACGATTATGTCGACCATAAAATGGACGGAGCTTGCGGTGAACTTCGCGAACTGAACCATTACTTTCGAAATAAATTTGCACGATTTGCAAGCGTTGTTCTTTTGTCAACCTGTTCATGATGAAATGGCAAACCAAACTAAATATTAATCACTTGACAGCTGACAAAATGGACGCCAGTTAAAAAAGTGATGCCAACTTAAAGTTCTATACCCCAATAAAAAACACCCTTTAGAATATCCATCCATCCATTGATTTTATGTCTAGGCAAAAATTGGCCAAATTTTAGTTCCACAAAGTGGGTCATTGGAAAAAATATCATATAATTTCTAGTTCAAAAATGTCAATCAGTACATAATTGCGTCATACATCTAGTTCAAATAGAACATAGTTCTGAAAATTTTAACAAGATCCAATGTAAAATGTTGTTAGAGCAATAATAGGATATATTGGAGAGATATTTGTATGGAGGCGATAAGTAAATCTAAACCAATGAGGTAATTTCTATATTATCCCAGTTTATTTCGGTATGATAAACTTCCCAATGCCAGAAAATTTCAGTAGGGGTCACCACTGATAAGTATGTAAAATAAATATTGGCTGTAAAGTGAAAAATTGTGAAAAGTGCCTGAAGAAAAACCAGCGTAACTTTCTATCATATAGAGAGTAACAAAATAGGTTTTGACATATTATTACAGAAACCCTGGTGGATAAAGTTGAAATAAATGCTATTGGAACCGCGAATTGTAGATTTTTGCAACAATTGCAGAAATACCCAAATTTTTTTATCGAAAATGAAAAACGACCCTCCAAAAGAACATGGATGAATTTTACCCCCATAATAAATTTTGTTGTATAAGTTGGTGTCTGAAATTTCCCGGCAAATTTTTTTGTACGTCATTTTAATCCTTAAATGTCCTTTTTGAATGGACTTTTCAAGATTTTCTAGAAAAAGGGGTCAAATTGACCCATAAAGCGAGGAGCTATATAGCTCTGACAATAAGAATTCTCTCAGACATTAACATAACCAAAACTTTTCACACTTTGACCAAAAAAATGAAAACTTTGATCCACTGTAAAAATCAACTCAGACCAGCTGGACTAAGTTTAATCTACAAAAAAATTATCAACACAACATGCTCATTCTGAATTATATGCGGTCGCTATTCTGTTCCAATCAAAAAGTCTTAATTTGTTGGACAGTGTACTTGTTGAGCAGACAAGTTGGCGAATTTGAAGTCTTTCTATTCTATTTTCGTTAGGATATCCAATCAATTAGGTATTTAACCAAAGGATAGGGGCACATGACGTGTATTGTTTTACTTCAAACCACATTGGTCCCTAAATTCTCATGACAAAATTCGCAAATGTTTCCATATTCACGGTCGGATTCTTCGTTGCCACGTAAAGACATTCTGCTAGCAGATGTAAGCCATCTTGAATTGTTTAGCGGACCAGGACATATATCGCAGTCTTTATGAAGATTCTTTTGGATACAATCGCATTGAATACATTTTTAGGTAAATGTTCGAATTTTCAGCTGGACCTGTAGTCTCAGTCAATCTTATTCACCGTCATTTGATGCTATGAACAGACTGATTTTGATGTGAAATGTCGGAGTACCGACTCTTGATAGGATATTATTTCGGAATTTTTATCAAAATTAAAACAATTAAACAAAAAATATATGGAGAAAAATATATTGAAAATTCTCAAGGATATGAAAGGATAAAATTTTCAAATTTACAATTTTTCGTACTGAGAAATTGAAACAAAAAATGTTTTCTAGAGATTGTACTCTTGCTTTTGATGTCCATATTGACATAAAGTGTTGGGTACAAATATTTAAATAAATTTGGAGAAATTTGGAGAAAGATCACCAAGTACACAATTTTTCAACAAATACTACACAGTCCAACAGGTACTATCGCAAGGTGTAATAGCCTCACAATTGTATAAATGGACGGGCGAAAGCTTAAGCTCTCTTGAAGCACCTCAAAACGTTGATCCAAATAATTTTTTTGCACAGTTTTGCAATTTTTTCAAAAATTAACTTTCACTCCACTCTAATGACCCATCAGTTCGATCGTCACCTTATTTGGTTGCAAGCGATCATCAGATCCATGGATAGGGGACGATCCTATTCCAAAAATTAAGCCAAGCAATACTGACTGCAGGGCATCTCTTGAGGAGATTACTAATCTGTTCCATCTTCGCCTAATTTGGTTGCAAGCGAACAACAGATCAATGGATCGGCAGCGATCCTATTCCGAATTAGTGTGTAAACTATCGACTTTATAATGCGTGATGTATCTTATGTACATTGTAAAACCACACACTAGTTAGATGTCACACTCAATTAGTTTGATGTCATACCGAATTAGTTTGATGCCATACCGAATTAGTTTGATGTTGTCCAACACAATTAGTTTGATGTCACATTGAAGAAGTTTGAAACATCAAATCCTATTCCAAAAATTAAACCAAGCAATACTGAGTGCAGGGCATCTCTTGAGGAGATTACTAATCTGTTCGATCTTCGCCTAATTTGGTTGCAAGCGAACAACAGATCCATGGATCGGGAGCTATCCTATTCCGAATTAGTGTGTAAACTATCGACTTTATAATGCCTGATGTATCTTATGTACATTGTAAAACCACACACTAGTTCGATGTCACACTGAATTAGTTTGATGTCATACCGAATTAGTTTGATGCCATACCGAATTAGTTTGATGTTGTCCAACAAAATTAGTTTGATGTCACATTGAAGAAGTTTGATGCCACACTAAATTAGTTTGATGCTGTGCAACAAAATTAGTTTGATGTCACATTTAAGAAGTTTGATGCCACACTAAATTATTTTGATGTTGTCCAACAAAATTAGTTTGATGTCACATTTAAGAAGTTTGAACTAGCAAATCTAGTTCGAAGACAACTTTGCTACACCTCACATGAACTACACTACTTGCCCCGAATTGCATACATTGAAATAAAGTTGAGATTTTGTTTTAGATTTGTGTTGGCAATTTTCTTACTCGTTAATGCAATTAAACTTTAATTAAATTTTGCTTTGAACATTTTTACGGTGTTGTTATTTTGTTGTTGTTGTTGCTGTCGTTTGTTTTCTAATTGTTTTGCCGATGTTTGAAGCACGGTCTACGTGCAATGACGTCCACAACTGCAGCATGACAGCAACAAACTAATACAAGGATAATGCCATCAGTGCCATACATTTAAGTAGAATGTGTGCGAGTGTGTGTTTTTGTGTCCCTGCTGACCCCTCACAGCCGTTCCGAATAATGATTATGGTCTTTTTGGACGAGATTTGAGATGCAGCAACGAACTGGACATGATAAAACGACACAAACAAGAAATACAGGTCACTGATTTGCCGCAACATACAAAGTTTGCACATGTCCAAAAATTTGTTTTCTAATTCTAATTCTCGTATAGGATATTAAATTATGCCTTGTGTGATATAGAGATTATTTTAAATAGCTTTAGAGCCATTGCTCATATCTAAATTTTAAATCATGTCTTATGATAGATTATTCAAAATAGTTTTAATTAGATGTCGAAGATATGTTATGGAATGAAGGAGCCTACTCTTATCAGGTAGACTTAAATAAATATCCAAAATATGGTGATAAATCTATAACAAGAGGTTACCTAGGAAGATGTTGAAGATTAATTTGAAAATTATTCAGTTTGGTTCGGGTTGTATAGAACCTGTTCCTTCAAACTTCCTTCAAAGTTCGATGGAAACTGTAGGAGTTTGAAACAAATAAGAATTTTCACTAGCTCAAACTGAACTTCAAACTTCTGAAGTTTGATGCAAACTACTAAAGTTTGATGTCAAACTGTAGATGTTTGAAGTAAGTTGGAAGAAATAACATTTGTATAAATCAATATTGGAGCAAGAATCAAACCTCAGCCATTATTAGAGGCTTGTGTCAGACACGAACCTTCCGTGGCCACACTAACACTTTACTCCGCAGAAAAATCCCTGTAACATTTAAAACATTTGCTCTACATCGCATTTAAATAAAATATTTTCCTCCACGTGGGGTCATATGTTAGTTAGATAGGTGGTTAGGTAGGTCCACTTTGTTTTATTGTAGCATTACATGATAAATACATTGTGTTGTGCAGAGCATTTCCTAAAATGAGATACTCCCTTGGATAGAGTTGCTGTTTGGTGCCCTGAGATGTGGTGTTTGGTCCTGTTCCTGTTTTGTTTTGTCTGTCCTCTTCTGACTTTTCCCATGTAGTGTTGGTGTTTGGTTGGTGCTGGTGTTGGTGTTTTAGCTTGGAGCTTTAATTGTTCATGTTACACTTAGTAGACACTGACACCAACGCACACAGGACAACACACATAATGCTGCTTATGAGTGTTGTAGCCGATGTGGTGTATCCTTCAAAAAAAGGGTGATCCAAACAGCGGATGATAAATACTAAGATAAAACGAGACGATGAATAGTTTTCTCGGGGAACTGACAGGACTGTCCTAAAAAATGGGACACGAGAGACCTTTTGTTGTTTGTTAGGAAGAGATAAAATGGACACAATCACGTCGGACTGTACAAGGATGGTAATGATCTCCATATAGCCTAAGAATCAAACCTGGACTCTGCCATATGCAAGACAACAATTTAGCAGATAAACTATTTAGGTATGCTCCGTCGTTTCAGACAAGAGAATGGGTTTATCGATCGGTCTACTGTATGAATAACTGGATTCCAAGATTCGTTACGATATTAATCATTCTAGGAGTATAAATACCCCTTCCACAATAGTGAGATTCACAAGTCTTAGGTTCGGTTGAGGAACAACAAGAATATTCTAGAGTTGAAGGAGATTTCAGTATAGAATTACACATACCTTCTACTAGGCCACTGCAACATGTGTAGCAGTGATTCGTCTATGGATGCTATAGACATAAGAATATCTATTAATAAACTTCTAGATGATTAGTTACGATCTAAATCATTCACGAAGTAGGAATTCTCATTCCACAGTGGCTAGACTCAAAAGTCTTAGGTTCGTCTGGAGAAGAACCAGAATATTATTGAGTTATAGAAGAGTTCGGCTTATAGTTACACAATAAGATAGTAGACCAACTGCCCAGTATGATCCGCATATGGATGATGTAGGTCGAGGAAGTTCTATAATTACACTTCAGGAGTAAGGGATTCGTGACGATCTAAGTCATTCTTCGAGTAGGAATTCCCATTCCACAATAGCGAGACTCATAAGGTTCGTTTGGATAAGAACCAGAATATTCATGAGTTATAGAAGTATTTAGGACATATTTAAACGGACCTTCTCAAGGGACACTTGAACATATAATGATGTAGCAGTCAAACTGGCCAGTGTTATTCGTCTATGGAAGCTGCAGGCTGAGGAGATTCTATGTATATTTCTGGAGTCCCAGATTCTTTACGATCTTAATCATTCCAGGAGTAGGAATTCCCATTCAACAATAGCGAGACTCACAAGCCTTAGGGCTACTGCAACATATAAGGGGATAGCACACAAACTGGATAGTGTGATTCGTCAATGGAAGTACAGGCTGAGGAAGTACTATTAGTTTACACCTGGAGTCCAAGATTCATTATGATCTAAATCATTCTTGGAGTATGATTTCCTATTATATAATAGAGAGACTCATAAGCTTTGTTGTTGTTTATAGGTTCGAGTGAAGAAGAACCAGAATATTCTTGAGTTAGAGGAGGATTCGGGATGGATTTACAGGTATCTTCTCAAGGGCCACTGCAACATGTAATGAGATAGCAGACAAACTGTCCAGTGTGATTAGCCTATATAGGATAGTTCAGGATAGTGAGATTCGTCTATGGACGATGCAGGTTGAGAAATGTCGATTAGAACTCTTCTGGAGTCCAAGATTCGTTACGATCTAAATTATCCTTGGAGTAGGAATTCACATTCTAAAATAGCGAGTTATAGGAGAGTTCAGGTTAGAGTATCATGGACTTTATCACGGGCCACTACAATATGTAATGAGATAGTAGACGAACTGCCTAGTGTAATTCGCTGCAGGCTGAGGAAGTTCTATAAGTATACTTCTGGAGTGCAAGATTCGTTACGACATAAAACATTCCTGGTGCTGGAATTGCCAATCCACAATAGCGAGACACACAAGCCTTAGGTTAGACTGGAGAAGAAGAAGAATATTCGGGAGTTGTAGGAGAGACAGTCGATGAGCCACTGCAATATGCAATAAGATAGAAGACGAATTGGGCGATGTGATTCGTCTATAAAAACTGCAGGATGAGAATGTTCTAAGAGTATAATTGAGGGGTCTAATATTTCCATTCCACTACAGCGAGATCCACGAGTCTTAAGTTCGGCTGAAGAAGAACCACAAGATTCTTTAGTTATAGGAGAGTTCAGGTTAGAGTTACAAGGACTTTATCAACATGCAATGAAATAGAAGATGATCTATAGCCAGTGTGATTCGTCTATAGATGCTGTGGGTAGAGGAAGTTCTATCAATATAAGGACTTCTGGAGTCTATTATTCATAAGGATCTAAATCATTATAGAGAAACAATGTGACCATGTAATGTAGGTTCGAACGAGGAAGTATGAAGATTTTTGTGGTATAATACGAGAGCTTTATGGATCCCTGGTCATAGAGACTTTTATAAGAACGGACGAGCAGACGAGTTGGCGAGGATGGGATCTACTTTGAGTAACTTCACTACGGAATTGATCTCAGAAGAGACAGTCGAGCACTTCTTACGCGGCTGTCTAATTTTCTGCTACTCTAATAATCCCACGGCACAGGGCCTTGAGCGAGGATGGGATCTACTTTGAGTACGCTCGCTATGGGGTTGGTCGCAGAAGGGACAGTTGAGAACTTCTTACGCGACTGTCCTTCTTATGGATTGGCCGCAGAAGAGACAGTTGAGCACTTCGTATGCGACTGCCCTTCTTATGGGTTGGTTGCAGAAGAGAGACAGTCGAGCACTTCTTAGGCGACTACCGTTCTTATGGGTTGGTTGCAGAAGAGAGACAGTCGAGTACTTCTTATGTGACTGCCCAGCTCTAATAAACCCAGGACACAGGGACTTTGGGCGAAGATGGGATCTAATTTGAGTACCCTCGCTACGGAGTTGGTTGCAGAAGAGCCGGTCGAGCACTTCTTAGCCACTGCTCTTCTTATGGGTTGATCGCAGAAGAGACAGTCGAGCACTTCTTATGTGACAGCCCAACTCTAATATACCCACGGCACAGAGCCATTGGGCGAGGATAGGATCTACTTTGTGTACCCTCGCTGTGGGGTTGGTCGCAGAAGTGGCAGTTGAGACCTCTATTAAACCAACGGCACAGGGCCTTTGGGAAGCAGTTACTACACGATATTGACGGCATATCGGAAGTTGATATTAGAGATCTCATCAAATATCTCAATCAAGCTCGATTTAACAAACCTTACCGAGTGATGTGGTCCATTCAAAACGGTGCCTTAAGGTACTACTTGAGAGCGTTAGAGCGGCCTCGTAAACAAACCAACCAAGAATCGAGAGATCTCAGACGATTGTGGGAACATGATTATTGATCAATGGGGGAGTTGAGTTTAGAGGCATGTAGGATTAATCATTAGTTCCTGCAATGTTTTGCCCATAGCAATGAAAATAAGACGTGTAAAATGGACAAATCTCGGACGATTGGGCTTTCTGGATTATTCTTGTGTACATACACAACGATCTCGATACTTGGGGGATTATTCTCGAGTAATTTAGAAGAGATTGTTCCTTGCATCATCACAGATTTGAATGACAAGAAGCAAGAGTTAGAGATAACATTAGCATCGATTGCCCCTCGGTTATGTTTTCTATATCAAGAGCTAACATGAATGGATTCCGGGCCACCGAGAAGAAGCAAATACATGATGTCAAACCTTCAAACCACATCCAGGTATGTTGGATGAACTATAAGAAGAGTGATGTTGCGGTATGATGCCACAGAGTTCGAAACAATACTTCATTTCTAAACATAACACAGATCCCGCCTTAATCCACTAATACTAGATTCCCGATCATTCACAAATGTTGTGCCCTGTTGTTGAACTCATGTTACTTTTCGCTGTCTGCCACCGTATGACATGTGCGGTGTTAGCTACATTTTGTTGTTATGTATTTGGTTTTGCATGTTTTTATTTTTTGTTGGCTTTAGAATATACATATATATGTATATACACAGCATGGCTATACATACATATATGTTCTATAATCTGAAAATAGTGTTAGTAGTAGTAGTAGTCGTAGTGTTTGTTGGGGGTAACAGAAAAACTAAACGTAAAATTAAATCCTGATTGTTACATGCCCCGGTACACGGTTACAAATTACATGCATATCTGAACACTGTAGGGGTTTCATTTTAATTGGTATACATAGTATTCCTACACTACTAGCGTATATCATATAGGACTATGGCAGGAGGACTATGGGGGCTGTGTATGTATGGGCGCGCGCATCATGTCCAGCACAAACAATAATAAAACAACAACGATGTATATATATATATTTATGTTGGCAACTTTTTTTCTAGTTAATCTCTTTGTTGCATGAAATTTAATTAACACAAAGAATTCCCACCAGCACAACAAATCCGATTTATATACGATTAAATTTTTATCAGAAATTTCAAAAAAAAAAAAACAAGCGTAACTTTCATTTATAGGACATGGACAGAGCTTCAGGCTAAAATAAGTTGCATCAAACTTGTGCGGGAAACGTGTCAAACTTGATAAACAGCTGAGGTAACGATGGTTGGGATGATGGATAGCAGATAACAGCAAAAATTTTAAAAAGAGTTGAAGAATATTTATTCCATGTATTCCATCCACATCCATTATAATAGTTATAGATCTTAGAAACGTCTCAAATATTGTACTGAACCTAGGCTTTCATAAAATATTTTTTATCGCCTTGTTTTAGTATAGAGTAAGATATAGTTCTGAGAAAAATTCAGGCCGAGTATGTTCATTGCGACTTCCTCACAGCAGCAGCGTCTTTCAGGCAGAAGTCTTAGCAATTAAGGAAATATTCCCATGTAGTAGACTTTCCTATTTAGTCACAACGGGTCGCATAGGAATCTTTTTAGACAGTCAAGCAGACCTATTATCTCTAAGATCCAAATGCATAACATCTACATTAGTAGGTCAGTGTTTTGAGGAACTGTCCACACTGAGCTGCCTGTATGAAGTCATTCTTATAGGGATCCCTGGACGTAGAGACTTCTATGGGAACGAGCGAGCAGACAAGTTGGCGAGGATGGGATCTATTTTGAGCCGCAACACCAATGGGGTCTATTAAAAGTGGTGCAAGAGGCACTATCAAGATCGAAAAAGGACCAGAGAACTTCCAAAGGCAGAGTAGAAGAAACGTATCAAGAGTAATATCAGTGCTGACGCGTCATTGGCCAATTGGAAACCATGCGCCACGAATGAAGCTGTAATTCAACGATCCCTGTCGTTGCTGCGACAACGAAGAGGAGGAAGAGAAAGAGAGAGCTCTAGTAGGTTCTTCTGGAGTTTGCTATTCACGAGGATCTAAATCATTATAGAAAAACGATACTTTTGATACTTCCACAAGATACTTTTGATACTTCCTCGTTCTGGCCTAGTTCACATAACTAGGTTAGAACGAGGAAGTATCAAAAGTATCTTGTGGAATTGTAGGAGAGTTGAGGCTAGAGGTATATATAAACAGTTTCCTATTATGTTGTAACATGGGCATCTGAATCATTCTGAGAATTGCGAGTCTTATTACCAAATCGGAGAGTAGAGTTTAACTTCTATAGGTTTACTCACGACTACCTGCAATGTAGGGACTATGACCATGAAAAGAAGACTTGGATTCAAACTTCAAGAGTTGGATTCAAAGTTCAAATGGTTTGAATCCAACTTTAAAAGTTGGATTCAAACTTCAAAAATTCGATTCAAACTCCAAGACTTTGATTCAAACTTCAAGAGTTGGATTTAAACTTCAAGAGTTAGATTTTAACTTCAAAAGTTGAAATCAAACTTCAAGAGTGGGATTCAAACTTCGAGAGTTGGATTCAAACTTCAAGTGTTGATTTCAAACTTCAATAGTTGGATTCCAGAGATGGATTCAATCTTCAAGAGTTTGATTCAACCTTATGGTGGTCTATGACCATGAAAAGAAGACTTGGATTTAAACTTCAAGAGTTGGATTCAAAGTTCAAATGGTGGACTCAAACTTCAAAAGTTGGATTCAAACTTCAAAAATTCGATTCAAACTTCAAGACTTTGATTCAAACTTCAAGAGTTGGATTTAAACTTCAAGAGATAGATTTAAACTTCAAAAGTTGAAATCAAACTTCAAGAGTGGGATTCAAACTTCGAGAGTTGGATTCAAACTTCAAGTGTTGATTTCAAACTTCAATAGTTGGATTCCAGAGATGGATTCAATCTTCAAGAGTTTGATTCCACCTTATGGAGGTCTATGACCATGAAAAGAAGACTTGGATTCAAACTTCAAGAGTTGGATTCAAATTTCAAATGGTGGACTCAAACTTCAAAAGTTGGATTCAAACTTCAAAAATTCGATTCAAACTTCAAGATTTTGATTCAAACTTCAAGAGTTGGATTTAAACTTCAAGAGTTGGATTTAAACTTCAAGAGTTGGATTTAAACTTCAAAAGTTGAAATCAAACTTCAAGAGTGGGATTCAAACTTCGAGAGTTGGATTCAAACTTCAAGTGTTGATTTCAAACTTCAATAGTTGGATTCCAGAGATGGATTCAATCTTCAAGAGTTTGATTCAACCTTATGGTGGTCTATGACCATGAAAAAAAGGCTTGGATTCAAACTTCAAGAGTTGGATTCAAAGTTCAAATGGAGGACTCAAACTTCAAAAGTTGGATTCAAAATTCAAACTCCAAGACTTTGATTCAAACTTCAAGAGTTGGATTTAAACTTCAAGAGTTAGATTTAAACTTCAAAAGTTGAAATCAAACTTCAAGAGTGGGATTCAAACTTCGAGAGTTGGATTCAAACTTCAAGTGTTGATTTCAAACTTCAATAGTTGGATTCCAGAGATGGATTCAATCTTCAAGAGTTTGATTCCACCTTATGGAGGTCTATGACCATGAAAAGAAGACTTGGATTCAAACTTCAAGAGTTGGATTCAAAGTTCAAATGGTGGACTGAATCTTCAAAAGTTGGATTCAAACTTCAAAAATTCGATACAAACTTCAAGAGTTGGATTTAAACTTCAAGAGTTGGATTTAAACTTCAAGAGTTGGATTTAAACTTCAAAAGTTGAAATCTAACTCAAGAGTGGGATTCAAACTTCGAGAGTTGGATTCAAACTTCAAGTGTTGATTTCAAACTTCAATAGTTGGATTCCAGAGATGGATTCAATCTTCAAGAGTTTGATTCAACCTAATGGTGGTCTATGACCATGAAAACAAAAAACTTCAAGACTTGGATTCAAACTTCAAGAGTTTGATATAAACTTCAAAAGTTGTGATCAAACATCAAGAGTGGGATTCAAACTTCAAAAGTTTGATTCAAACTTCAAGATTGGGATTCAAACTTCTAGAGATTGATTCAAACTTCGAGAGTTGGATTCAAACTTCGAGAGTTGGATTCAAACGTCAAGAGTTGGCATTAAACTTCAAAGAGTTTGATTGAACCTTCAAGAGTTCGATTCAACCTTCAAGAGTTCGATTCAAACTTCAATAGTTCGATTCAAGCTTTTAGTAATTGTCTTGTCTAAAGAATTAATACAATGAACGAAATTTACTAAAAACTATGATCGTTTGCTGACGTTTGCCAATTTGTAAGGCATTTATAGAACAAAAACTATGTTCGTTAGCTGACCATTTTTAATTTCATTTTTGGACGTGGCTTACAAGGAGCATAGTCGATTTTTATGTCAGCCAATAAGGTCTTCCCAGCCATGGTTTGTTTTTAATATTGAAAGACGTTTATTATTCCTTTTCTGACAAACAAAGCTCTATAGAATTGGTTAATGAATTTTTAATTTTTGAAAATGTCCAAAAAATTTGTCCCACATTTTACACCATTTGAATTTCTTGTCAAGTGAAAATCAGAAAAGTTTTTCACTTGCTTCAAAATATTTGTAATGGCAAAAACCGCCAAAGTACATATTGCCTCCTCGGCACTGTTGCAGTTGCACGAATTTCCAAGTTTTAATTACATCCTTCATCAACTTTAACCTACATGTGGGCCACCAACGGCACACTTCAAGATTTTGTCAAATATGAAATTTCTTTATTGTAACAATCTTGGCCATTAGAAAAGTTTTCCTGGCTTCAGCCCGTACATCATCATCAGGGCTGTCGTCGTCAGCATGCATCCAAATAGAACGCTTCGCTTCTATGTATACGGATACACTCGTCAAACGCAATAATATTTGGTCTGGAGATGTCAACAATGCAATTACGAGGAACTGAGCACACTCCAACCCGCGCATTCTACTCTTGTCTGGTCTCTACCACGAAAAAGGAATCCATGTTTTGTACTTGTGAATATTTTTGAAGTTTAATTCCTCACCAAAATGAAATCGAATGCCACAAGAAGACATACGCCACGCAGAGCGCGGACCACATACATCGACAGATGGAAGACAAGCCAATGGCACCATATGGAGCGCGAAAGGAATACAAAAGGCTGGAATGCCTTGAACACAATGACAATATGATGATGACGATGATGCTGATGATGATAATGGCATAAATGCAGTGCATATATGCATAAATGCAATTGCAGATTGATAGATAGTTATGTAAAGATTGGAAATGCGAGGGGAGAGTGGAGAAATTCTCCACCAAGGAAGTCGATAGAAACTCCTAATTTAACAAAGCAGTTCCCCTTATCATGTAAAATGCTTAGAGTGGAGTTTATATAGGAGTGAACTTCCTCACTTACCTCTCGCAGAGTGTGTGTTTGGAGCAAAGTGACAATAATGTTGATATTGTCAACGCCATCCAAAGCAGCCAACGAACCATCATCGAACGTCACACTTGTATGCGACGACTACTATGCCACCCAAATAGGAACACAATTATGCAGATGTGAGCGCGATGTATGTAAAATATGTGGCATCACAAGAAGTGACAAAAATCGTAACGAAACTTTACTCCGAAATCGACAGAAAGACGACCAGGCAGAGAGACAGACAGACAGCCATATTCACATCTGCTTATGTGCATATTTTGAACACCTATCCTGTTTAACGCAACATTTGCATGACAGCAACAGCAGCGGGAGCAGCAGCATCAACATCAGCACTGAAACGTGATCATCAGTTCCTCCTATTTTCATTTCGGAGGTGATGAGGTGCTGGTGATACTTGTGGTACTGTTAGAAACTCAAATGAGCCAAAACCATTCAATCAGGCATTACATTAAGTATTCTTTGAATGGAGGGCTTATGCAAATATGAAAAGGTATTGACCCAAAATCAGGTAACATATTGCCAGATACGTTAAATAGTTAAGAGATTGATTGCCAAGAATTTAGCCAAATTATGAGTCTTAAAATCAATCGATTAGGTCTACTCAGTTGTTTAAAATGATCCAGTTCGTTTCAATCATGAAGAGTTGGATTCAAATTTCAAAAGTTGGATTCAAACTTCCAAAGTGTGATTCAAACTTCTAGAGTTGGATTCAAACTTCAGGACTTTCATTCAAAATTCAAGAGCTGGATTCAAACTTCAAGAGTTGGATTCAAACTTCACGAGTTGGAATCAAACTTCAAGAGTTTGAATCAAACTTCAAGAGTTGGAATCAAACTTCAAGCGTTGGATTCAAACTTCAGGAGATGTATTTAAACTTCCAGAGTTCGATTCAAACTTCAATAGTTGGATTCAAACTTCAGGACTATCATTCAAACTTCAAGAGTTGGATTCAAACTTCAGGACTTACATTCAAACTTCAAGAGTTGGATTCAAACTTCAAGAGTTGGATTCAAACTTCAAGAGTTTGAATCAAACTTCAAGTGTTGGATTAAAACTTCGAGAGATGTATTTAAACTTCCAGAGTTTGATTCAAACTTCAATAGTTGGATTCAAAGTTTGATTAAAACTTCAAGAGATGGATTCAAACTTCACGAGTTGGAATCAAACTTTAAGAGTTTGAATCAAACTTCAAGAGTTGGACTTCAAGCGTTGGATTCAAACTTCAGGAGATGTATTTAAACTTCCAGAGTTTGATTCAAACTTCAATAGTTGGATTCAAACTTCGGGACTATCATTCAAACTTCAAGAGTTGGATTCAAACTTCAGGACTTTCATTCAAACTTCAAGAGTTGGATTCAAACTTCAGGACTTTCATTCAAACTTCAAGAGTTGGATTCAAACTTCAAGAGTTGGAATCAAACTTCAAGAGTTTGAATCAAACTTCAAGAGTTGGAATCAAACTTCAAGTGTTGGATTCAAACTTCAGGAGATGTATTTAAATTTCCAGAGTTTGATTCAAACTTCAATAGTTGGATTCAAACTTCAGGACTATCATTCAAACTTCAGGACTTTCATTCAAACTTCAAGAGTTGGATTTAAACTTCAAGAGTTGGATTCAAACTTCAAGAGTTGGAATCAAACTTCAAGAGTTTGAATCAAACTTCAAGAGTTGGAATCGAACTTCAAGTGTTGGATTCAAACTTCAAGAGATGTATTTAAACTTCCAGAGTTTGATTCAAACTTCAATAGTTGGATTCAAAGTTTTATTAAAACTTCAAGAGGTGGAGAGAAGGATTCAAACTTCGAGAGTTGGATTCAAACTTCAAGAGTTGGATTCAAACTTTTCGTAATTGTCTCAAATAGTGCTTGTCTAAACTATTAGTACAATAATCGAAATTCACTGAAAACTACATTCGTTCGCTGAAAATTTTTTATTTCATTTTGAGACGTTGATTACATGGATCATAGTCGATTTTTATGGCAGCCAATAAGTTCTTTTCAGTCATGGTTTCATTCAAACTTCAAGAGTTGGAGAAATATTTACTGTGTTCGACTCAATTATTATCATCTAACTGGATTGTTGGACCAGACTTAGTCTCATAGTTTGAGAATTGGTTAAAAATGGCCATCATCGTCTAATTAGTTTTTCGAGGGATAAGTTCAAATTGTATGCGATTGCCTACGATTTATTCCGTTCAGATTCAAACTTCTTCCTGTCCGCTTCAAACTTCAAGAGTTGGATTCCAGATTTCAGTAAATGTCTCAAACAGTATTTGTCTAAACAAATTATTACAATGATCGAAATTCACTGAAACCTATGTTCGTTTGCAGACAATTTTTCATTTTTTTTCTTAGTTAGGACGTGGATTACAATGAGTTTAGTAAATTTGTTTTTATCCACAACGACTCAAATATATTGATTCTCAAATTTCAAAATTTTTTCGCAAGTCTGCCTAAATTGTATCCTGCCTCCGGCTTAATCTCATAATTCCACAATTGATTTGAACCCAACTTATCGGCAATCAAGGTCTTCTTAGTTATTCGAGCGATAATTATCAACACCACCGCCTTCCTCGAGCTGTATTCCATCTTAGGTCTGCATTCTATCTAAGTTAAGTATTTAGAAGACACTTGAATGCTTCATTCGACACATAAAGTACGTGTTGTGTTCCGCGAACATGCCCAGAACATCAAGAACGTACGATTGCTCAGAAACCACAGTTGGATCAGAGAATCGTCGCGACCTCTTTCGGTAATGGCCAGTAAAACCATGTCTTAAATTTTTGGAGGCTTTATCTGTGATCGAAAAAGTGTGAGAGTGACAGAAGATACTTTCAACCGCAAACGAATAGATTGGACTCGAAGTCCGATTCACAAGGTCGTCGATGAAAATAAGAGAAATGGAGGAGAAAGGACAGAGCCGTCGGATGAGAACTCGTCTATAACAACACGTATAGTGCAATCTCTGAGGAAGTTCGATGTAAATCGAGAAAAGATGCCGCCCTACACCGAAAGCGATAAGTTTTGATATGAGTGCGCTGTGCCGGACAATATCAAAGGACTTGGAGATATCTTGAGCAACGACCTTGGGTGAATCGACTCCAATTTTTCTGACTGCAATGTCCCCCATCCATTCCTACGGAAGCTACACTGTCGATCATTAAGTAAGTCATCGATCTCTAAAAACCTTACAAGATGGTGATTAACTAAAGTCTCAATAACCTTGGGGAGCGCAGATAATATCGCAATCGGGCGGTAGTTTGAAGGGGTTATTAGCCTCACCATTTTAAGGGATGGTCTGAAATTTCGCAATCTTCCAACACGTGAAATTTTACGTAGAATATTTTTTCCATTCAAACCACCCGCCTAAAATTCAATTTTGTGGAACAAAATGAATCTTTAGCAAGAAAATGTAAAAAATAATTTCTTGTTTAAATATCCAACTTAACACATATATTTTATTTATTTATATTATATCTACAGCGTTCTTTTGTTCGGTGACTTATAGTGAAATTTAACGTAGAATATTGTTTCCATTCACACCATCCCCCAAAATTGAGTTCTGTTGGTCACTTTATTACCAAGATTGAAAAAGTTCGCAATTAACCTTAAAATGAATTTTAAGGTATGACTTATTTCTGGCATTTAAGTTGATCTTTCAACTTTGGTGTATTCAGAGACTTATAGTAGAATTGTGTGGCGAATATTTTTGTAGAATATTTTGACCCGCTAAACCTATGTTTTCGGGGTGTTTTTTGTACTTTTTGCACAAAATGGACTAAAAAGACCCCTGTGGTGAGGTGCTAGAGGGTTAACATGCTGCACAAAAGTGTTCCTCGTTGTGTTCTTAGCAATATTGCTGAACACATTGTATATATAAAATGAAAGGGTCATAGGGTTTACTAGGTCGATTCATCAGTTGTAGGGGTGTTTTTTAGCTTTTGCGCAAAATGTACCAAAACGACCCCTCTACTGAAGAGCTAGAGGGTTAAAATCTTCCACAGAAATGTTGCTCGTAGTGTCTGCAGTAATATTGCTGAACACATTGTGTAGTTAAAATGTAAGGCTCACAAGGTTTCCTATGACGATTCATCAGTTGTAGAAGTGTTTTTTAAGCTTTTTGCAGAGAAGTTACCAAAATGACCCCTTTACTGAGGAGCTAGAGGGTTAAAATGTTCCTCAAGAATGTTGCTCGTAGTGTCTGAAGTAATATTGTTGAACACATTGTTTAGTTAAAATGGAAGGATCACAAGGTTTCCTAGGCTGATTCATCTGTTGTAGGGACGTTTTTTACGCTTTAGCACAAAATGTACCAAAACGACCCCTCTACTGAAGAGCTAGAGGGTTACATTGTTCCACAATAATGTTCCTCGTAGTGTCTGCAGTAATATTGCTGAACACATTGTATAGTTAAAATTTAATTCTCACAAGGTTTCCTATGGCGATTCATCTGTTGTAGGGACGTTTAGCACAAAAGTTACCAAAAGGACCCCTTTACTGAGTAGCTAGAGGGTTAAGATGTTCCACAAAAATCGTCCCCACAGTGTTTTAACTAATATTACTGAATACATTGTATACTTAAAATGAAAGGATCACAAGGTTTCCTAGGCTGATTTATCTGTTGTAGGGACGTTTTTTACGCTTTTGCACAAAAACGACCCCTCTACTGGAGATCTAGAGGGTTACAATGTTCCACAAAAATGTTTCTCGTAGTGTCTGCAGTAATATTGCTGAACACATTGTATAGTTCATCTGTTGTAGAAGTGTTTTTTAAACTTTTGCAGAGAAGTTAACAAAAGGACCCCTTTGCTGAGGAGCTAGAGGGTTAAAATGTTCCCCAAAATTTAGCTCGTAGTGTCTGAAGTAATATTGTTGAACACATTGTATAGTTAAAATGTAAGGATCACAAGGTTTCCTAGGCCGATTCATCTGTTGTGTCCCCTTTACTGAGTAGCTAGATGGTTAAAATATTCCACAAAAATGTTGCTCTTAGTGTTCTTATTAATATTGCTGAAAATATTGTATACATAAAATATAAGGATCACAAGGTTTGCTATGACGATTTATCATACGAATGTGCAAAAAGTGGAAAATTTAGAACCAGAAGTTGAGAAGTCTCTCTCTAGTTCGATGTCAGAACCTTATTATTTTTTGTGTTCCACAGTGTTATTATTATGTTGTGGATTATAAATATTCTGAATTTATTGTATTCCTGGAGAAAATGTGGAACATTTCCTTGACTTTCTGAATCCCAAACTTTTGCTTGCCAAATATGTAGATCACCCCCCCTAATCCCTAAGAATTTTCTCTAGATTTTCTAGATGTATGTGTATTTGTATGCCCATATGTACTATGTGTGTGTACTTCATATGAATCACATATAACTGCCGCTGCATATAAAACCTCTCATTCTCGTGATAGACATCATTGCCATGTTAGTGGTTTCTCTTCGTTTTTTTTTTTTGAAATAGTTGCTATTCCTGGCTTTGCCAACCATTCAAATAGTCACCGAGAAAAAAACGAATGAACGAACGAACTGGGAGTTAAAACTTTTTCTAAACTACAGCAATTTTTGGCAAGCTATTGTCAGAAATGTCAAACTGTATGCAGCATTAGCGTCAAACCTAAACGAAGTTAACCAATTCCAATGTTCAGTTTCCTTTTTTGGGTGTATGTGCTAGTGTGTGTGTATGGACTGCCATCAATTGGTGGAGGATGACAGGCCAACCAGGCCGAGAGAGAGGCAGCAGCCAGCAGCCGCAGTAGTAGTAGAAGTATAACAAAGTTAGCCATAGATGGTTATCATGGAGCATTCAGGCATCCCTACATACATACACATCACATCACATCGCATCGCATCCAAGCTGGAATTAAGCCAACCGCATACTTTTGTACTTTATTTGACTACAATTTCCATATTATACATACGACTCCATCCAATCAGTTACTCCCCCTCCCCCCCTACCACCGCCCATCAGCTGTTGGGGAGCCAACAGTTCCTATTGCATACATACTCCCCGAAACTGGGCCCTTATCGATTTCCATAAGATCACCATGTATGTATGTATGGTTGGTTGTATGGAGTGCTGGGTTATAATTGTTCTTGCCTTTGCTGCTGCTGGGACACATCCTGTGCCAAAAAAGGCCAGGCCAGGCCAGGCAAGAACAAGAAAACCAAGTTTCCCCAAGTTCTCCACCACCCACTTGCATATCCTGGCTCGTATACGTTCGCTGTGCCATTGTCATGTGTTAGTAAGTTTGTGGGTGAAGCAACGATTTATTAGCATGTTCCGGTGAAATCATAGTCATTCTTGCCGGCGTCCCTATTCGCTCCACCCTCCACAGCCTTCGTAATCAAAGAAAACAATGTCACCAACAACTAAAGGAAACTGTAATGCTTGCTGCACAGTGTGTGACAGTGATTAGTTAAGACAAAGTGTTAAGCGACATGTTAAATGACCTTAAAAATCATTGAATCATGATGCATGTTTGCATGAACACTTTGTTTGTATGTTTGTTTGTTTGCCAGTCAGTCAGTCAGTTAGTCGTTTTGTGTTAAATTGGGTTGCACGAAATTTCCCGAACGAAGCAAAATTTAAATGTTCAAAAGTTTTACAACGTACCTACGTATGACATGTCATACGTCACGAATTGATTTAGTGTCTTATTCGGTAACGGATATCGTTTGTTTGCCACCGGAAGAACTTACCGTTGCCAATTTGCAAGATGTTTGTCGGTGATGCGCGGGCACACGGGCCTTAGGCGCAGTTGGCAGCTTGGCTCAGAAAAAAGTTCCAGTGGGGTCTACTGTTAAGAAGCTATGAAGTGCAATAAGGGCCTGTTAGATCCGGTCGAATGAAAATCGGGAGTTCGTAGTTTTTTTGGACAAGAATTCGAAGACGACAATCAATGAGACAAACGTTATAGTCGTATGGAAAAAGCGAATGAGTATTACTATTTGGAATTGTGGAAGCATATTTCTTCTTGGTGATTCCCTATATTGTGCAGAAGTCCCAAAGTTATCAGAGCTCGTGGATCATTTAGTGTTGCAATGGTCCGATACCAAAAGTGGAACTAAGTAGTCTTCAATGAGACAAAATTGGATATCTTTAAAGTACTCTAAAGTCTCAAAATTTTCATAGTCTTTTGATGAGTGGAAGGAATGGACGACGAACAAAAAAGAATGAAATAGAAAGTTCTGAGAAATTATATTATTTTTCTTGTAGGCATTGTCGATTAGAATATGCATCCTCTTGAGTTACGGGTAAAAAACGGGGTCTTGTACCTTTAAAACAAGTAAAAATGGTAAAAAAAAACATGTCGACCATTTTAATAAAAAATCCCCAAGTTTGGAACATATTTCACCACTTTGGGAATTCGGGTTTTTTTTAATGGAAATCTAGCATTTTTTTAATCGTTTTGGTACTTTATTACTTGGTGCGAATTTTTAAACGCAAATTCGGCAAGTGAGTTGTGCTTCTCGTTCGTTTGTGAGAATCATCTCCTTATAGAGGCCGGGTTTGATGTTGAAAAGTCGCTGCGATGCCACCTGAACGAAACCTTTAGACAGGGTGGAAATCATGATAGTGGTAGTCTGCAGCAAAGTAATAAATGTCACCATGCCATTTGTAAATAAATTTGCATTCTATTAAATATAGATGCAAACTGGTCTTGAGCCAGGACAATATCCCAGTTCAAATCAGTTTTCGAGAATTTGAAGTATTTCCATTGGACCTCAATTAGTAAAATTATGAGAGATGTGACTGGCAAGAAAAAAAACTCTTTATTATTGCAAAAATTTGGTATTAATAAAAACTTCAATTACTCAGTCAATTACTAACGGATTTTTTGAAAACAAAGCGGCTTTTTACTCCGTACTAAATGTGTAAATTTACAATCAAAATAATGTACAAAATGATTACCAAAATTGAAAACATTAGCAAAGTTTGTCTAAACTAATAATTACTGGAACTAAAAAATCTGACTTTTTCCACTAAATGTATCCTATCTTCAAAGGGTGCAATTTCGTGCAGGCAAAAGCTGCTCTAAAAAAGCAGGGAACCCTTCAACCTTTCCAAATATGTATATATTTCTTTAAAGGCTTTTGAAGGAAAAAAAGTTGTGTTGGTTCAAAGTTAGACATTTGTTCAAAAATGATATTTTTTAAAATATTTATTACAAATAAACTTATTTGGCACAAACATAATTTTGACGTCATAATAAAGTTAAGAAACAACAATTTCGAAAAAAAATTGAGTGCAAAATCTCTTAAAATGTGTGAGAAACAGTTCGACAAAGTCAAAAAAAAAACAAGTAAGAAGGCGTTAAGTTCGGCCGGGCCGAATCTTATATACCCTCCACCACGAATTGCATTCCACAGTATTACCAGCAGATTAAAGGAGTCCACTTTACATAGAAGCACAGTACCGTATTACGAAAATTGTGATATTTTTATGCACATTACTATATTAGCTTACTATTTCAAACTATAATGTATACTTATGCGCACTGTTTAAAATCGACTACTATATATAAATAAAATGCTGTAATTGTGAAAGTGCACATGCCTAAATATTAGGCGATTGTCAGTCGCCATTAGAAAGAAGCATTTTCAGATACAGACAAAGTGATAAGAAAAGTATAAATTTTAAAGATATCCCCATTCTCCGCCCAAATGTACAAATTTCGAAAAAATCCTTTTTCGAGTCTTCATAGTCAGAATGTTCAGAATTTCATGATTTCAACTTCAGCGGTTTGGTAGGTTCCATTTTTTCCCCTCTTTTTAATGATATCCCTTAAAAGTACGAATTTCGAAAAATCCCTCTATTTTACGTGTCTATACAATTAGAGGGATGTACACACCGAATTTCATGATTCTAGCTGTTGTCGCATCATTGGTACCATATTTTATCCCTTTTTGACCCATTTCGCCCGCTAAAACTTTTATTTTCTTTGTGGTGCTTCCAAGCTACAAGAGGAATGTCCGCAACAAATTTTAACTGTATGAAAATAAGAAATTTAATTAATAAGCCAAGTCTACCAATATTTTTATACTATATATATAATGGATATAGTACTTCAATTCATAAAGTAAATATAAGGGAGCAATCATAAATACCATAAATATTGGGCGATAGTGAGAGTGTACTTTCAGCTACAGTCGTTTGGTTGGTTGTATTTCCATCCTATTTTAATTTCAAAAGTATAAATTTTGAAAATACCTTATCTCTCACGTACGCAGTATAAGACAACTTCATGATTCTACCATTTTTTGTCGTAAAAGCAACAAACTAAAGTACTATGCAGTCAGAGGAATGTATACACCGAATTCCATGATTCTATCAGCGACCATTTTGTTGGTACCATTTTTATCCCCTTTTTCCAATTTTGCCCCTCAAGAGCGCGACTATCTAAAATCTCTTTATTTTACGTATCTACACAATTTACTCACTGAATTTCATCATTCTAGCCGTAGTCGATTAGTTGGTACTATTTTTATCCCCTGTAGCCATTGTATCCATTGAAAGTACGAATTTGGAAAAAACGTTTTATTTTTCGTGTCTACGCAGTCAGAAAAATGTATACTCTGAATTTCATGATTCTAGCTGCTGTCATTTGGTAGGTACTATTTTTATCCCCTTTTTCTATTTGAACCCCAAAAAGTACGAATTTTGGAAAGTTCTTTTATTTTACGTGTCTACGCAATCAGAGGAATGTATATATCGAATTTCATTATTCTAGGTGCAGCCGTTAGGTTGGTACTATTTTTATCCCTCTATCCCCATAACCTTAAAAGTACGAATTTAGAAAAAATACTTCTATAGTATGTATCTACTCTACTAGAGGAATGCACACGGCAAATTTCGTGTTTCTATCTGTTGTCGTTTGATAGGTACCATTTTTATCCATTTTTGTCCCATTTCGCCCCCTACAAATAAAAATCACTCTATGGTGCCCTTTTATGCTATAGAGGGAATGCGCATTGCAATTTTTTCGTGTCTACGCAGTCAGAGGAATGTATACTCCGAATTTCATGATTCCAGCTGCTGTCATTTGGTTGGTACTACTTTTATCCCCTTTTTCCATTTAAACCCCAAAAAGTACGAATTTTGGAAAGTTCTTTTATTTTACGTGTCTACGCAATCAGAGGAATGTATTTATCGAATTTCATTATTCTAGGTGCAGCCATTAGGTTGGTACTATTTGTATACCTCTATCTCCATTTAACCCCTTAAAAGTACGAATTTAGAAAAAATACTTCTATATTATGTATCTGCTCTATTAGAGGAATGTACACGCCAAATTTCGTGTTTCTATCTGTTGTCGTTTGATAGGTACTATTTTTATCCCTTTTTGTCCCATTTCGCCCCTACAAATAAAAATCACTCTATGGTGCCCTTTTATGCTATAGAGGGAATGCGCATTGCAAATATCAACTAAATACAAATACAAGCAAGCGACGGACATGGCTATATCGTCTTAGAATTTTACCACGACCCAGAATATATATACTTTATGGGGTCTCCGATGAATATTTCAAGGTGTTACAAACGGAATGACAAAGTGAATATACCCCCATCCTGGAGGTGGAGGGTATAAAGAAATTACGTTACGTTAAAATATGTTAAAAGACACAAAAACAAAAAATATAAAAATTTAAATTTTCTTTAAAATCGAAAAGTAGTCAACTTTGGGCCAATTTCTAAAATATATTCGATTTCCCGATTTTTATTGTTAGTATCTCAAAATAATCCTTGGGCCCTTGACTAATTTTGGTTTTTTGCGGAACTCAAAAATGTCTACTAGAAGAATATTTATTTAAATATATGGTTTAAAGCTGTCTTATTTATTTTCGAGATTAAGTTTCATATGTTCAGACTTAGTATATAACTAATCCATCATCACCATTAGTTATCAAAATTCCCGCATTCGTATTGAAACTGTTCAGTTAGTTTCAAGTATTATTTACTGCCCATTTGACTTTAATCCCCATATTTAATTTAATTCTTTCATATTTAGTTTGGAATTAATGGACTACCAAGGTATTCCTGATAGTAATCTGAAGGATGTTCTGGAAGTTAAGTTCGCTAACTAAACCTATCCAGGGATAATACTCAGACGTCCCAGTCCCAAGTCCGAAGGAGAAAGGTGGAGGGAATACATCGCAGTTGAACTCTATTGGTCATGGACTAATAATAGAGTACCAAGGTATTCCTGATAGTAATCTGAAGGAAGTTCTGGAAGTTGAGTTCGCTTACTGAAGCTGTCGTGGGATAATACTCGGCCGTTGCCGGTCCTAAGCCCGAATGGGAAAGGAGGAGGG
Source organism: Polietes domitor (assembly GCA_947397865.1). Taxonomy (NCBI): domain Eukaryota; kingdom Metazoa; phylum Arthropoda; class Insecta; order Diptera; family Muscidae; genus Polietes; species Polietes domitor. The sequence continues at coordinate 152,330,229 of OX377621.1, read as the reverse complement.
AATACATCACAGTTGATATCTCTCGGTCATCCATTTACTCAACAACATGCAGAGTGGATTGCTCTGGGTCCCACCTGGAGGATCATTACCAAAGGGAACATCCATCCTATTCCAGATGTAGGAGACACTTCTACATCTGGAATAGGAGGGATTCACTTCTCTGAATCTGCCAAACTATTAAAAAGAAAAAAGAATTCAAAATGGCCTGAACAATAGATAATACCAAGGACGGTGGAAAATATTTCATTTCAATTGACTACTGGTATCTCATTGGGGACGAAAATGAGAAAATAAGACCTGTATAAAGTTGAAGCAATTGTGGGGATATAAGTTAATATATTTAACTGCTGAGTTATACATCAGTTAGGTTTTTTCCTATATCGAACTCTAGATGTTTAATACACACGCTGCTATGTGTTTGAATCGAACTTAAGAAGTTGGTTACAAACTTTGGAAGTTTACATCGAACTGCAGTAGTTTGAATCGAACAATAGAAGTTTGAATCGAACTGTAGAAGTTGTAATCGAACTCCAAAAATTCGAAACAAGCTTTTAGACATTGAAAATGATTTTGGGAGTCCAGAAGAGACTCAAGCACAATGGCTGCTTCAAATTGGATTGTGTAGTTTGTTCGGGTGTCTTCTCAGAAGAAGTTGGGCTGACATATTCATTCTGACTTCCTGACAGCTGCAGCATCTTTCAGGCGGAAGTCTTCGCAATTAAGAAAGCTTGGGGATTGAATCGAACTCTAGAAGTTGGTCACAACCAGTGGAAGTTTGCATCGAACTGTAGAAGTTGTAATAGAACTCCAGAAGTTCGAAACAAGCTCTTAGAGATTGGAAATGACTTTGGGAGAACAGAGGAGACTCAAGCACGATGGCAGCTTCAAAATGGTTGTGGAGTTGGTTCCGGTGTCTTCTCAGAAGAATCTGGGCTGACATATTCATTACGACTTCCTGACAGCTGCAACATCTTTCAGGTGGAAGTCTTCGCAATTAAGGAAGCTTGCGGATAGAATCGAACTCTAGAAGTTGGTCACAAACATTGGAAATTTGCATCGAACTTTTAGAAGTTTGAATCGAACTGTAGAAGTTGTAATCGAACTCCAGAAGTTCGAAACAAGCTCTTGGAGATTGGAAATGACTTTGGGAGTCCAGAAGAGACTCAAGCACAATGACAGCTTCAAAATTAATTTTGGAGTTGGTTCGTTCCGGTGTCTTCTCAGAAGGAGCTGGGCTGGCATGTTCATTCCGACTTCCTGACAGCTGCAACATCTTTCAGGTGGAAGTCTTCGCAATTAAGAAAATTAGTGTAAACTTTTATAACATGTTTAAGGGCTCCATGACTGAGGTTACCGAGCTGTCTAGGGATCTTTGGTCCATTAATACGCGTTTTTCTAAATTCGGTGATATTTTTGACAAATATGCTGATAAGTTTGCGAAATCACCGGTTGTTTCGGGACAGGAACGTAAAAGAACGGTGAAGAAATCATCAAGATCAGTGACGCCGAGGACTGAGCATTTGAATGTTGCTGAACCTGCGGCTGAACTGTTGATGGGTTGGCATCGTCGAATGATATAAATCTGACCTATTGCTGGGCATCTGCTTTGTGTGATAGAATTGTCACAGATCCTCCACAGACCAGCGTGGAAGGCGACAATCCCACTCGTCCGACGGCTGCAACAGGTATGTGTCCACAAACCAGTGTGGTACGCGGGAATTTACTTCATTGCACTCTATGCCTGTTGCAGACGTGCGTCCACAGCAATCTAGTGGTACTTCTGGTGGATTGGCCATGGCCCCGGAGATGAAAATGGTCTTCGTGTCGAGGTTCGCCCCAGATACCACAGTTGATGACTTGAATGGCTTCATTAGATCCAAGATTGAGGGTGATTTTTACCTTAGGACTTTTCTCAAAGTCGGGCTTCTTTTAAGATTATTACGACGAGGGAAATCTTTGACTTCTGGCCACCTAGGGCATTTGTTAAGGAATTTGTGGATAGGGTGGACAATTTGGCTCGTCTGCCTTTGAGGTCAGCTACTGTCCCAAAAAACTAATTGATTCTTTTTATATCGGGTATCAGAATGTAAGGGGTTTGAATACGAAATTGATTCAATTATTTGTTGATAGCTTTGATTTTGATTTCTCTGCTCTTGTATTTAGTTAGAAGAGTCAGTTTTAGATTCTGAGATTTTTTGTAGTAGATTTATTATCTTTAGAAATGATCGTTTAGGAAGGATTGGTGGCGGTGTATTTATTGCTGTTACTAATTCTTTCCCATCGGAACGTATTATCCTCCACGGATCCTTGGACATAGGGACTTTCATGGGAACGAACGACCAGACGAGTTGGCGAGGATGGGATCTACTTTGAGTACCCTCTCCACGATGTTGTTAGCAACGCTGATAGAAGTGATACCTAGGCCGAGATAAGTTCACTGATTCACTGTGTTGAAAAGCAAACTTTGAGTACAATTTTATACTACTCCGAAGGGAATAGATTTTACTATAGTTTGAATTTAAATGCCACTCTTTTAAATTATCGCCATGCTAAGGTCAAACTATTGCGGGTAATTGCACCTCTTGCGAACTATTTGCTCTCGATCTTTGCCATTTTCCCTCGCCAACTCCTTTTCTGAAATAAATTTCACCCTGCACATTTGCTTTGCGGAAACTTAACCAAGTTTAAACATTTCGAAATGAAACCTTTTACTAACAGCAATTAAATAACGGCTTGGTTAGTGTGTGTGTGTGCTGGCAGCTCTTACCTTTTACCAGCATCCATATGAATGAAATGCGTACGTACGTACATCTGTCTGCCTGTCATCAGGCAGTCAGTCAGTTTCAGTCTCGATGCCTTGTCTATCAGGGGTATGTCAAGTAACCCGAAAATACCGCAACGCCCACAAAATTGTTTGAAACATTTGGTGACACTAACGAGTTTCAATTAGTTTCAACGCACACACACACACACTCATACAGAGAAAGACGGAGTGTAGGATAAGAATATTCCTCACACACACCAATGCATGTAACGCTATAGCGACAGCAAAAACCAAAAACATGAATTTTAGTGAAATACACAAATTTAAATGAAATGTGTTCTACTTATATGGGGTATGCAAATGTCTGTATGTGTGTGTGTGTGTGAAATGAATATTCACACACACACACTTGTACATATGTCTGAATGCACATTAAATATCAACGTATTCGTATCCTTTCATAAGCGCACCTAAGAGTTTTCTATGCGAAACATTGGGTAAAGTTCCACACACACACATATACTACTCCGATATTTAAATGTACATACATACATATGCAAATTATTGCAGATGCGGAGCAGCCAAGGCCTTATTGGACCTTGGAAAATATGTAACAGACTTTGTGTGCCTTGGAAAATATAGAAAAACTTGGTGCATTGGAAAATACGGAAAACGCCTCAAACTCAACTCAACTTATGGGCTACACCGCGAGGATCTGGATGTCTGGATGGATCTGGCTTGCAGACTAAGCTGATCGCTTCTCGTTGTGACGATGACTAATGTTTACATCAATTCGAAACGCCAGGCTGCCAGCTGATCCATGGTCTCGATATTCTCTTCAGAAGACTGCAAAGAAGTTCAATATTAATCTAATTTGGGACAGTCCTGAAGACTTCGGCAGACTAGTAAGTTTCTTACAAGAGCCACCGAAACTTCGCCGCATTATTGTGGCGATCACTGGCCTCATCAAACTGGCTCAGATCTATAGAATCGGAAATTTGAAATTCAACTACAGCCGCACAGTGGTTCAGAATAAAAATCCATCGGCCAAAATTCAATATTCTGAAGAGATATCTTCAAATCAATATGAGAATCAAAAACAATCGGCCAAAATTCAATAACTTTTGTTCCAGTAGACATTTTTGAGTTCTGTAAAAAACCAAAATTAGACAAGGGCCCAAGGATTATTTTGAATAAAAAAACATAAAAAAATAAAAATTGTAATTTTCTTTAAAATCGAAAAATACGAAAAATAGTCTTTGGGCCGATTTCTAAAATATATTCAATTTCACGATTTTTATTCAAAATAATCCTTGGGTCCTTGTCTAATTTTGGTTTTTTACAGAACTCAAAAATGTCTACTGGAACAAAAGTTATTGAATTTTGGCCGATGGATTTTGATTCGAAGATATCTCTTCAGAATATAAGAATTTTGAATTTTGGCCGATGGATTTTGATTCTGAACCACTGTGCGGCTGTAGTAGAATTTACGATTTCCGATTCTATAAATCTGAGCCAGTCTGATGATTCTGATTTTGATTCGGAGATATCTCTTCAGAATATAAGAAGTTAAAGAAATAAACTCATTTGGGTGCCATGAGATATTCTCATTTTAACTTCCTTAAAAGTGCCACAGAAACTTCGCCTCAGCGTTGTGGCAATCACTGGCATCAACATTAATTCGGAAAGCCGGATGTCTGGCTCTGATCCATGGTCTCGAAAATCTTAAATCGAAGAATAGCCCAAGATTCCCGCGATTCTCTTCAGGAGACTGTAAAGAAGTTCAATATTCACCAAATTTGAATGGCAGACCAGAGGAATATCATAAGTCGTAACGATATCACCAGGCTAGTAACTTGCATACACCGCAACTTCGCAATGTTTTGGCGATCACTGGCGTTAACATTAATTTTCTGAAAGCTGGCCGTCTGACTCAGTTCTATGTACTCGGAAATCTTAAATTCAAGTACAGCCGAAGATTCGATATCTCATCAAGATATTGCAGAGAAGTTGAATATTAACCTCACTTGGAAGCCAGGCCATTGGAATATCATAGGCATTCCTGAAGATCTATCCTTACAACTCAGTTCTATGTACTCGGAAATCTTAAATTCAAGTACAGCCGTAGATTCGATATCTCTTCAAGATATTGCAGAGAAGTTCAATATTAACCTCACTTGTAAGCCAGGCCATAGGAATATCATAGGCATTCCTGAAGATCTATCCTTACAAGGTACATATCTATCAGCTGATGAACAGAGCGGAGACATTTAGTTGGTCTGGCTAGAGTTTGATAGGACAGCCATAAGGCTTGGCATTGAATCAAACAAATTTGAGAGTATCGAATACCTAGATTGACTCTGGCTTCGGCGATTTTTAAAACACGCTCGGGCGCCACTTAAAACCTTAAAGGATTTTCTAGAATTTAAAAAGTGGTTTAAAAGGCAGATCTTCTACAGTGTACTAGCAATTTATAAATACAATTTCGATTTTAAATGAAGCAATACTAGAGTTTGCTGTCCAGAGTGTGTGTCCCTGCTCGGGCGCCACTTTAAACCTCGAAGGCTTCTCTAGACTTTAAAAAGTGGTTTAAATGACAGATCTTCTATAGTGCACTGGCAATTTATAAATACAAATTCGATTTTAAATGAAGCAATACAAGAGTTTGCTGTCCAGAGTGTGGGTCCCTGCTCGGGCGCCACCTTAAGCCTCAAAGGTTTCTCTAGACTTTAAAAAGTGGTTTAAATGACAGAACTTCTATAGTCTACTGGCAATTTATAAATACAATTTCGATTTTAAATGAAGCAATACTAGAGTTTGCTGTTCAGAGTGTGAGTCCCTGCTCGGGCGCCACTTAAAACCTCAAAGGCTTCTCTAGACATTGAAAAGTGGTTTAAATTACAGATCTTCTATAGTATTGACAACTTATAAATGAAATTTAGATTTTAAATGAAGCAATCCTGGAGTTTGCTGTCCAGAGTGTGGGTCTCTGCTCGGACGCCACTAAAAACCTCAAAGGCTTCTCTAGACTTTGAAAAGTGTTTAAATGGCAGATCTTCTATAGTAGTCCAGAGTTTGCTGTCCATAGTGTGGGTCTCTGCTCGGGCGCCTCTTAAAACCTCAAAGGCTGCTCTAGGCTTTAAAAAGTGGTTTAAATGGCAGATCTTCTATAGTGTACTGGCAATTTATAAATACAATTTCGATTTTAAATGAAGCAATACTAGAGCTTGATGTCCAGAGTGTAGGTTCCTGCTCGGGTGCCACATTATTGTGCTCTGTTTCTTCTGTTTGGTTAGTGTCGATGCCGGCATATGAAACCTTAGAGGAATGATATATCGAGAAATCCTCCTGGAGCAAGAGAACCAAGGGAAATGATTGATAGTAGTATTTGAGCCCCTATGCTCCACTGGGAGTCAAGTGTGACAGCAATATTTCCATCACTTCTCTTTATCTCCTCAATTCTTTTTATGATTTTACTCCTTACTTCTATTTTTGGATCCACATTATTGAATCTCGGCATTGAATTAATACCTCCCATATTCCTTCTATTTAAGGGAACCGCAATGAACCGTATTCAGTTGGCTCCGAGTGTACTCGTCAGTTGTGTTCACGCCTTCGAAAGTTCCAAAGCATATTATTGCCTCCCGACTTTGAAAGGTGTGATGTGCTCCGTGAAAATCTTATACTAGAAGGTGTTCTTTAGGGCTCCATCCATATCATAATTAAAGCTCCCAAAAAAGGCCTGATCCATGGCCTTCTATCGTCACACTGTGCAGCATAAATATACATAATGCATCCTGTATATTTTTGTGTATGGCTGACGAATTTCATGTATATTTTTGTTCATTCACATGTAGGTATGTGTATGTGCAACCAGCCATGTTTTTGAGGTGTTTGTGGTGCCTCCCGCTTGTTGCAAGTTAGCGGCGTCTGATGAGTCGTTGGCATTTTAAATGACACCAAACAGCGTTTGAACACTAACACAGTTAACACAGTCTTGGGCAGACAAGGCTTTGTCATGGCCTAGAAGATCCTCAGCCAGAGTGTTGGAGTATGTAAGAGGTTGGAGCACACAGCTGCTAGTAATGTTACCTATGGCATATATCTCTATGCGTGTTGAGTAGGATTCCGAAAAGGGTTTGATTGAGTTGTTTTGATGCGCGTTAGATGTGGATGTGGTGGTGGATGTTTTGCATGTCAGTGTTGATGATTTTATTACCAAACTCGATTCTCTTACGCTTCATTTAGTGTCATAAATTCATAGCGTTTTACATTTTCACAGCAAATAGATATTTCAAAGGCCTTTCACGGGAGTTGGGAGCAAGTGTGTGATGAAATGTTATGAAGTTTTCAAGATTGCTATGAAATATTTGTAGAATGGGATATTTTGCAACATTTGGAGAGGAAATTTAACGCGGGAAGCAGATCTGACAGTTTTCACATAAATTGATTTATGTTAGTGAATTTATCATATTGAATATTTTAATATTCAATGGTGGTGTTTGGATATTTTTTGGGAATGCTGGAAGCTTCAAACAACCTTCAGTAGTTTGAGTCGAACTATGGAAGTTTGAATCGAACTATGAAAGTTTGATTAGAACAATGGTGGTGTTTGCAATGAACTTGAATATTTGATGGGAATGTTGGAAGCTTGCAACAAACTTCAGTGGTTTGAGCCGAACTATGAAAGTTTGAGTCGTACTATGAAAGTTTGAAACGAATTATGGAAGTTTGAAACGAACTATGGAAGTTTGAAAGGAACTATGGAAGTTTGACTCGAACTATGAAAGTTTAAGTCATACTATGAAAGTTTGAAACGAACTATAGAAGTTTGACTCGAAATATGGAAGTTTGAAGCGAACTATGGAAGTTTGAAACGAACTATGGAAGTTTGACTCGAACTATGGAAGTTTGAAACGAACTATGGAAGTTTGACTCGAACTATAGAAGTTTAAAACGAACTATTGAAGTTTGACTCGAACTATGGAAGTTTGAATAAATCTCTGGGAGAAAAGATTGACTTGAATTTTAGAAGTTTGAAAAACACTGGGAGATCGTAGGCGATTTGTAAACCATAATAAATAGCAGCATAATTTATATCACTATGCAGCACATAAACTTACAAAATAGCAAATTGTTTAATTATATCAATGATACAGAGTCTTTTTATGAATATAGTCAAGTTTACTTAGGGTTGTTTACACTTATAATTGTCCCGGTGAGTGATAGACAAAATATGCCGAAGGCTTATTTATAGAGGAGGCTTGGGACAACAAAAATGTAATGAGCGGTAATTCTCTACCTGGCACCACTACTACTCAGGAGCCAATAAAATGGTTGATCCAATAGTTTGCTCTGCTTCAAAACATCCCCAAAACTGCTCCGGTCGAATCGATCTTTGGAAGTTTGAAACGATCTCAGAGTTTGAAATAAATTTTGGAAGTTTGAAACGAATTCTAGAAGTTTGAATCGAGCTCTGGGAGATTGGAAATGACTCTGGGAAATGAATTTGATTTTAGAATTTTGAAACAAACTCTATAAGTGTGGAAAAGACTCTGAAGAGAACGAAGAGACTGATCGAATGTGGGGAGCGAATGAGACTGTGGTAAGTACTCTTGTCCTATGGGTTTTTTCACTTATAATTGTTCAGGTGTGCGATAGAGAAAATATGAACATAGCTTGATTAATAGAGGAGAACTGGGGCTACAATTCTCGCTAATTCTCTATCTAGCCCCACTCCAACTTAGAAGCCAATAAAAGGGTTGAGGCAATACGTTCCTCTGGGTCAAAACCTTTCAGAAACTGTTTCGGTCTCTTCCAAACAAAAAATATCACGATTTTTTATTTTTTGGTAAAAAAGATCTTTTCAAACCCGCAGTTATTTATATTTTCCGTATAAAGTGGGTGGCAAGGAAGGGTTTAGTGAGCCAAATTTTTACGACGTTGTTATTAGTTGGTTGCAAATTATCAATATCAAAACAAAGCCAAAATCGCTTCGGCCAAAAATTTATTTAGGCTTTATAAACCATTTCATAAGTATCAAGTATTTGCAACGAACTTAGAGGCGTTTGATGCGAATGTTTGAACCTTTAGAACACTAAAAGTCCGAATCGAACTCTAGAAGTTTGAAACAAACAGTTGTAGTTTGAGAGAAACTCTGGACACTGAAAATGCGGAAGCAGTGGAAACCTCAACTGCACTATGGGACTTCTCAGAGGACTCTTATCCTTTCAATAATACCTAACCTGGAACACCTTTGAGGGGGTTTATGCCACCAAATTTTTAGAACTTTGCTGTCATTTTGTCGCAAATCATCAAAAATCAAAACAAAACCAAAATCGCTTCGGCCAAAAATCAAAAGATTGATCAAACATCAATATTCAATGATGATGTTTGCAACTAACTAAGAGGCGTTTGATGCGAATGTTGGCAGTTTGAAGCTTTAGAACACTAAAAGTCTGAATCGAACTCTAAAAGTTTGAAACTACCTAACGTACTTAGAGGTGTTTGAAGTGGACGTTGGAAGTTTGAACCATTAGCGCACTGGAAGTCTGATTCGAACTCTGGAAGTTTGAAACAAACAGTGGTAGTTTGAAAGAAACTTTGGAGATTGGATAATATACTGGGAGTCCAGAAGACTATGGTAGTCCGGAAGCAGTGGAAAACTCAACTGCGCTATGGGACTTCTCAGAGGACACTTACCCTCTCAATATTACCTAACCTGGAGCTTCGATCTCTAAAATTTTGATTTTTTGCCCAGCAAAATTGGTGGCAAGGAGGGGGTTTAGTCCACCAAAAGTTTTAGAATGCTGCTATATTTGGTTGCCAATCATGAATATCACAAAAAAACAAAATCGCTTTGGCCAAAAATGTATGGTTCTCAAAGGATTAATCAACCATGGCGTTTGAAACGATCGTAGTGGTGCTTGCGAACGTTGGAAGTTTGAAGCTTTAGAACACTAAAAGTCTGAATCGAACTATGGAAGTTTGAAAAATACTGTGGTAGTTTGAAAGAGTTTTTGGAAATTGGAAAGAATAATGGGAGTCCAGAAGTCTTGTGAGTCGGGCCCAATGGGAGTGAAATCAGACCAGGCTGATGGGTAGACTTAAGCTCAGCATTACAATGGGACTTCTCAGAGAATATTTAGCCCTGAGGGCACATCTAGACCACATGAGGCAATCGGGCTCGGATGAGTGCTGGGCGTGAGGAAATTAAACCGAAGCGATGGAGCACTGGCTTCCTTCCGATTATTTGATGCTAAGATCCTGTCACATTTCGATATTATCTAACTTGGAGCACCTTGGTCAGAATTAAGGACGTTCATGATCTATATGGAATTTCTAAAGAAGGTAAATGTTCTACTTTCCCCTTCGGTTTTGCAGTTAGAGTGCACAACAGGCCTCCTTGTTGGCATAAATGTATGACCCTGAGTATGAGTCACTCTCAACCACCCCAGTTGACGTGACTCATATTTTTCAACCTAACCTAACCTTGGTGATTTCGGAAGAAATAAGTCCTTGGATCAAAGAAAAGTTTAATTTCCATTCATTCATTTCATTTTGTTTAAGAAAGTTGGCTGTAGGTTTAGGTTTATTCTAGGGTTCTCTAAGAAAATTATTTAAACCCTTTCGTGGAACACAGTTCCAATTTCAACACGACCTTCTTCGCTCTTTCTAGCACCTTCAGTGAGTCGCCTTTTCGCCACTTCCAAAGATCTCACTTTGACTTTCTCAAAGCAGCTGCTTTCCAATTCCCCAGGACGCCGCTCGTGTAAAACGCATCTTTGTTTCGATTCGTTGTAGACTTCGTCCCCGAGCGCGCTTCCTTTACATTTCCTGTCGTTACTTGACGTGATCTTGAAACAAAAATATTAAATGGGTGCGAGTGCAATTTGTTTATGGCTCATTTAAGTCCCAGACTTTCGTGCAGCATACATGGTATACTCCAACCAAATTCCATTTTTTTTTTCAAATAAATGCCCTCCCTCCTAGACAGCCACTATTCATATTCCACGAACACACACTTAGGCATGTGTGCCTCCAGAGCAATGGTTTGTTGCTCTAGCCAACAAGAACAACGTCAACGCCGTCGTCATCAACAACACCGTCGTCGTCTCATCAGCATTGTCGTCATCTTTATCGTCGTTGCCACCATCCTTGTCATCGTCGCTGGAACATTTCGAGTTCATGGAGTAAATGTCATATGCTCATAATTCGATTAACACCTTGTCTCGAGTACTCCCACTTTATTTGCTGTACCAATATGTGTGCGTGTTGTGCGGTGCTTCCTCTCTTCCCCGGCATCTTCTTGTATTTTTATGATGGCATTTAATTGGTTATTGTGTTTTGAGATGAAGAAGCAGCAGAGGGTTTGGTACATGTGTGTGGTATGTGTGGTGTGCGGTGATGTATGTTGTATGTTTGGGTGCCTAAACGAAATAAACGGGTGTGCCACAAAACTCAACAAACATGCGAGTACTAAAATAATAGCAACAACTGCTGCAATAGCAGCAGCCGCAACTGCAACACCAACTCCGGTTCCCAAAAGCCTCGGTCGATGTCAGTGCCGCAGGAGATGCAGAGGCAGACACTAGGTACCGACATCCACAGACACGAGCTGTTAGTCATTGAATCACCAACAGTTTGATTGTGGAAACTGTACAATGACATATCCCATAAAGCTAGGACTGCGGAATGGCCAAAGTTCCCTTTTTTCCGAGGTCCTGTAGATTATACGTGTAAAGGTTTTGAGGTAGATTTTCATGAAAACTGTGCCAAGACCAGGCTATACCAATGACATGTAGATGGAAATCAGGCTCTAGCGCCGGAGAAATGTACTTAAAAATTAATTTTAGAAGAAAAAGTGTAGATTGCCAAGAAATTCTTAAATTGAAAAGTCCTTAGGGTGGTCCATTCAACGAAAATGTGGGACACACATACCAATTCAAAATATGCTGTGTGAGTGATAGCCTTTCCTAGGAAAAAGTGTACCAATTGTAACAGTCTCCAATGTATACAGTTTAAAGACATTTGTACTAAGTCCAGGCTATCCCAAGGAATTTTATACAGAAACCAAGCTTTCCCAAAGAAAATATTACCCAAAAAAACATTTAGTAGAAAATTTATAAAATATATACTAAGAGTAGACTTATTTAGAAAGATAGGGTATACTTTTCAAAGAGAATGTGGACTAAGAAACCCCCCAATTCGAAAGGAAATATCTTCTGTATGAGATACAGTCTTGCATAGGAAAAATTGTTCTAAGAGTACCAATCTCCAATGCGATCTATGAGTAGCCATTCCCTGGTCACGTAGACCGATTCACTTCACCGAAGCGGCAAGTAGTGCCTTAAGGTTATAGCCAGCCTGAAAGATTGTGGTAATTGATTAGATCTAATCTGCACCGATCTTACCCAATTTTTGCATATGCGTTTCTAGTTGGATTATAAGATGTTGTGCCAAATTTAAAGAAAATCGGGTACAATATGTGGTTTCTAGAGCGGAAAATGTCAAATCGGGAGCGACATATCTAAATCTGAACCGATTTGCCTCAAATACATAAATAGCGTTCGTCCTTGATCCACAAAACTTTTTTGTGCCAATTTTTTGTTAAGATCGGACTATAATTGCGACCTGTAATTTGATTACAACAATAGATGGATAGACGGACAGACATATGGACAGACGAACATTGATAAATCGACTCAGAAAGTGATTCTACGTCGATCGGTATACTTAACAAAGGGGGTATCTCGCTTCCTTTTGGGCATTACAAACAAATGCAGAAAGACAAAATACTCTCATGGAGTGTATAAAAATCGTATATTTTTTTCCCGTTATTATTCTTCCCGTTTTCAATTTTTTACCGAATTGAATTGTATTCGTATAGAAAGTGGAGTGTATAATATAGTCGGCCCCGCCCGACTTTAGCCTTTCCTTGACAATTTATTCACACTTTGGTAGCAGTTCTGTGATATATCCATATGGACCTATCCCAGGATAGGATTTGACTACGAATAGATTGACGAATGCCATATTATGAGTGCTGTAGGATAATGTATACTTAGAGTAGCATTTCCGGAGGCAATGTGATCCTAGGTTAACCATCGCCAAGACAAGTTGTGGTTGTGGTTATCCATAGTGGGCTAAAATTGAGTGGGTTCTTTCGCAAGATGGAACAAAATACTCTTCCACAATAAACAGCTAAAAGCTCGGTTTTCTCGAACAGTGCGAAGTATCTGGGCATCATCCCAGATATTATTTCAAAGAAAATATAATGGAGCGAGTGAAGAACCTTATACACCCGCAGAATGGCTATCGTTCACTGTATTTAGAGAAGTATCTGGGCATCATCATAGAAAGAAAGCCGTACTTCAAAGAAATAATATAATAATAATCTCCAATTGCCTTATAAACCTACAGAATGCCTCGCGATAAATCGTTCGTAGTGGTGGTTTCTCCGATTCTCCTGTATGCCGCGCTGTATTGGTTTGGTGGACAGCCGCTAAAAAAGATGTAATATTTGTATCCGATTAAAAGAGGGGGGGGGGTGAATTGCTGGCGTAGGACAACTGCTACGAAACCATTGAAGATTCTGCTCGTGGTATGGCGCTCAATGTTCACAGCTGAAGTGACAATTATACTTAATTTTCTATCCCTGGTAATCGTAATTGAAATTTTACACATACGGCTCCAAACTTGGTGGGCTATGGGCACGGTTACCATAAGAAAATTTCTGTATGTAGGATATTTTTGCCAAAAAAGGATGGTATTTGGAGTTTTGGAGGACAATTAAACAAAAACTGAAAAACAATATTTTATATATTCATAATAAACATAATAATGTCATCCTAAAAAAAGAAATTCTAAATACATTGCGTTTATTCTAAAAATAAAAAATAATGACTGGGAAATGTAGACTATCGAAGTGGAGTAGAAGGTTCACTGACTTCTTCTTTTAAATTTTTAGTTAGTACTTGAGTTAGTAGTGTATTTGTTGTAAAATTCTACACAATAATAGTTTCTAAAGTTATATTTTTCTAAATTTAGTCAATTGACTTTTATTTCCCACGATATACTTCAAATGAAAAATGTTGGAGAATCACATTTATATTTGTTTCTGTATTTTTTGGTAGTGTGCACTTACTGCACAGTTTTTTTTTCGGATTTCCACAGAGTTATATTTCAACTCTGCTCATTTTTGATTTTGTCGACATTTTGGCATATTTTTCACAATTGTAGTACTATTCTGTCCAGTATTTAATATTTATCGCAAATGGTTAACAAATACTATTTTCTAAATCTGGAGGATAGGGAATAGAGGCCAAAATAGAGGAAATGTCCTTCAAACGGAGGACGTGTTCTAATCCAGTATATGGGCTACAAATTAAATAAAAAATAAATTGACTGGGCAGCTAAATAAGGTGGAATTTCAATAAGTTGGAAGTTTAAGTAGCCAAATTGGTGCTGATATTTAATTTGTATATATTATATCTACAGCTTTGACCACTTATAGTGAAATTTGACGTGACGCATTTTTTCTATTCACACCACCCCCTAAAGATCAGTTCTGTGGGACAGTTTAGCACCCATTGGACACCCAAATCTGAATTTTAAGTTTTGACTTATTTCTGGCATTTAATAGGAGTTTTGAACTTTGGGGTATTCACGAACATGCAGTAGAATTTTATGACAAGTATTTTTGTAGAACACTTTGACCTATTACATCCCTATTTAGGGGTGGTATTTAGACTTTTGCCCAAAAGGGACAAACAAGATCCCAAGCTAGAGGGTTAAAATGTTCCATAAAAATTTTCCTCGTAGTGTTTCAAGTAATATTGCTGAACACATCCTTTACTTAAAATGTAAGGATCACAGGGATTCATATGTCAATTCATTATAAGAATGTGCCAAAGGGGGATATAGTGGTCCCCTTTCAAAAATGACCGCCATACGTAAACTTTCAAAACGCCGATAAACGTATATTCTTTTTTACCCCCTCTATTGGAATCAGAACCTGGTTATTTTCTTTTTATTCCACAATGTTATCTATAGCAATGTCCGACAGTCCATATTACACTTTAACCAGATGATTTACGTCTGAAATTATATAGGGTGGCGCAGAATGAGTTATGTACCACCCACTATCTACCAATATTTATGGAATTTAAGCTTTTTGAAAACATAAATAGAAGAATATTTATTTTTTGAATTGACGTATTGGTAGCCTTGCCTTATAAGTGTGGTTTGAAATAATTAAAATATTATATTTATTTATAAAATTACTTTTTTAATATTTGTATTTGTTTTGATTTGGCTATATAAAAGAAATATATTTTCCTGTAATATTACTGCACTTCTACGAAAATCGACAATCGGAATGCAATCAATGGTGGAGGGTATATAAAGTTCGGCCCGGCCGAACTTAACTCCATTTTTACTTGTTAGTTTTTCATTTCCTCATGCTGCTGCCCCCTTAAAATGCAAAGTTTCAAAGGATATTTTTTTTTTTCAAAAATAATTTTAAATACTTATTTGCGCCTTATGATACTGGTATAAATGTGAAGTTAAAGAAGAGAATATGTGCTAAAAATACTTTAAATTTCAAGCCTCTATCTGTATTAGTTTAGCATTAACAACAATTTCAATTTTCCCTCTTAAAAAGTAAAATATGAAAAAAAAACCAAACTTGCAATGGCTGTTAATGTTAAACTAATACATATAGAAGCATGCTGTTTGAAGTATTTTTAACAGATATTCTCCTCTTTTATTTAATAGTAATACCGTTATTGTAGGATGCCTGAAAGTGTTTAAAATAATTAAATGAAAAATTATATCCTTTGGAAATTTGTAGTCCTGTGAAGGGGCATCAGGCCCATTTTGCCTATAGTTTCATACTTATGTATATCATCCACTTCAAGTGTAATGACTTTTTCTTAATTGTCGTACGGTGTAGTAGGACAGATACATAGAAGGTGTACTATACTCTCTGCTAGTCTGAAATCTTTCAAGTGAGAGAATATATTCAAGCTCTTCATAGCATACTATGGAAAGACTCTGCATGTGTCTGGGTCCGTCAATCCGCTGTTCGGCAGGAACAGTATCTGATCTGTAACTTGGAGGTTGTTTGGAATGTCCGCAAGCAAGTTTCTGTGGAACTTGTAAAGTCGCTCCTAATCTCTCAGACGAGGCAGCTGTAATAGGGTGTACTGAAAGTTTATCATCATATAGGTGTAATTGTAAGAGAACTACTTCAAAGATCTCTACTCTGCTGAAGGCAATTAATTGTACTAAAATTAGTTTCTCCTAATTTTTTTGAAGACTTAGAAAATTTCACACTATAATTCAACTTCTGCATTTCCGTTCGTGAAGTACCTTGCCATTAAAAATTTGTAGTTTCTGACTCTTCCATAAATCAGTTCACACTTTAATTTATGTAGCTCCGCTCCCTTTTTTCCATTTATTTCAGCCCAATGTGTCCCATGTGAAGCGAATAAAATCGAATGGTTATTGATTGGGCCTGGTAAGGTAGAGTGCATGCCATAAGTGCAGCGCAGGAATGCAGCCATGTGTATCGGTATCAGTGCCTGTGCCTGTGTCGGTGCCTGTACGTACTTCCTATCTGTACTTCGCCGGTAATTATTTTTAGTGGTGTTTGTTGAAGACATCTTTCAATTAGTAAAAGTCCTTAAAACGCACAAGTGGCAGATGTTATTTAAAAAAAATGTGTTGTTTGTTTGTTCTTTTTCTCCGATATTTTGTTTGAATGGAAATCGCCAGAGTACTTCCTCTTCGCTTTATCTCTCTCTAGCTCTTGTCTAGAGTTTGGTCTGCTGTTGTTGCTGCTTTATTTTCATTACCCGATTATTTGTTTATAGGCGCATTTTGTCAAGTTAAAGTAATTTTGGTTTGGGGGAGAAAAATGAAAAATTTAAATTTCCAAACATCGGAGAATCTCTCGTTGGGTTTACTTTCGTTTCTTTCAAGTGTTTATGAGAGTTTACGTATTTGAAAGATTCCATCCGTTGTTGTTGCCGCAGTGTGTTGGTTGCTTGTCTATTGTCTGTCATAATGGGTTTTTAAGAGGCCGTTATTTAATGGTTTTATGGGTTAAAGGTTGATTGCTATAAATTGTCAATTTTTGTCTTTCTTTCTTTTTTCATTTTAGTTGTTTTTTTCTGCTTTCTCGTTTTAATAGTGGCGTTATCAGCTGAAGCTTATGTTTGTTTGGAGTATTGACATTTTATTGGTATTGATGGAACTGCAATATAAACAAAAGCGTGAGTCATTTAGTCAAAGTCAGACGACGGCGGAGTCATTAATATAGGGTCAGTTAGTTGGCAGATAGCGCAACGCTGTCATAAGAAGCTATTAAATGCTTCTTAGCGGAGTATCTTGTCTCGTCTTGGTTGTGCGAACTCAGCAAAACCAGCAAAGATTATATTGTTAGCAATAAAATAACTACGTTATATTTGAAACTGTTTTTACTAAGGCTTTGGTCAACAGTTCGATATCATTTCAAAGTACTTCTGTTAGGCTGATAATCTAAAATGACTAAAGTTTCATCTTTTTATGAAACCACTTTTTACAACAGTATTTCCAATGCGACAGTAGAATTTTTTTAGTTAATTCATTTAAAATAAATTACTGAAATTTCTAAAATATTAATTGAATTGATTAATATATAAATTGTTTTTATATTTACAGGAGCAAAACTAACTAATTTTTAATTGAGATACACTATGCAACAAAAAATAAAAAATTGAACAGATTCCAACCAGTATGGTGGCCCTGTGGATCTCCCCTAGACGGAGTCTAGAGGAGACAATTTATAAAAAAACACAAATTTGGATTTTTTAATATTTTATTCGAGCAAGTGTTGCTGCTTCGTACGGAGTACACAAAATTACTACTCATTTGACAACCATAACAAAAAACGATATCGCCATCTATCGGATTTATCTATTATATATTTTATAGCATTGCCATAAATTCATCAGTTGAGATCGACCATATGATCGATCTGCAACAAAAATGCTAAACTTCAAAACAATTTTTAATTAATAAATTATTTTATACATTTTTTTATTATAATTCAAATTTTTGTCAAAGGTATATCTTTATATTTGTGTCTAATTTTGGAAATACAAGTCTAGACAACTATGCAACAAAATATAAAAAAAATGTGTACGAAAAAATGTGCGCATTCAAACAATTTTTAATTAATAAATTATTTTATAAATTTTTTTTATTAAAATTCAAATTTTCGTCGAAGGTATAACTTTATATTTGCCTCTAATTTTGGAAATATAAGCCCTTTCACGCCTGTTTATATGTTCACTTATAGATAATTATGATACCTTCCATTATCGAAAAAAGAGAATTTTTTGATTTATTTAACAAAACAAAAATATATAGATATTTTAGTTTTTTACTAAAATTCATATTTTCATCGAAGTTACCTCAACATCTGTACACTCATTTTGAACATATAGGTGCACCCCTGATATGTTCCATTAAATGTAATCACGCTGACCACAAATGTTGCGAATTTCACTTTCACATAGAAAAAGTGGAATTATTTGCAAAAAATTGAGATTTTTTGCTGGCACGAAAATATTATAAAAAAATATTTTGATTTCTTTTTCTAGAATTATAACGAAGGAATTATTGGACGTTTATAGTATTTTTTTATAAATAAATAGCTGCAGTTAATACCTTTCGAATGATGTCAAAATGATGAACATCGGAAGAAAAGTGATGCCGCAGCGCTCATTTTTGTAAAAAGAGTTTGAACATTTTGGATATGAAAACCCGTCTCCTGCATTAAATTATTTCACAAAACTGGAGTCACTGACGTCATTTTTCGTCCGATATTCGCCATTTAGGCATCATTCGAAAGGTATTGATTCGTTCAATTTATGTGTTATTCTAAGACAAGAATAATAATTTTTTTTAAAGGGTCTATCAATTCAGAAAAAAAAAACGGGACAAAAATCCAACATAACAAATTACACGGGAAAAACATGATTTTTAGAAGTGTTTTTAGGAGCGTTTAGCTCACAGATGGCTTGACCCAGTTAAGAAATATTTTGCAGATCATCATTAAACAATCCAATCTTTATTTCTGGGTGTGTTTTTATTTTAAAAATGTTTTTTCCTTCTATTTTATTAATTATTTTAGAATATTTTATACAGAATATATTATATTGCCTTCATATTAAGAGCTTCGATTGGCTTTCTCTCACCATCAGACCCAAAAATATTTTAATTGCCTTCATTGCTATATAGTAATGTCTAACAAAATTTAAAGTCGCCACTGATGGGCGACACACGTTGTGGAGAAAGCCAAACGAAGTTCTTAATACAGATTGATTTTTTTGAGGTTAGGATTTTCATGCATTAGTATTTGACAGATCACGTGGGATTTCAGACATGGTGTCAAAGAGAAAGATGCTCAGTATGCTTTGATATTTCATCATGAATAGACTTACTAACGAGCAACGCTTGCAAATCATTGAATTTTATTATCAAAATGCGTGCTCTGTTAAGAAAGTTCAGAAAGAAAGAAATTGTGTTCAGCGACGAAGCTCATTTTTGGCTCAATGGGTACGTAAATAGGCAGAATTGTCGATTTTGGAGTGAATATCAGCCAGAAGCATTGCAAGAGCTACCAATGCATCCAGAAAAAGTCACAGTTTGGTGCGGTTTATGGGCTGGTGGCATCATTGGACCGTACTTCTTCAAAGATGATGCGAATCGTAACGTAACTGTGAATGGTGAGCGCTACCGTGAGATGATATCCAACTTTTTTTTTGCCCAAAATGGAAGAACTGAACTTGGTTGACATGTGGTTTCAACAAGATGGCGCTACATGCCACACAGCTCGCGATTCTATGGCCATTTTGAGGGAAAACTTCGGAGAACAATTCATCTCAAGAAATGGACCGGTAAGTTGGCCACCAAGATCATGCGATTTGACGCCTTTAGACTATTTTTTGTGGGGCTACGTCAAGTCTAAAGTCTACAGAAATAAGCCAGCAACTATTCCAGCTTTGGAAGACAACATTTCCGAAGAAATTCGGGCTATTCCGGCCGAAATGCTCGAAAAAGTTGCCCAAAATTGGACTTTCCGAATGGACCACCTAAGACGCAGCCGCGGTCAACATTTAAATGAAATTATCTTCAAAAAGTAAATGTCATGGACCAATCTAACGTTTCAAATAAAGAACCGATGAGATTTTGCAAATTTTATGCGTTTTTTTTTTTAAAAAAAGTTATCAAGCTCTTAAAAAATCACCCTTTATAAAAGACCCAAATTAATACTAAAACAGGGATAATGTTCTACAGTGGTATGGGACAGTATGAGTTAGAAATATTGTATTTACAGTTGGAATTATGAACAAGCATGTGTAATTTGTCCAGTCTTAAAGAAAATTGTTGATGTCAGAAGTGATAATTGGGTCTTCAAAGAAACGTTGCACTTTAAACTGTGGATGTCAGATAACACAAAATACTTGTCAACGCCTCCTCAGAGCTTGGATATAAATCCAACACAAAACTTAAGGTCATATCTGAAGGAAAAAGTGCGGCAGAGCCGAATTTCAGAACCGAAGATTTCATTTGAACTAGTTTTACGAGGAGAATGGAATTAAATACCAGTAGAAAAGTTAAAAAATTTTGTGGAGTCTCTGTCACGACAATGGATATGGTAAAATATACTTATTTTCATTTCTGTATGGCGAAAATACTAACTATGGAATAAAAAGAAAATAGTTTTGTGACATGAAAAAATACTAGCAAATTTATGATATTTCGCAAATTTATTCTAATGATGAAGTTATTTCAAATATTTGTTTACGAATTCAGTCTTTAGGATCTGCTTTAATATTTTATAAACAAATATTTTAATTTTTGGAAACATTTATCAATGTTTACTGCAAACATCTGTATAAGTTTAGCATTAACAACCATTTTTAATATTCCCCCTTAGAAATTAATAAACTTTAAAATTTTAAGAGGGCAATTTTGAAATATTTGTTAATGTTAAACTAATACAGATAGTTGCATGTGATTTTAAGTATTTCTAACATTTACTCTTCTCTTTCATTTGATAACCTTATCGTATATAGTTCGCAAAAAATAAGTTATTAAAACATCTATATAAATTCCTGTAAAAACTGAGTTTTGCTACTGGTGTCCTACAGTTTCAGTTCTATATAGTCTCGTTCTTCGGAGGAAAATCGTGCTACATAAATCATAAAAATATGTTGATCTCTTTTTTCCCTATCTTTACTCTAAAAGTACGAATTTCGTAAAATGTCTTTTTGAATTTTGCAGCATCTCTGTAGTTGTTATTCATTCCGCCCCACTTCCCCCTAATGAGGAAATTTCGAAAACTTCCTTTATGTTGCGCGTCTACACTCTCAGAAAAATATGCACGCTGAATTTCAGGATTCATCCCCCATTTCCCATATATTAACGAATTTCTAAAAAATACCTCATTTTATAGAAATTTAGAAAAATCCCTTCACGTTTCTCGCCTATACTATTATAGGACTATTTCAGTTTCATCCGTTTGGTAGGTACCATTTTGTACCTCTTTTCCCATATTACCCCTTAAAAGTATCAATTTCGAAAAATCACATTATTTTAAGTGGTTGCACAAATTTCATATTTCTACTGTTGTCGTTCGATCGCACCATTTTTATCCCCTTTCATTCCATTTCCCCCATAATGTAGACATATTACCCCTTACAAGTACGTTTTGCGAAAAATCCCTTTTAATTTCAATGGCAACACGGTTAGAGTGATGTGTTCCGAATTTCGTGTTTATACTGGTGTAGTTCTATCGGTACCATTTTTATCCCTTTTTTCCGCCATTTCTTCCCTAATATAGAAATTTCGAAAAAACCCTTAATATTGCACATCTACACTGTTAGAAAAATATAAAAATATATAAATTTCAGCTTCAGCCATTTGGTTGGTACTTTTTGTATCCCCTTTTCCCTATATTGCCCCTTCGAAAAATTTTTTTATTTTAAGTGGCTACGCATTTCTACTGTTGTCATTAGATTGGTACCATTTTGATCCCTTTTTGGTACATTTCTCCCCTAATATAGAAATTTCGAAAAATTCCTTTATCCTAAGTGGCTACGTATTTATAGTGATGTAGTCACCGTATTTCATGCTTCTACTATTGCCATTCGAATGGTACTATTTTTATCCCTTTTTGCTCCATTTCATCGCTGAAAGTATGAATTATGCAAAAATCGATTTTTGGTGCACGTATAAGCTATTAGAGGAATGTAAGTAGCAAATTTCAAGATTCGAACAGTATCAATATAGTCAGGGCAATGACACCATTTTTATCCCTTTTTGCAATTATATCCGTTTAAAGTGTGAATTTCGATATTCCCTTCTTATCTTACCTTTAAGCTGCAATACAACATAAAATTCCATGAGTTTAGATCCCTTTTTAAATTTAGATCCCTTTTAAATATATTGTGTAATTTGGATTATGACACAGTACTCTCAACAATATCTATATTACCATTTCCCTGGACGAACATACCACTTTGTAATTGCCTATATATTAATATGCATTAAAATATTACACAATTTAAGAAGTTTATTCATTTTTCGTCCTTTTCAAGAACTCAATATCATTTGCTATCCTTCCATTATTTGTCTGACAATTCCCGTGATATAGAGTTGTCATAATGAGTGACTCTGTCCACTCTGCCTCAACATCACACAGTTCTTGAGAAAACAAAGTTATGTTTCAACAACATTTTCATTATTCCTTTTTTTCAGGACAAACGTCCTTCTCTTCCAACTACTCCTCCGCTTGCAGCAAGTCCACCAACTTCATCACATTTTAACCAGGAATTATTTATTTTGCAACTACTTTGAGAGACAGTTTTTCTCCACTTCAATATTTGCTGTGAATATTATGACAAATATATATGTAAGTATACTTTGCCCAGCACTCCAGATACCTAGCCGGTAGAGAGCGTAAGTAAAGGGGAAAAACGTTGCAGGGGGAAGGGTGAGGAAGGAAATCTTAAATAAAATTGAAAATGGCATATTTAACCTCAACCAGCAACAACTCAACTACGACGAAGCGACAACTCCTGAATTGGATGCAACATCAGTTGCCACCACTATTATGACAGTGCTGGGTATCCTCCTCTGCCACAGGATACTGTGTCGGTGCAAACATTAGTGTCTCTCTTTTAGTATTTAGTTTTGCCAACTTGAAACCATATTTAAGCCACGTAGACAAATATAATTTACCTTTTGCCGGGTATTTATCCTTAAGCCAAAGTTAAACTTGTTCAAACTGAAGAAACATTGCTGCTACCTTTTGGCTTACAGAACTTTGTAATGGTGCCTAAAAAGGAAGGGGTGGGAGATCTGTGGCAGTCCATAAAAATATCCCTCCCCTATCCCGCTTTCAACATCAATACAATCATCATAGCCCAGCATCATTGTCATTGCAGTCACTCGCCATTGTTGTTGTTTCTATTGCAAAAAGTAATCATTATTGTCATCATCATAGACGCCGAGAGAGAGAGGGGGACAGGGCAAGCAAGCAGTCGGGATGCAACAGACACCGCCAACCTCCGCCTGTCTAGCGCCGCGCCAACCACTTCTAGGCAGTCGAGCCACCGAGAGCATTTAACATTTACTTTTGCTCCGCAATTGAAACTACCACGTTTTTTGTGTGTGCTTAAGTAAAATGCACTCTGACGGCGGCGGCAGTCAGTAGCGCGCTCCGGCACAATTCCATTTTCGTTTTGCCTAATACCGTAAATCTAGGGAGCAAAGGGAGGGATACCCAAGGCAAAGATATGGAATATGATCACAATATTGGGATCAATGAATTTTGATATAGAATTAAAGATAATCGCTAATATAATAAATTTAGTAAAGTACTAAAAGAGTACTAAAATGCGCAAAGATATGCAAAATGTTGAAATATTCCTAAAATAACCTTCTTCCCCAAACCCAAACAAAGAAACCTTATTAAAAGGAAAGAGTACTAAAAGTATTCTATTGAAAGAAGCTGTACTAAAAATTATTTTTTTTTTAAATCAATCAATCGATCATTAATCAACAACACAAAAACTAAAAAAATAAAAATTTTGAAATTATTACAAATTGTCTTTACAAAAGGAAAGTGTACTAAAATGTGCTAAAAGATCAAACAAAGGCAAAATGTGGAAATATTTCTAAATAACCTTTACCAAATATATATGTACAAAGGAACCTGGTTAAATGGAAAGAGTACTAAAAGTACTATATTTAGAGAAGGTGTACAAAAAAATTAATAAAAAATATTAAATTATTAAAAATAGTCTTTCCAAATAGAAAGCGTCATAAAAAATATGTTTTCAAACAGAAATGAAAGAAAATTTATGAAAGTGTCAGTATGTACTAAAAATTATATTTTTTAAAATTATTACAAATTGTCTTTACAAAAGAAAAGTGTACTAAAATGTACTAAAAGCCTAAACAAAGAAACCTTATTAAAACGAAAGAGTACTAAAAGTATTCTATTGAAAGAAAAAATAAAAAAAATAAAAATTTTGAAATTACAAAAGGAAAGTGTACTAAAATGTGCTAAAAGCTCAAACAAAGGCAAAATGTGAAAGTATTTCTAAAATAACCTTTGTCAAAAACAATATATAAAGGAAGCTGGTTAAAAGGAAAGAGTACAAAAAATACTTTATTTAGAGATGTACTAAAAATTAAAAAAAAAACTTTTAAAAATAGACTTTACAAAAGGAAAGCGTTCTAAAAAAAGTAAGTTTTCAAACAGAAACGAAAGAAAATTTATTAATGTGTTATTATGTACCAAAATGTACTAAAAAATGTGAAAAAATATTTAAAACTCAGCCTTTGCTAAAATATTTTTAAAAGTACCCATTTAAAAAGAAAGAGTTCTACTAAAATACTCGGAGAAGGTGTACTACAAATTAAAAATTATTAAAAATAGTCTTTCCAAAAGGAAAGCGTCCTAAAAAGGGATGTTTTCAAACAGAAATGAAATAAAATTTATGAAAATGTCCTTAAATGTGTCGTCATTTATTTTGGTTCAAGACCAAAGGTTGTGCTGAAGTCTTCAGCAGAATCCGAAAGTAGCAAAAAGGCAAAGTGAGACCTTTATTGTTGCAGCTAAAAGTTGACTAAAATGTTCAAACAAAGGCTACAAGTATTTCAAAACTATCCTTTGGTAAAATATATTTAAAGGCGCCCATTTAAAAGGGAAGAGTACTACTAAAGTACTCGGAGTTTTATAAATTACCAAGGCCCTAAAAGTACGAATTTTGGAAAAATAATTTTTCGCGTACGAATTTCATGATTTTATCTGCATCCGCTTGGTTGGTACCATTTTATCCACTTTCGCTCGTTTTCTCCACAAAACTGAAACTATCGAAAAATTCAGTCAAATAAATTTATAGAACGAATTTCAAAATTCTAGCTGCATCCATTTGATTGGTACCATATTTATCTCTTTCCTTAAAAGTAGAAATTTCGAAAAATTATAAAGGGTGATTTTTTAAGAGCTTGATAACTTTTTTTTTAAAAAAAACGCATAAAATTTGCAAAATCTCATCGGTTCTTTATTTGAAACGTTAGATTGGTCCATGACATTTACTTTTTGAAGATAATTTCATTTAAATGTTGACCGCGGCTGCGTCTTAGGTGGTCCATCCGCTTAGTCCAATTTTGGCATTTCCACGTTTTTGAGTAACAGAGACCCAATTGGTGCGAACGGCGACGAATCGAAAATTGGTGGTCATCATTAACACTGGCCGATACAGCTGCGATATTTTCTTCAGTTCGCACTCTACGTAAGCGTGTTGGTGGTTTAATGTCCAACAATGTAAATTTGGTGCGAAATTTAGTCACAATAGCCCGAATAGCCGCTTCAGTGGGTCGATTAAACTGACCATAAAATGGAAGCGCGCAATGAACTTTCTTAACAGAGCACGCATTTTGATAATAAAATTCAATAATTTGCAAGCGTTGTTCGTTTGTAAGACGATTCATGATGAAATGTCAAAGCATACTGAGCATCTTTCTCTTTGACACCATGTCTGAAATCCCACGTGATCTGTCAAATACTAATGCATGAAAATCCTAACCTCAAAAAAATCACTCTTTATCATGTTGCGCGACTACTCATTTAGATATTTACATCCAATTTCATTATACTAGCTGCATCGCATTTGTTAATATCATTTTTAGCCCTTTTCTCCCTTTTCCCCTAAATGTACAAATTTCGAAGAAATATATATTTCTAGTTCTGCGCGTCTTCGAAGTCCAATATTGGGGCTGCATCCACTTCGTTAGTACTATTTTTATCCCTTTTAGGCCGTTTTCTTCAAAGTAAAGCGGTAATGCAGTCAGATAAATGTACACATCCAATTTCATTATATTTACATCCATCCATCCATGCATCCATTGCATGGGATGGGAAAGGGATACAAATTGGTGCCATTTTTATCCCTCTTTTGACCTAAAAGTCGATGCACCAATTTTTTATATTCTAGCTACATCCGCTTGGTTGGTACCATTTATATCACCGCCTGCCCGTTTTGCCACTAAAAGTGAAAAATTCAATAAATTCCTTTATGCTGTCCGTCGCACAATTAAATAAATGTATATATCAAATGGTACGCTTATTATCCCTATTTCCCATTTTTCTCTTTAAACGTACGAATTTCGAAAAAAAGAGTTTATTTTACGTGTCTACGCCCATTTCAAGATTCTAGCTGCATTCATTTGACCATTGCGATTGTAAAATTAGATAAAAGGGATTATTTTAGTCCCTAGGAACTATAGGAATTAAATAATAATAACGTTTCTACAATGGTAGAATGGTAGAAATATAGAATTTCATGATGCTAGCTGCAATTTCGTGTTCAAGGTGAATTGTATCCCTATCCTGCATTTTTGCCCTTAAAATACTAAATTAAATTAAATTTTAGGTGTTTTTAGCAGCTGCCGTTGATTGGTACTCTTTTTATCCCCCCTTTGCAATTTTACCTCTTAAAAGTAAAAATTGCGAAAAATTCCTTAATGTTGCACGTCTACACAGTTAGATGAATGTATAAATCGAATTTTCTGATTACACCTACAGCCGTTTGGTAGGTAACATTTTTATCCCTTTTCGTCCGGTTTGTCCTTTAAGAGTAAAATTGTGAAAAAATGCTTTATCTTATGAATCAACACAGTCAGAGGAATGTATACACCCAGTTTCATGATTCCATCTACAGCCGTTGGGTTGGTACCATTTTTATCCCCCTTTTGCAATTTACCCTTTAAATTACGAATTTCGGAAAAAAATGTTTATTTTGCGTGTCGACGACGCCAAAGGTATTTATCCACCGAATTTCAAGATTCTAGGTGCAGTCGTTTGGTCAAGGTGAAGGTACCATTTTTATCCCTTTTCTCCGTTACAGTACGAATTTCGTTCGTAGCATTTATTTTTGAAATGACTTTAATTTTTAGCGACGCAGACACTGGGTGTTTATAGCAGCTGCCGTTGATTGGTACAATTTTTATCCCTTTCCGGCTGGGTTTTCCTTAAAAGTAAGATTTTGAGAAAACAAATTCTTTATCTTAATAGTCAACACAGTCAGAGGAAAGTCTACACCGATTTTTATGTATTTCCTACAGCCGTTTGGGTGGTACTCTTTTTATCCCTCTTTCCCGTGTTACCCTTTAAAAGTACGATTTTTGTAAAATTTGTTTATTTTAGTTGTCTACGCCGCCAAAGGAATTTACCCAACGAATTTAAAGATTCTAACTGCAATCGTTTGTTCAAGGCAAGGGTAAATTTTTTATCGCTTTTCTCAATTTTAACCATTTAAATATGAATTTTGTAAATGGCTTTTATTTGTTGGACGATTAATAATAATTTTTAAATTTTTTTTTGACGTTTGGTACCATTTTTATCCCTTATCGCCTCAATTCATCCCTAATAGTATGCATTTTGTAAAATTCACTATTTGGTACGCGTTATACCAGGAATGTACATACCAAATTTTTTAGATTTTTCCTGCTGACATTTGATCAGGACAATGGTACCTTTTTTATCCCTCTTTCCCATTTTCTTCCTTTTAGAGCGAATTTCGGAAAAATTGTTTAGTTTGTGTGTCTACGATATTAGAGATACCGAATTTCAAGATTCTAGCGCAACCTTTTGTTCAAGGCTATGGTACAATTTTTATCCCGTTTCCCCATTTTAACCCTTAAAATACGAATTTCAAAAAATTCATCTATTTTTGAAATATATTTATATTTTTGGAACTTATACTCAGGATTTCATGTTTATAGCAGCTGATTGGTACCATTTTTATCCCATTTTCGCTTCATTTTTTCGCATTTTGCAAAAGTCACTCTTTGTTATACAGGAAATGTACGTACCACATTTCTAGATTTTAACTGTAGACATTTGATCAGAATGGTACCATTTTTATCCCTCTTTACCCTTTAAAGCTACGAATTTCGGAAATTTTTTTTATTTTACATATATACGACGATAGAGACTGTAAATTTCAAGATTTTAGCTGCAACCGCTTGTTCAAGGCGATGGTACAATTTGTATTACTTTTCCCCATTTTAACCCTTAAAATACGAATTTCGTAAATTTGAAATATCTTAAAAATTTTAGACATTAATAATATTCTTTTACGATTAGTACCATTCTTATCCCTTTTCGCTCCATTTCACCACCTAAAAGTATTTATGTTTGAAATATCATTAATATTTTGAAAATTAATACCATTTTTTTGTCGATTGGTACCATTTTTATTCCTTTTCGCTCTATTTCTCACCTCCTCTCTCAATTTCTAGATTTTAGCTACAGACATTTGATTAGGACAATGGTACCTTTTTTATCCCTCTTTCCGATTTTTTCCTTTTAGGAGGAATTTCGAAATATTTCTTTATCCTTTTGAGCGTCTACTGAATTAGAGAGAAGTACATAAACACGGGATTTCATGCTATAATTTAATCCGTACCATTTTTATTCCTTTTTGGTCCTCTTTTACACACCTAAAAAATAAATTTTTCAAAAATTCATATTTTTAGATTTTAGCTGCAGACATTTGATCAGGCCAATTATTAATTATTATTTTTTCGTTTTCGATCTATCGAGTATCACCAGACCATGGAGATCAGGACAATTGTACCATTTTTACCCCATGGAGATCACCTTGACCCTTAAAGGTACGAATTTTAAAAAAATCCCCGCTTATATCACTTAATCCCTAACTCTTAGAAAACTAGAATATTTTTGCTAGTTATCCATCCCCTGCACTTTGGCCCAGTGTTTGTGTAGTAACTTCACAGTTCCATCTAAATATGCCGCTATGCAAACACGGTGTCTGTGGCTGTTAGCCACTGCCACTGTGGCAGAATATTTGATGTCAGGTGTAACTGTTGAGTTGTAGGGATTTAGTGCAACAAGCACGCAGCAGCTACACCGAGAAGGAAGATGCATCAATTCGTTTTTTACTCCCATCCCTCCCTTCCGCCCTCATCCAGGACAGGAATAGTGTCTTTAAGGCCAGACCACGGCAGAAGAAGACGAAGAAAAGGCAAGGACTTAAGGAAGTTTCTGGATGCACTTGCAACGGCAGCATAACGATGCCAGTAATGTTGTCGAGTTCTTTCCGTGAGCGACTGATGGCTGGCTGGTGGTGGATGTGGAACAGATCTCAAGGAGTATGCGACAATTGCAAATGTTGATGTCGAGTGTCGAGCAGGAGTAAATAGTAGACGGAGGGAAAAAAAGTGAAGGTGGCGACAACGTCCACGGAGACGAAGAAGCCATGTCATAAATGAAACTAAAGACAGGAAAAAGGAAATCATCTCTACAAATGAATATGATGATTACGCGCGCACACACTGATGCTTACGCTGCCGTGCCGTGCAAGACGATGTTGCTGCTCCTGCAACGGTGGCTGATGTGATGTCCTGATAAAAATAATACATAATAATAATGACAATGCTAAAGCAAGCGACGAAGGATTATGATGAGTTTGATGAAAATGTTGATTATTGTCAAGTACTAAGACGCGAGCGTGTAGATATGCAACGCAACGCAACGCATCGCATCTACAACAAATACTAACTCCGTCGCAATGCGGTTGCTTGCTGCCACACACATATATTGAGATAAATAAGGACATGGCTGCAGCCACAGAGCCCGGTGACATGAAAAAAAAACAAAACGCATAGAATTGAATCCTTTTATGCGCGGCTACTGATAAAGCAAAAAACTCACGCCACATGGCAAACAATCCAAAAAAGAAACAGAAACGAAGAATATTTATGTTATGATGATAGCGCTGCGTAGGAAGAGCGGAAAAGACGGCTGACTTAAAATGTTGCATTAGCAAATGTTGCAACGCTGATGCGCTGTATCAACGAAGGCCGGAAGGAAGTGGTAAAGGCAATACGGATGATAGAAAGTTGTACGACGATAGAAGCGAGGATAAATGATGATGGTGTTGATAATGATGATGATGGTGCTATGATAGTGCTGCACCAGAGCCAGAGTGCAGTTTAAATTTAAACAATGGGTTTCAGTTAATTAAAGGGATTTTAAAGGACTTCGCTGACGAAAATTTTGTAGGTAGGGGGAACAGATTTATTAAGGAGGACTTTGAAGTGCATTATTAAGAAATAATATCCTAGCATGACTCCAAAGTTTTATTGTCTTTTCGCCGAAATATTCAATGATCCGACACAAGAATGTATCAATCGCCTAATTCTCAAATAGATTAATAGTCATACCAGTATACTTTTTTACAGCAGTTTAAAATAATTCAGAATTCTGACAATTCTTATAATATTTAGTGGGGTTCAAATAACTGGGAATATGATTATATAGAATGTTTTGCAATAGAGACGGATACATTTTTAAATTGAATAGAAGAAGTTGCGTGTAAGACAAATTTGTTAGTGCTATCAATGACATTATGTATAGACCCAGCAAAAAGAGAGCACCCAAAGAAGTGAAAAAGATGTTCATCTTGTGATTCGGAAGTAGTGAAAATTGGGATCTTCCACCATTGAATTTAACATGGAGGGATGTCCTTTATTTTGAAGGACTTAAAAGTTATTTTTAAGTGTTGTAAAGGAACCACTTTTTCGCTTGTTTCCATTTCTGTTGTAAAAAATCCGACGCTACCGGGGGTAGAACAGCGGACCTTCTGATTGCTACTACGGCACTCTAACCATCTTAGCTATCCTCTGTTGTGAGTGGTGTATAACTAAAACAAATCATTTAGTTCGGTAAAACTGACAATTGGGAACTTAACAAAATATTTGTTTAATATGAACTAATATATAACGCAAATAAATACTAATTAAATTTAGTATTAAATAAATTTACATTACTTAATTTTACTGATATTATGCAGTACCAATAATTAATAAAAATATGAAATATTTTAAGTACATTAAAAAAGCAATAAATTTGTATTTTTTAATCAAAAAATTTTAAATTGTCAAAATTATACAAAATTAAACATTGTTTATTTATAAAAAATATAAAAAAAAAAGTTTTTTTCCCGATCCAAGATTCGAACCCGAGACCTTCTGGGTGCAAAGCGGACACCTTACCTTTGTGACCCCATACTAAAAAGTCGTTCCCATTAAGTTGTGAACATGACTTCGAAAATGACAACTACCTTTTGTATACATTCGCCGAGAAGGCTTGCCAGATGTGGGGAATTGTCCCCAAAGTGACAAAAAATATGAAATAGCGAAAGGGAATACAAAAATATTCCCAGATTGTTTACAAATCAACAAATCATGACTAATTTATTTTTGCTTTGGTTGAATTTTTTGAATTCTTCTCTACAACAAGCCACCTTATCTTTGTGACCAGTTCATCTCGAAAATTCTTCCTAGTGTTCTTACTCATTTATATTTTTTATAACTTGTAGCATTATCTTGTGGACGAGCCTACTGAAGTAGCATTGCAGTCGTTTGATACTTTCCAAATTTTATAGACATTTTCATGGCCCAAAATAAGCGTCGCACTGTGTTATATACAATTTTGATAGAAATTTGTTTTTAGAGGTTATATGTTTTACAATATTCAAATAGGTTTTGAATATAATATTATCCTCAAAGTACACTTACTCAATATTGATTAATATATATAGATTTCCGAGCATCTGGACTTACCTGAAAAGATAAAAAGAAAGAAAACACGCATAAGAAACATGAAATATAGGTAATAGTAAAGTAAAATATGTTGGTTTTTAGCAGAACATGGCACAATATGATCTACTCCTCATCGAAAGGGGATTTTATCAATCAATTCTGTGATGACTTGTTAATGGTATTGCTTGTTGTGCTTTGGTTTTTATGGTTTTAGTATCATCACTTAAAGTTAATGTCTGAGAATGCACAGTGGCTTCAAACAACTAAAGTAATTAAAGAACAAGTAAAAACGGTGTTAAGTTCGGCCTCCACCATGGATTGCATCCCACAGAGGCTGTCCATTTTCGTAGAAGCCACACCAAAACAAATAAAAATATTGAAAAAATAATTTTATAAATAAATGTAATATTTTTATTATTTCAAACAACGCTTATAAGACAAGGCTGCCAATACGTTTATACTATATATAGGGTCCGCCATCTAACGTTTTTTTTTCAACTATTCAACCGTTGGACTATTATTTGTGGGGTGCCATCAGCAGCCATTTGAATGAAATTAATTTCCATTATTAACCGGAAGGATTGTTCTTCCAAATAAAAAAAAATTTGAGAAAATATTCAGTAGTTCTTTTATAGCATTTTAAAAAAAAAGTTATTTGGCGGACCCATACAACGAAATAATAATTCAAGTTAATTCAAAAAGTAAATAAAGGGTGATTTTTTAGCTATTATCTTTTTGGCAACACTGGTTTAAACAGCTGACGCACGTTTCGTGTTTTGCTTCACTGTCAAACATCTTCAGTTTGGTCTATAATTTAACCATGAATCGCCTTACAAAGGAACAACGCTTGCAAATTATTGAATTTTATTATCAAAATGCGTGCTCTGTTAAGAAAGTTTATAGCTCGCTTCCATTTTATGGTCAGTTTAATCGACCTACTAAATTTCGAACCAAATTTACATTGTTGGACACGCTTACGTAGAGTGCGAACTGAAAAAAATATCGCAGCTGTATCGGCCAGTGTTTATGATGACCATCAATTATCGATTTCATGCATTTTTCTGAATTTTATGTGTTTTTTTTGATAAACTTTCCTATAGCTTGTAAAAAATCACCCTTTATAAGACAGCAATCTTACATACCATAAATATTAGCTTAAATACCATAAATATTGGTAGATAGTGGTACATAGATAGTACAAATTTTGAAAATCCTTTATCTCACGTACAGTTGGCAAAATCTGTTTTATTTTGCGTGTCTATGCTATAAGAAGAATGTATGCACCGAACTCCATGATTCTAGCTGCGGCCATTTGGTTGGTACCATTTTTATCCCTTTTTTCCAATTTTACCCACAAGAGTACGGCTTTCTAAAATCTCTCTAGTTTACGTGTCTACGCAATTAGAGGGATGTACACACCGAATGTCATCATTCTAGCTGTAGTCGTTTGGTTGGTACCATTTTTATCCCTCCATACCCATTGTATCCCTTGAAAGTACGAATTTGGAAAAAACCTTTTATTTTTCATATCTACGTAGTCAAAGGAATGTATACTCAGAATTTCATGACTGTAGCTGCGGTAATTTGGTTGGTACTATTTTTATCCCCTTTTTCTACCGGGTGATTTTTTAAGAGCTTGATAACTTTTTTTAAAAAAAAAACGCATAAAATTTGCAAAATCTCATCGGTTCTTTATTTGAAACGTTAGATTGGTCCATGACATTTACTTTTTGAAGATAATTTCATTTAAATGTTGACCGCGGCTGCGTCTTAGGTGGTCCATCCGCTTAGTCCAATTTTGGCATTTCCACGTTTTTGAGTAACAGAGACCCAATTGGTGCGAACGGCGACGAATCGAAAATTGGTGGTCATCATTAACACTGGCCGATACAGCTGCGATATTTTCTTCAGTTCGCACTCTACGTAAGCGTGTTGGTGGTTTAATGTCCAACAATGTAAATTTGGTGCGAAATTTAGTCACAATAGCCCGAATAGCCGCTTCAGTGGGTCGATTAAACTGACCATAAAATGGAAGCGCGCAATGAACTTTCTTAACAGAGCACGCATTTTGATAATAAAATTCAATAATTTGCAAGCGTTGTTCGTTTGTAAGACGATTCATGATGAAATGTCAAAGCATACTGAGCATCTTTCTCTTTGACACCATGTCTGAAATCCCACGTGATCTGTCAAATACTAATGCATGAAAATCCTAACCTCAAAAAAATCACTCTATATTTTGACCCCAAAAAGTAGAAATTTCGAAAAATCAGTCTATTTTCCGTGTCTACACAGTCAGACGAATGTATACTCCGAATTTCATGACTCTAGCTGCGGTCATTTGATTTGTACTATTTTTATCCCGTTTTTTCATTTTAACCTCAAAAAGTACGAATTTTGAAAAATCCTTGTATTTTACTTGTCTACGCAATCAGAGGAATGTATTCGCCGAATTTCATTATTCTAGGTACAGCCGTTTTGTTGGTACCATTTTTATCCCTTCGTACCAATTGTATCCCTTGAAAGTACGAATTTGGAAAAAAACTTTTAGTTTTCATGTCTACATAGTCAAAGGAATGTACACTCCAAATTTCATGACTCTAGCTGCGGTCATTTGGTTGGTACTATTTGTATCCCCTTTTTTCAATTTTAACCCCAAAAAGTACGAATTTCAAAAAATCCGTCTATTTTACGTGTCTACGCAATCAGAGGAATGTATACACCAAATTTCGTGTTTCTAGCTGATGTCGTTTGGTAGGTACCATTTTTATCCCTCTATTCCCATTTGACCCCTTAAAAGTTCGAATTTGGAAAAAATACTTTTATATTATATATCTGCTCAACTAGAGGAATGTACACACCAAATTTCGTGTTTCTGGCTCTAGTCGTTTGGTATGTACCATTTTTATCCCTTTTTGCCCCATTTCGCCCCCTGCGAATAAGAATCACTTCACGTTTTTGTTATTGGTGGATTGCGCATACCCAATATCAAGTAAGTACAAGCAGACATATTGGAAAACTATGCTTTAATACTTTAAAATATAAAGGGTTATTATGGGTATTTTCAGTCTTTCTGAGGGGAAATGTTTCCCTTTGTGCCGATTTCGCCCAGTTTCAATCCCAACCGATCTACGACTACGGCTAGCGTGCTTTCAACAGACGGACGGACGTGGTTAGATTGTCTTAGAATTTTATGACGATAAAGAATATATATACTTTGTAGGGTCTCAGGTCGATATTTCAAGGTGTTACAAACGGAATAACAAAGTTAGTATACCCCCATCCTGAAGGTGGAGGGTATACAAATTATCGTTCCTAGGCGACAAACCCTAATGTAAATGATTTCCAATTGTAATTTCTTTTCGTAATCCCTGTATCCGGGAATTTTGGATATTTAATAATCCTATCCCATATGATAGGATCGTCCGAAGCCGTCTTTCAAAAAGGAGGAGGATATTACTTTTACTTCTCACTTCCAGAGTGGTTATTACCTAAATATTTTTTTTTTCATTTGATTACATGAAATCTCTAATTGAATTAAATTTTTTTCTGTCTATGTTATAAATAATCAATATTTGTAATTATTTTCTTATCCAAAAATTTGTGAAAATAAAGGAGAGATTAGCTCTCCTTTAAAATCGCCATAATGCACTTTGCCATAGATATTTTCGCCTTTGTTCGATTTAAAAATCCGTTTATTTATAATTTATTTCCACTATTTGCATTTAGTTGCTGCGCGGCTTTTTAAACTTTATGCCGGATCTTTGAAATGCATGTACATTAAAAAAAAACTTTAAGCCAATTAGACAAATAACGGTATTATGAACAGCGAGCGAGCGCAAAAAAGAACGAAGCTGTGAGCTTCGACTAAAAGAAGAGATAGAGAGCGAAAAACAATTTACAAGTAAAAGTGAATTATTTCCATTTTTTCATTCTGCATTTGTGCGTTACATTCGTTCGCTGTGCTGAGCTCTGCTCTGTGTGTGTTGTTTTTGTTGCTGTTGCAGAAACTAATTAAATTCGTGCATGTTGTTAACAATGTTGAACAATAAAATACGAGGCGAAAGGATAACAGCAAATAACTTAAGAGCTGTGCGGAGAGGGTGTTGCCAGATTGCATGGGGGGTGAAATGCCGAGAAGGAGAACTGTGCAACAGACAGCAGAGTCATTGAATTCCAATCAAAGTTCTTACGGCCTGATAATTTGGAAAAATAATTCTTAGTGTTGAAGTCCATTTTTGGCTGAGCGGCTTTGTGGAAATGCAAAATTGTTACATTTGGGGTGAAACACGGAGATTACATTGATTTCGAAGAAACTTATCAGGGGAAATAAAATAAATAATAAAATAAAATGTAAAAAATAGTTCCTGATGGAAAATTCATTTTCCGGTATTTACCGAATAAACGGCTTCGTGAACAAGCAAAATTGTCACATTTGGGGTCAAGAAAAATTCTTTTAAGTCTATGAAAGTTCTCTTATGTCTTTGAATTATCCTTAGATATTTTTCAAATATTTGCAGCCCTTCGATAGCATGGTGGTAAACCAGTGTGGACTGCTTCCAAACAATCTGGCCACTTGGCGCCTCACAAAAGCTCTTCCGAACCGCCAACAACCAACTAGATTCTAGGTAGATTCCCACAGCCGTAGTATTTCAATGTGAACAACCGGGGAAACTTTATAAGCCATTATAATGTTCAACATTGAAAGAGAAGCGATAAAAGCAGAAAAAAGGCGAGCAGAAAATTAAAATCGAATATAACAAAAAAGTATAGAATATATGCATATACACATACATATGTATATCCATGTACATTCAAGTATGTACAATTCCGTTGCAATAGTATATGTATATGAAAAGGAAATGAACAAACAAACAAACAAAACAAGGCGAGAGAAAAAAGTATGTTTAAAAATGCAAATTTTTAATTCAATTGTATGTTTTTACGGATGTTTTTTAACACTACCGCTGCCGCATGTGCCATTGAAGCAAAACTAAAAACAAGAGCCGGAATGAAGCGACGAATGAATGGAAACAACATTCCTCTATGCAGAATAATGCCAAACTCGCGAAAGCTCTTTAAAATATATAAGGACACAGATAAGCGAGCCGACGCAGCATGAAAGTGCAGGTGGAGGTGGTATTGAATGGCAACGCTTCCGTGAGGACCAACCTCGGCCAAAGTAGGCTATAATGTCGAATGTCCGGAAGGCCAAAGAAATAAACTATTTCACAAACACCTCACTGAGTTGCATATGCCAGAGTGTGTGTATGCAGGTAATGTGTGCTTTGTTTTTGATTGATATTCGAAATGTGGGTTGTACTTCTCGTTCGTTTGGGAGAATTATTAACTTAAAGAGTTCGGATAATTTGTTGACAAATATATGAGGAGCCTTGTAAAATCGCAAGTCACGGGCCAGAAATCTTGGCAAAGGTAGTGGACAGCCAAAGTATGATGTTGCACAGTGGGATGGCTTTATGCATTTTAGTGCAGAAAAATATATATGGAGTGATCGTAGAGTGATGAGGCAGCGATCATTTTCTAAACGTAATTAAGAAAAAATAAGAAGTTTCATCAAATCGGCCACGCCATATAACTCTAAATGAATGAATTCATATAAAACATTTTGTTTTGGTCCGAA
Source organism: Polietes domitor (assembly GCA_947397865.1). Classification (NCBI taxonomy): domain Eukaryota; kingdom Metazoa; phylum Arthropoda; class Insecta; order Diptera; family Muscidae; genus Polietes; species Polietes domitor. The sequence continues at coordinate 152,292,625 of OX377621.1, read as the reverse complement.
TATCTTGAAATTTTGCACCGACTTTACAATTAAAAAAAATGAAAATATTCCGAAAATTTCATCAAAATCGGCCACGCTCATATGACTAAAAATTAATTAGAATTGTTAATCCAGCAAAAGAGAGCATCCGACGAAGTAAAAAAGATGCAAATCTTGTGATTTGGAAGTTGTGAAAATTGGGCTTTTTACCAAATGAATTTAACATGATGTTGTCATAGGAGGAATGTCCTTTATTTTGAAAGTCTTCAAAGATAACTTTAAGTTGTGGCAAATAAAACACTCTCATTTATTAAAAAAATTATTTAAAAAATCCAACGGGAGTAGAACTGCGGACCTTCTTAAACTACCCTGAATACCTAAAGCAAACCATTTTTTAGGTAGAATTGCCTATAGGAAACTTAGCAAAATATTTGATTAATATGAACTAATACGCCGTGCAACAATTTTATATTTGTTCATTAGAAACGAAACTACAGATCGCATGTTGTAAAGCTGTGTACTCAGTTTTCCATTTGGCGACATTTTCTCTTTTTTACAGGACTTTAAATTCCAAAGTTTATCGATGTTTTAATAATTTATTTTCACACTTTTTCATGTCATAAGAAGACGATATTGGTATCAACTGAAAGAGAAGAATATCTGTTAGAAATACTTAAAATATTAATTTAGTATTTCAACTTTCCCCCTAAAAAAGTTAAAGTTTATTTATTTTTATTTTAAGAGCGAAATTTGAAATGCTAAACTAATACAGATATGAGCATAACACTTGAAGTATTTTTAACAGATATTCTTCTCTTTCATTTGACACCCATATCGTCTATGTATGAGGCGGAAAAGTACGAAAATAAATTATTAAAACATCTATATCCTTTGAGAATGAAAAGATCGCCAAATGGAAAATTGAGTAAAGAATTTTCCTATATACGACGTCTGGTGGTCTACACCACATACACGTGAAACAACATCATATTGAGAAAATACAAATTGAAATTGAGAAAAACAACTTGAAATTGAAAAACGAAAATTGAAATTGAGAAAATACAATAGACAAAGCTAAAACAATAATTGCGTCCGGTGACTGCGCCAAAGCAGTTATATTGTTTTTCCTTATACTATTTTATTCTTATTTATAAACTTGTAATAATTTCTTCTCAATTTCAATGTTGCTTTATAATTTTAATATTTTAATTTATCAATATCAGTTTGTCTTTTCTCAATATTAATTTGCTTCCTCCCAATAATATTTTTTTCTTCTTATCAATTTGTTTATTCTCAATTTCAATTTTTATTACTGAATTTCAATTTTCATTTTTTGAATTTCTATTTTCTCAATTTCAATTTGCATTTCTCAATTTCAATTTGTATTTTCTCAAATTCAATTTGCATTTCTCAATTTCAACTTATATTTTCCCAATTTCAACTGAAAATGGTCTAGTTCAGCTCAAATAGAAATAAATATTAAATTAAATTAGTATTAAATTAATTAAAACTACTTAATGTTATGTTTAAGTATGCACCAACATTTTTGTCCAAGGGTTATGTATAACATTTTCTGATGTATTTCGGATTTCTAAATTCGAAAACGATATTAAAAAATTCTTATGGCATTTTTTTTAATAAAATTCCAATTTTCGTTGAAGGTACCTTAAATATTTGTGCTCTAATTTTGGAAATATAAGTCCGGTTATATGTTAAATTAAAAATACTCATGACGGCTATAAATATTGCGAATTACACTTGTTAGCTATTAACATTCTAAAAAAAAATTATGGAAATTTTTTTAATTTTTTGTTACTAAAATTCCAATTTTCAGCGAAGGTACATATTTGTGCTCTAATATTGCGAAATACCTCCTCGAAATAGCCTCCGAAAAATTGGAAAACAATTTATTTTTATCGAAAAAAAAAAATATTTGGACTGGTACGAAAAAAATCATAAAAAATAGAAACAGTCGGAAAAAATACTTTGTTTTATTTCTTTAAAAACTAAGATTCTAACGTAAAAAAAACAATGTTTATATGTAAAAAATCTTTATGATACCCTTTGGAGACGCAAAGGATTTTTTTAAAAATCATATTTTTTAATTAAATACAAACAAGATAATAAAATATTATTTTAGATGAAAAAAATGACAAGCGATTTTTTAAAAATTCCCTTATACACAGGCGTCATAACTTCTACATTTATTGAAAGATGCATTGTATTCTTCGTTAAAATGCCAGCTATTACAAACTAAATAATATATTCTTTTCTGTAGTTTGTAATGAGACTTCCGCGACATTTATACAAAATCCATAATGCCTTTAAAAACTTATTTTGCGTCTCAACGTTTATCCATCGCTTTTGTACACATAAACATTGTTTTCTGTGTTAGATTGTTAGCTATTAAAAAATTAAACAAAACATTTTTTTCTATTTTTTAATGATTTTTTTCCTGCCGGCAAAAATAGATTTTTTCCAAAATAAAAATAATTTGTTCCCAAACTTGTGGAGGCTGTTCCTAAACCACTGTTTCTATGTGCAAGTGTAATTCGAAACATATGTAGACATCATAATTACATTTAATTGATCATATTAGTGGTTACAATCGGACCATTACAGCCACAATGAGAGTACAAATATTAAAGGTACCTAGGACGAAAATTTTAATTTTAATAAAAACAAAAATAAAAATTATCCATAAACAAGTGAAAACGGCAGGCCGAACTTTATACACCCTCCACCATGGATTGCATTTCACAAAGGCTGTCGATGCATTAACATTACAGGAAAATATCAATTTTTTGAAGATAGCCAAACCAAAACAAAAAAATATAAAAAAATTTAAGTCAAAGACATACATTCGTTGCGAAAGTTCTGACGAGATGGGGTAGCACCCATCGAAACTGCGCAGTCAACTTTTAGCTGCAACAATAAAGGTCTCGCTTTGTCTAAAATATAAATATAAAGTTTTTATTATTTCAAACCACGCTTTAAGGCAAGGCTACCAGTTAATATAAGACAGCAATCTTCAGCTTTTCTATATTAAAAAAATGAATCCGTGTTTGTAAGTTTGTTCTTTATAGCAGCCTAAACTACTGGACCAATCTTCTTAAAATTTTCCCAGTATGTTCATTTTTGTATTTTAAATTTTTGATATTTTCAGTGGGCGTGACACCTCCCCACACAAATTGGGAATTTATTCGTTTTCTATAAATTAACATATTTGGAGTAATCTTGCAGCGAGAGTCTTGAATTTTTGTGAAAGTTCACTAACTGTTAGTCTGCACAATTGTGCCAAAAATGGGCGGTATTGAAAAAGTTGGCGTGGCACCTCCCATACAAAGTTAAAACCTATTATTGAATATTGTCAGTTCTATGATACCTAGAGTGCTGAAATTTTGTGTAAGTACATCTAGCGTCGATATGCATAGTTGTGCCAAAAATGGGCGGTATTGAAAAAATGGGCGTGGTAGCTCCCATACGAAGTTAAACTTATCATTGAATATTGTCAGTTCTATGACACTTAGAGTGCTGACATTTTGTGTGAGTAGATCCAGAGTAGATAGTTGTGCAAAGATGGGCGAAAAACGGAGGTATCCCTTCCTATACGAAAAAAAAAACTTTTTAGATTATATTCGACACAGAGATGGGAGGAAAGTGACCGTGACCCTGAATACACCGATACTCCTGCTTAGACAATATACAAATGGGCGGGATTTTAAAGATGGGGAATTATTTTTGATTTGCATTTTGTAAAATTACACGTTTTATTGGGAATTTCTTAGCACAGTAGTAAAGAAAGGTTACAAAAAAAAGAAATATCCATTCGTCAAATGCTGACTTAAGTCAAGTAAACGGAAAATATATAAATTTTTAAGTTTTTGTGCTGTTTGCTTTGAACGATTTGATTGATTTTCTATGTGTTTTGAATGTAGTACATTCGAATTCCAGATTAAGTGTTTTCTACTTACGAATGAAGTTTTTTGTTTTGGTAATGGAAAGCAGGAGAATCACACTGAACAAAAAATCAATTTGATTAAAGTTCTGTTCTTCAATGCTCTCCATACAAGTTTTACCCTTTATTTTACCCTATTTAAAAGTACGACTTTCTAAAATCTATTTATTTTACGTGTCTACGCAATTAGAGGGATGTACACACCGAATTTCATCATTCTAGCTATAGGCGTTTAGTTGGTACTATTTTGATCCCTCTGTAGCCATTGTATCCCTTGAAAGTACGAATTTGAAAAAAAAACTTTTATTTTTCGTGTCTATGCAGTCTGATGAATGTATACTCCGAATTTCATGACTCTAGCTGCGGTCATTTGGTTGGTACTATTTTTATCCCCCTTTTCCATTTTAACCCCAAAAAGTACGAATTTCGAAAAATTCGTTTATTTTTCGTGTCTACGCAGTCTGAGGAATGTACACACCGAATTTCATGTCTCTCTCGTTTAATATTTTTATTTTATCCCTTTTTGCCCCATTTCACCCCCTACGAATAAGAATCACTTTATGGTGCAGGTTTTTGTTATAGGGGGAGTGCGCATACCCAATATCAAGTAAGAACAAGCATACTCATTAAAAAAACATGCTTAAATACTGTAAACTATTAGGGGTTATTATGGATATTTTCAGTCCTTGTGAGGGAAAAATATTTCCCTTCGGACCGATTTCGCCCAGTTTCAATCCCAACCGATTTACGACTATAAGACATATTTATGGAAAATTTGGACGTCCTATCTCTTTTCGTTTAGATGCTAGCTTGCTTTCAACAGATGGACGGACTAGCCATGTCCGTCCGTCTTATAATTTTATGACGATCAGGAATATATATACTTTATAGAGCCTCAGGCCGATATTTCAAGGTGTTACAAACGGAACGACAAAGTTACTACACCCCCATTCTGGAGGTGGAGGGTATTGCACACAAAAATTTAAATATTTCCCCTTGGGCACAAAACATTTTGTCTTTGTAAAGTAAAATAATAAATTTATAAAACAATAAATTTCTAAAATTTTTAATAAATTAAAAATTAAACATTTTTTATTTAAAAAAAATTAAAAATTAAACATTATTTATTAAAAAAAAATAATAAAAAATATTAAAAAAAAACAAAAAAACAAATTTTTCCCGAGTCACGATTCGAACCCAAGACCTTCTGGGTGCAAAGCGAAAATCATATACTTATTCAACATTCATGGAAGTCGTTCAAAAGAATATTCTGAAATGCGGGAAATATGCAAATTGTGATTTTGGGATGCGACTAAAATTTGCTTCCTACGGAAGTTCTTCCATTTTTTTTGCTGCGAGCTTAAAGATTTCGAGTATTTATTGAAAAATCTCCATGATAAAAGTAGTGGGCAGCCAACGTATGAAGACGGTGTAAGACAGCCTCTCGTGTACAAGATCGAACACTGCTTTAAATCAAACCTTGGATTCACTAAACTCAAAACTCTCTTTGAAGGACAGCATTAGTCCAGATTGATTCCCCTCTTTTATAAAAGTCCAACTGTAGTCGCCTTGTGACTTATTGGCCCTTTCGGCTGCACTTTCCTGTGTTTTTCTTTTAATAATTCAAAACAATGCACGAAGGCAGAGTGCCTCCCTCCTTCGCCAAAGTAGGTGTTGCTAAAATAAAACAAAAATGAAGTCGAATAAATCGAATTTCGTATTTTTTCGTCTTTAGAATATTTATATACATATATATATATATATATATATATATATATATATATATGTATTTCTGCAGCCGGAATGCAAAACAAGCACACCCGACACAAAAGCAAGCGCGAAAGTTTTTTGTCGTTTTCGTTTTTTTTTGTTCTTCCGCGAAATTCTTTTAACACAACCAGAAAAATCGCACAGACTCCTTTTTTCTGCAATCCTGCAAAATGCATACATAAATGCAATAGCTCCGGTTCCACTATGTTCTGCTTGGCGTAGCGTTTGAAGGCTTTCTTCAACGCCATCTTTTCTGCTCGTTGTCGACGTCGTCATCGTCGTCTTTTGCTCATCGCCACACAACACTCTTATCAGTCAAAACAATGGCAATAACACCACCACCACCATGGCAATAGGGAGCGAAAAGAGCCAACTAATAAATATTCAATTATGTTTTTTCCTTTCTTGCTTTCGTCTTCAGCCACTTCTTTAAAGCTACTTTTTGTTGGTCTTAGCAGGAGGAAACTTCTGGTGCAAGTGGCTTAAAGCGAGGTGGTTGTGATAAGTTGGTAAAACAATTTCGATTTTTTAAACACTTTCTTTGACTATACTTTAGTGAAAAATTAAATTATAATAATTATTAAAATGGTTTTTAGTATTTAGTAACTAAAAAACCATTTTTATACCCTCCACCTCTTTCTATACTAACTTTGTCATGCCGTTTGATATCGACCAGAGACCCTATAATGTATATATATTCTTGATTGTCATAAAATTCTAAGACGATCTAGACGATATGCCCGTCCGTCCACCTTTCCGTCTGTTAGAAGCACGCAAGCATCAGAACGAAAGGAGCTAGGACGACCAAACTACGTCTTATAGTCATAGATCGGTTGAGATAGCAACTGGGCGAAATCGGACCAAAGGCAAAAAATTTTCAGTGACAAGGACTGAAAATACCCATTATGGCTTATTGTAACCCCTAATATTTTGGAGTATTGAAAAAAAAAATGCTTCAAAATGTCTGCTTATACTTACTTGACGTGCTGATTCCTATTCGTACGGGGTGAAATGGGGCAAAAGGGGATACAAATTGTACCTATCAAACGACAACAGCTAGAGACACGAAATTTGAGCCTAATTGAGTAGATACATAATATAAAAGCATTTTTTCCAAATTCGTACTTTTAAGGGGTAAAATAGGAATAGAGGGATAAAAATGGTACCAACCAAACGGTTGCACCTAAAATAATGAAATTCGGTGTATACATTCCTCTGATTGCGTAGACACGTAAAATAAACGTATTTTTCCAAATTCGTACTTTATGGAGTTAAAATGGAAAAAGGGGATACAAATAGTACCAACCAAATTGCCGCAGCTAGAGTCATGCAATTCGAAATATACATTCATCGTAGCTTCACCTAGCTGCGTAGACACGAAAAATAAAAAGTTTTTTTCAAATACGTACATTCAAGGGATACAATGGGAACAAAGGGATAAAAATGGTACCAACTAAACTAAAAAATAGTACCCTCTAATTGCGTAGACACGTAAAATAAAGAGATTTTAAAAAGTCGTACTCTTAAGGTGGTAAAATAGGAAAAGGGGGATAAAAAAGGTACCAACCAAATGGCCTCTGACTGGATAGACACGCAAAATAAAAAGATTTTTCCAAATTCATACTTTTTACTTTTACGGCAAAAATTGGTTGAGTCATGAAGTTAGGTTATCTTGCACTGTGCACGTGAGATATAATGGATTTGCAAAATTTGTACTTTTGGAATTCAAATAGAATGGAAATACAGCCAAACTGTAGCACCCACTATCTACAAATTTTTATGGTATTTAACCTTTTTGAAAATATAAATATAAGAATATTTATTTTCTGAATTGACTTGAAGTATTATTTCGATATGTAAGCGTATTGGTAGTTTTGCCTTGTAAGTGTGGTTTGAAATAATATCATATTTATTTATAAAATTATTTTTTTTTCAATATTTGTATTTGTTTTGATTTGGCTATATTAAAAAATATATTTTCCTGTAATATTACGGCACATCTACGAGAATCGACAGCCTCTGTGGAATACAATCCATGGTGGAGGCGTTAGCCTTTTTACTTTTTTTACTTAAATGTGGTACGTTCATACTCAATTCAAGTACAATTTATTCAAAATGAGTTTTATTTACTCATTTTAACTACAAATGTACTTAGATTGAGTACATTTCTCAGACTCAATTTTATTATGGTACCATTTTTATCCCTTTCGCCCCATTTTCCGCCTAAAAGTACCAATTTCGAAAAAATCCTTTATCATCGTCTACACAGTCAGATACACCGAATTTCATGATTTTATCTTCAGCGGTTTGATTGGTACCATTTCTATCCCTCTTTTCCAATTGTATCCCTTAAAAGTACAAATTTCAAAAAATTTCCCTATTTTACGTGTCTCCGTAATTATGGGGATGTACACACCGAATTTCATGTGTCTAGCTGTTGTCGTATCATAGGTACCATTTTTATCCCTTTGTTTTATTTCACCCGCTATTTTTTTTTGTACTTTTTGGTGATTACACGTTACTAGAGGAAGGTACGAAGGGGTAAAATGGAAAATTGTACCAACCAAATTGCGACAGCTGGAGTCATGCAAACACATTGGTAGCCTTGCCTTATAAGCGTGGGTAAAAATAATGAATGTTTTATATTTATTTTAGATTTTTCTTTTGTATTGTTTGGTCTGTAATCAATATTTGATTTCAACTGGGATATTTTCCTGGCTCAAGATACCTGCATATACACATACTTACATATGCAGCTCAATGAGATGTGGCATGTGTGCTTTATTACTTGGTGCGATTTTTTAAAAGCGGATATTCGGCAAGTGAGTTGTGCTTCTCGTTCGTTTGTGAGAATCATTTACTTAAAGAGGACGGGTATGTTGTTGTAAAGTCGCTGCGAAGCCAACTGAGGAAACTTCTGACAGTGTGGAAATCGTGATAGTGGCAGTCTGCAGCCAAGTAATAAATGTCACCATGCCATTTGTAGACGCAAAATGGCCTTCAGCCAGGACAATATCCCACTTCAAATCAATTTTAGATTTATTTATAAAAATATTTTTACAATATTTTAATGTGTTTTCGTTTGGCTATATTAAAAACAAATTAACATTTTCCTGTATTGTTACTGAACTTTTACGAAAATCGACAGCCTCTGTTGAATGCAATCTATAGTGGGGGTATATAAAGTACGGCCTGATTGAACTTTCTTTTCTTTTTCCGTTATAAACCGAAATCACAAAAAATCTGAAATTTTTATCATTTTTGTTTGAGATTTTTTTGACCAATATTCTTGACGGTCTTCTATCAAAATTATCGATTGTACGATACATACAAATATGCAGACATATCGACAATCACATAATTTCGCTTCCACCTCCAACTTTATCGAGCATGTGTATCAAAACAAACACTTGTTGTTGTACATTTGTGTACTCAGGTTACAACAATATCTACTACTGCTCGTTCACAACAATTATCATATCAGTTGTGTTGACATAAATGCGATGACTATAGTCACGACAAGAATCAAGTTCACACTGACTTTTTCAGTAGATCGAACGACCATTCAACGGTAGCTTCGCCCATGGCAAACATGTGAGAGAGTGTGAATAACGACGCTGAGATATATGGCGCCGTGGCTTAGTTGGTTAAAGCGCCTGTCTAGTAAACAGGAGATCGTGAGTTCGAATCTCGCCGGGGCCTTCCATAAGTGGTTTAATACATTTTTTTTTATTAAATATTTGGATTTTTTTGACAATGAAACTTTTAAAAGTCTGGTGAAGATGTTATAAAAAACAAGTAAAAACTGCGTTATGTTCGGCCGGACCGATCTTTATACAACCTCCACCATGTATTACATTCCGCAAAAGCTGTCGAAGTGCAGTAACATTACAGGAAAATGTATTTTTTTTAATATATCCACGTCAAAACAAATAAAATTATTAAAAAAAATAATTTTATAAATAAATATACAATTTTTATTATTTCAAACCAATACGAATATACTATATATATATTGAAATAATGTTTCAAGTCAATTCAAAAATTAAATAAAACACAACAATCTTCCAAAAAGCTTAATTACCACAAATATTGGTAGATACTGGGTTGCTTCAGTTGGTTGTATTTCCATCCCATTTTAATTTCAAAAGTACAAATCTTGAAAATCCATTATCTCTCAAGTACACAGTGCAAGATAACCTGATATGATCATGATACAAGCAATTTTTTCCGTAGAAGTAAAAAGTAGGAATTTAGATTTTTTTATTTTGCTTATCCATGCAGTCATACACCGAATTTCATGACCATTTGGTTGGTACCATTTGTATCCCCTTTTTCTAATTTTACCCCCTTTAAAGTACGACTTTCTAAAATCTCTTTATTATACGTGTCTACGCAGAGGGATGTACACAGAGAATTTCATCATTCTAGCTGTAGCCGTTTAGTTGGTACTATTTGTATCCCTCTGATCCGATTGTGTTCCTCGAAAGTACGAATTTGGAAAAATCTTTTATTTCGTGTCTACGCAGTCAGAGGTATGTATACTCTGAATTTCATGACTCTAGCTGCGGTCATTTGATTGGTACTATTTTATCCCCTTTTTCATTTCATCCCCACAAAGTACGAATTTCGAAAAATCTCTTTATTTTACGTGTCTACGTAATCAGAGGGATGTATACACCGAAATTCATTATTTTATGTGCAACCGGTTGGTTGGTACCATTTTTATCCCTCTATTCCCATTTTACCCCTTAAAAGTACGCATTTCGTAACAGTACTTTTATATTATGTATCTACTCAATAATATGAATGTACACACCGAATTTCGTGTTTCGATGGGAGTTTGAGGACATATTTTGTGATATTATAATAGAAGACATATTTGAATGCCGCTAGAAGCGGATTTTGGAGGCATCCTTAGTGATGTGGTTTTGGAGGCCTATGTGTATCGAGCTAAAGGGTGATTTTTTTAGCTATTATCTTTTTGGCAACACTGGTTTAAACAGCTGACGCACGTTTCGTGTTTTGTTTCACTGTCAAACATCTTCAGTTTGGTCTATAATTTAACCATGAATCGTCTTACAAACGAACAACGCTTGCAAATTATTGAATTTTATTATCAAAATGCGTGCTCTGGTAAGAAAGTTCATCGCGCGCTTCCATTTTATGGTCAGTTTAATCGACCCACTGAAGCGGCTATTCGGGCTATTGTGACTAAATTACGCACCAAATTGACATTGTTGGATATTAAACCACCAACACGCTTACGTAGAGTGCGAACTGAAGAAAATATCGCAGCTGTATCGGCCAGTGTTAATGATGACCATCATCGATTCGTCGCCGTTCGCAGCAATTAGGCCTCTGTTACTCAAAAACGTGGAAATGCCAAAATTGGACTAAGCGGATGGACCATTTGAGGCGCAATCAAGGTCAACATTTGCATGAAATAATCTGCAAACATTAAATTATATGGACCGTTCTATCGATTCAAATAAAGATTTCATGCATTTTTCTGAATTTTATGTGTTTTTTTTTGAAAAACTTTCCTATTCCATTTAAAAAATCACCCTTTAGAAGAAGACTATGTTGAGAGATAAAATAGAAAATTAAAAAAGAATGCCTTCTCATGATCTGATAGGCTCACTTATCGAACTATACTTTTTGGTATTATTGCCAGTTTCTCCTCCCATTGCACAGTAGGGGTGGGATAGTGTTGTATGGGAATTTTAGAAGTTTGATTAGGATACGCTATTTTTTGAGGTTCGATTATGAGCCAAAAAATGGGCGTCAAAGGTGAGGGAAAATGTGTAAAAAAACACAAAGAACCCCAAAACCGCCTCGGCGTCGTCCCTCAGAGGGATTAAATGTAAGACCGACCTCCACTAATTTTCTTGTCCAATATTTTTTTCCGAACAAACTTACCCCCTTACACCATTCGTTAGTGGGGGGGCTCCCATACAAAAATTATTTTTTTTTTATATAAAATTTGTTCCCACCGCTCTTACTGGCCCAAATAGGCCGCTAGTGCAGTCAAATGTATAACCGACCTCCAATATTTTTTCAACCCCCGCATTTTCTCCGAACATACTTAGCTCCTATCTTCAACCCTTATTATAGTCTCCATACGTTTTTTTATTTTTTATAATTTTTGTTATAACAGTAAAGGCCCAAAACAGCCCCAGAAACGCCCCTACATGGGTTACCTTTAAGACCGACCTCCTCTAATTTTCCCTGTCCAATATTTTTTTCCAAAAAACTCTCCCCCTTATCTCCACTCGTTGGGGGGCTCCCATACAAAAACTACATTTTTATAAAATTTTCTCCCACAACTCTAACTGTCCCAATGAGGCCCCTAGTGGAGTCAAATGTATGGCAGACCACCAAAATTTTTTCAGCCCCAATATTTACTCTGAACACACCTACCCTCCAACTGCAACCATTAAGGTGGTCCCCAGATATTTTTTAATTTTTATAATTTTTTTAATGAAGGAAACACTCAAAACTGCCCCCTAGCCACCTCTGGAGGGAAGTCATGTATGACTGGCCCCCATTAATTTTCTCTTCCCAACATTTTCCCCAAACATACCTAGCTCCTATCTCCACTCCATAATGGGGCTCCCGTACAAAAACTACATTTTTATAAAATTTACTCCCACAACTCTAACTGCCCCAATGAGGCCCCTAGTGGAGTCAAATATATGACAGACCCCCAATATTTTTTCAGCCCCAATATTTACTCAGAACTTACCTATCCTCTATCTTCAACCCTTAGGGTGGTTCCCACACATTGTTTTCATTTTTTACAATTTTTTAATGAAGGAAAGACTCAAAACTGCCCCCTAGCCACCCCTGGAGGGAAGTCATGTATGACTGTCCCCTATTAATATTCTATTCCCAACATTTTTCCCAAACATACCTAGCCCCTATCTCCACTCCATAATGGGGCTCCCATACAAATACTACATTTTTATAAAATTTACTCCCACCACTCTAAATGCCCCAAGGAGGCCCCTAGTGGGGTCAAATTTATGACCGACATCCAATATTTATTCAGCCTCAATATTTTCTCAGAACACACCTACGCTCCAACTGCAATTCTCAAGGTGGTCCCCACACATTTTTACCATTTTTTTCAAAACTGTTCCCTAGCCACCCCTAGAGGGAAGTCATGTAAGACTGACCCCCCATAAATTTTCCCTTCTCAATATTTTCCCCAAATAAACCTAGCCCCTAGCACCACTCCTTAATGGGGCTCCCATATAAAAACTATATTTTATAAAATTTGCTCCCACCACTCCAACTGTCCCAAGGAGGCCCCTAGTGGAGTCAAATGTATGACTAACCCCCAATATTTTCTCAGAACACACCTACCCTCCAACTGCAATCATTAGGATGACTCCCATACATTTGCCTTGTTTTTATATTTTTTCTGAAAGAAAGGCACAAAACTGCCCCGCAGTAGACCCTAGAGGGGAGAAGTGTAAGATTGGCCCCCATTAATTTTCTCTCTCCCCAAAACATACCTAGCACCACTCCTTAAGAGAAAAGTTGCTAGACTTCATATAATGCTTAAGAGGGCTCCTGTATAAAAGCAAAATTTCTATAAAAAAATGCTCCAAATGTTACGGCATTTCGGCCGATAACTGTACTCTAGTACTTAAAAGGGGCTGGGATAGAATTCGAGGGGCCTCAAAATGCTTTCCGTATAACCAACTTATCATACTCACCCTATATTGTTTCACATGAAGTTCCCTACTAACAACATTATCACTTTTTTTTTTTTTGAAAAAGAAGAATATCTCAAAATGTAACGAAATAAGAAGAAGAAAACTATGCATAAAACAAATGATGGTGGCAGTGCTGTGCTATCTTCATTTTTTTATTTATTTATTTATTTCTCAAGTTTTTTCCCTGTTTCCTTGTAGTGATGCTCTTGCTGTTGTTGTGCCATAAAAATGTCTGCTAAGATGCAATGCTATTGTCTTCCGTTTCCTTCCGGTTTTTGCCACTGTCGCGTCGACAACGACTAAGTCCGTTTGTTGTTCTTGGTTATATTGGCTTGTTTTGCGTTTAGCAACAACATGACACTTTGGCTTGATCAATTAATTTCGCACAGACACACCACCAGAGGAGAATTAATTTAAGTCAAAAACACAGAAACGCTGAGCGAAGAAAAAATACGAAAACATAAAAAGTATCCAAATGAATTGGAATGAGATTCAAATTAATTAATCAATGGCGAAAGAAAAAAAATACGCATATATTCCGAGACACTAAACAAGGGAAAGTGAAAGAAAAATTGGAACATTCAGACCGAGAATGAATGAATTTTAAATTTTTAACTTCAATTTCAAAATGAAAATTCTTCATGAAAACACCCCCCCTCCCTTTCCAAACCAAATAATGTCTTTCTGATGGATTTGATTAAAATGTGACCAACATTGTAATAAAAGTCCACAAGATTTACAACTCGTCAGCTGAAGTTGAAGCCATGCTATCCAAACCAAAAAATCATGCGGGATAAAATAATACTAAAAACCCGAGGAAAAATTTCTCGGTAATAAATACACAATTATAACTTCACGAACGAACAATTAAAAGTGCATTTTGTAGATAACAAACTCAGGGTTTTCCAACACGAAAAATTAACCATAAATACCCATAAAATCTTGGACCATGAACACAATTCCATGAAAACCTCACACCACAAACAAAATCCAAAAAGAGAATCGAAAAACGAATAACGAGCACACAAATGCTGCACGCGTGCGCAAATGTAATGTGTGTGTGACAAACCCAGTTACAGCGTAAACAATCCCAAGAAACAAATGCTGCCACAGCAGACACACGTAATGAATGACCTACCGACCGACCGACCGAAAAAGAAATAAGAAGAAAAAAATACTCAAAATTGAAAACTGAAAATAGCCATAAAGAGATTCTTATCGAAATGGGTCATTATGTGCCGAACGTTCAATACCATCGACCGTATATTGTGATTGTTCACAGGCGGGGGTGAACAAATGTCTTTGTGTCGTTATTTGGAAGAAAATTTGTCATTGCATGAGTCAAATGATTTTTATTTTAATTAAATGTTCACATTTGTGAAATGACATTTTTTCGGGAACCTTTTCAACATTCTAGCCGTATTAATGAGATGGATACAGTAGCTGGGTACTATGATAATTGTACAAGATACATAAATATTGAAAATTTCCCAAGTGTTGGGCTAATCCTTTCGTTTTCCGTGTCTTCAATGAGTTCAAATGAACTAAAATTTAGGAAAAATTTAACTTCGTATTCGCATTAAAGCAATATTTCCTCATATCAAGTTCGAAATTTTCATTAAATGTAATACATGCTCTGAACTTGATTCTAGTTCAATTTTCCTCAAACCATGTAAATATTTACTCAAAACTGATGAACATTTCAGTAAGTTGTTCCTTAACCCAAGTACATTTTTACTAAATCTAAGTAAAATTTTGCTGACATTTTCCTAAATTTAAGTACATTTTTCCTAAAACCAAGTAAGTTTCTACTAAATTTAAGTAAAATTGTCCTTAAACTGAGTACATTTTACATAAAGTAAATTTTTACTCAAATTGAGGACAATTTTGCTGATTTTTTAAATATATATATTTTTTAAAATAATTCAAAGAAATGATTTTACTTCAGAGTATACAAAACTAATACAAAAAAAAAAACTCAAATTGAAATACTTCTCAAAAGTTTCATGAAACCTTTGCCATAAAGAGATGAGCTATTAGTCCATGATTGCTGCGAAGGCAAGATTGGCGCCTTCGCGATAGTTGTTTAGAAAAATACTTGAATTATTTAAGAAATAAGTCTCGGCAATCGATCTAGAATTGCTTCATAGATTAATATTCAAGAATTTTCTAAACAATTTCAAGTGGTTTTTTATAAGTTCATTAATACTTAAATGTATGATGAACTATGCATAAATTTAAGTAAACATATTAACTTACTTTAAGGAAAAAACTCATTTTTAAGTTAAAATTTCCTAATTTCCATACAAAAATTTCTGAGATTTTTTCTTACTTAAAACCTTGGAAATATTCTTCCACGTAAGTATGAATTTACTCAATTGTAAGAATTCTTTATTCGAACCAAGGAAATGTTTTTATGTTTTAATGTTAATGTTTATTTCTAGTAAATGAACTATTTATGACTTTGAAAGAAGTAAACTTTACTCATATTTAGTTAATTTTCCAACCTTTTAGGAAATTTTTACTGAACTTGATTTAAATTGTTGAACTAAATTCTAGTATTGAGTTTAGGAATGCTTTTTTTCTGAGTGTACTTCGCAGAAAAAAATGAAACCTTAGAATTAACTAAAAGTTAGTAAAATTGAACTAAAGCTATATTTCCTCATATCAAGTTCATTTCTCATATCAAACTTTTCCTTGAAAGTAGTACATGCTTTGAACTTGTTTCTAGTTCAATTTTCCTCTATCCAAGTAAATATTCACTGAAACTGAGGAAAATTGGAAACCTCAAACCAAGTAAAAAAAGTACCAAATCTAAGTAAAATTTTGCTTAAAATTTTCTTAAACCAAGTAATTTTTACTCAAATCAAGTAAATATTTACTTAAACTGAGGACAATTTTGCTGATTTTTTTCCCTAAAAACAAGTAAATTTTTACTTAAACTGAGGAAAACTATACTTGATACAAGGAAAAAAGTGATCTTAAAATAAGTTCAATTTAACTAAAAATAATTCAAACAGATGATTTTGCTTCAGAGTATGCAAAACTAGGACAAAAATGGCAACATGAAATATTTCTCAAAATTTCATGATAGCTCTGCCATAAAGAGTTAAGCTATTACTCCAAGATTGCTGCGAAGGCAAGATAGGCACAGTGGTTGTTTAGAAAAATACTTGAAGTATTTAAGAAATAAGTCTCAGCAAACAAACGAGAATTGCTTCTTAGATTAATAATAAGTCGGGAATCCATTGATATTTCAGTCATGAATATGACCAATTTCGATAAAAAAATATTTGTTTTGACAATTTATGCTCTAAAAGCAATGATAAAAGTGGATATAGCTGAAAAGAATATTTTTTCCTGATCCATAATCAAAATGAAGGTTGGGCGGTCGTTTTGGTAAAAAATCGATTTTTTGGGATTTACTTTCCTCATTTAAGGATATTAGGTATGAAACAAATCAAAAAGCTGTAAGCGTGTTACCTCTTCAAATACCTCATGTAAGAATACTACAATTCCTAAAACGCAGAAAATAATCCCAAAAATGTCATTCTTTTATGAAAAATCATGCTATTCATTAAGTTTGATCATGGTTCACAAAACTTTAGCAGCTATGTCAGTGTCTGAAATTCAATTTTTAGTTTTGTAATCTGTCTTTTCGCTTTGGAGAATAAATTACTCTGCAAAATTGCTCAAATTCATGAGCGAAACATTATATTTATCCATTTCTGGATTCTTTTGTGTTGCTTTGCATGAAGCCCTCTATCTAAAATGTATAATAAAATTGGACATAATAATATGTGATATTCAATTAATAATGTAATTTGAGTACAACAAAATAGCAAAATTACCAAAGTGTGGAAAATCGGTTCCATTTTTTTTTTATTTTTTTCTTTTGTTTTTTTTTTTGATCTGTAATCAATATTTGATTTGAAGGGACTCAAGATCTTTGTTTGCATCTATATTTTAGAGAATGCAAATTTATTTACAAATGACATTGTGGCATGGTGTGCAATAAACACAAAAGAATTTGTTAGTAAATGAAAGCAGAAAGTCTGCTGAAATAAAAGATTTTTATTTTTATATTATTAGAAGACTAGGGATCAAAATAAGAAACTTTGCCGAAGGAACCATGCCACTAAAATGAATTCTGTTGTCGTTTAAAATGTACCATTTTTTAAGCCTTTTTGCCCCATTTCACCCCCTACAAATAAGAATCACTTTATGGTGCACGTTTTCGTTTAGCATCTAAACGAAATGAGCTAGAACGTTCAAATTTTCCTTAAATGCGTCTTATAGTCGTAGATTGGTTGGGATTGAAACGGGGCGAAATCGGTCCAAAGGGCAAATTTTTTCCCTCACAAGGACTAAAGATACCCATAATAATCTCTTATATTTTAGCGTATTTAAGCATGTTTTTTCAATATGTCTGCTTATATTTGCTTGATATTTTGTATGCGCATTCCCCTTGGGGCAAAAAAGGGATAAAAATGGTACATATTAAACGACAACAGCTAGAAACACGAAATTCGGTGTGTACATTCCTCTAATTGAGTAGATACATAATATAAAGGTATTTTTTCCAAATTCGTACTTTTAAGGGGTAAAATGGGAATAGAGGGATAAAAATGGTACCAACCAAACGGCTGTACCTAGAATAATGAAATTCGGTGTGTACATTCCTCTGATTGCATAGACAAGTAAAATACACGGATTTTTTAAAATTCGTACTTTTTGGGGTTAACATGAAAGAAAGGGGATGAAAATAGTACTAATCAAATGACCGCAGCTAGAGTCATGGAATTCGGATTATACATTCGTCTGACTGTGTAGACACGGAAAATAAACTGATTTTTCGAAATTCGTACTTTTTGGGGTCAAAATAGAAAAAGGGGATAAAAATAGTACAAACCAAATGACCGCAGCTAGAGTCATAAAATTCGGAGTATACATTCCTTTGACTACGTAGACATGAAAAATAAAAGGTTTTTTTCGAAATTCGTACTTTCAAGGGATACAATGGTACAGAGGGATAAAAATAGTACCAACTAAACGACTACAGCTTGAATGATGAAATTCGAATTGCGTAGAAACGTCAAGGGGGTAAAAATGGTACTAACCTAATGGGCGCAGCTGGAATCATGTATAAATTCCTCTGACTGCATAGACACGCAAAATAAAAAGTTTTTTTACAAATTCGTAATTTTTCTTTTACGACAAAAATTGGTTGATTCTGATAATGCTTTTTCAAAATTTGTACTTTTACCAATCTACCAATTTTTATGGTATTTAAGCTTTTTGAAAATATAAATATAAGAATATTTATTTTTTGATTTGAAATAAATAATTATTTCAACTAAAATATTACAATTATTTATAAAATTATTTTTTCAATATTTGTATTTGTTTTGGTTTGGCTATATTAAAAAAATTATATTTTCCTGTAATATTACTGCACTTCTACGAAAACCGACAACCTCTGTGGAATGCAATCCGAACTTAACGCCGTTTTTACTTGTTAAGTTTCCCATTGTCAATTCTTTTAAGTCTTCCAAAATAATGGACATTCAATTCAATTTCAATTTTAATTACTTAAAGAAATCTAATCTAAAGAAATGATTTTTTATCACTATCGCGGTGCTTTTCAAAGATTAATATTAATTGTAAAATAAATAAATAAAATTGTAATAATTAATAAGAATATTGAATATTACTTTTCAATAGGGTTTAAGTGATATGCTCAAAAGTGCGACAAAGCTGATGGACCCGAACCCTTCTGCTTCGAAATTTTGTGTGTGTTTGGTAAAGGCTTGGCGTTGACAATGGCGTTGCATGTTGCACTCCTTTGCATGCAAATGTCCTCTTCTTTTAGTAATTTGGCTACTTCAAACCACAAATTTTGTCATTTATCATTTAACCCCCCCACCAAAATAAAATTGAAAAATTTCTAGCACTTTTGCAATTCAACATTGTAATGAAGCACACCTAGCTTTTTTCCCTGCTTCTTGGGAAGAAATCGAAAAGTTTATTTTATGACTTTATTGGCTGTATCGTGTGATAACACTAGTCAAAGAAGAAGCCACCATCATTTTGATTTGGCTGGCATGGATGGCATGGCATGGTATTAAAATGGTTTCCAATTTTAACACGCCATTTGTCTATTAAAAGCTAATAAAATAGAAAATAAGCTACGCTGTGATAATTTCGTTTTCTATTTTCAAATAAGAAATGTTGAACTTTTGTTTCCTCATCGATGATATTGTTGTGTTGGACTAGCATTTACAAGTAGCGGGATGACTGGCTGGTTGGCTAATAGACGACAACAACATTGCCACCACCACCACCGCCACCATCGTGAACAACACCGGCAACAATGCTAACAACACAAAATAAATAACTTTGATGTTCTGTTAATATTTGTCAACTACTGCTCTGCCAGTGCACTGGGTTACGCCAGCAAAGCGAACTTATCATCTGACACTTTGTTTAATGTTTGAATAGCATAAAAAAGAAGAAGAAGAAAAAATGGGCTGGGTGCCCTCTACCTTTTTATCCCGTGCCCTGGATACGGGGGGAGTGGGGACACTAGGTGGGGACCCAAGCGACAAGAGACAAATGACACTGGCCGCGCGCCGGCTTTACAACAAGGCAAAGTGAAAGTGTTTGTGGCATGTTGTCCAGCCGGGTCAGACCAGGCCAGGCCAGGCCTGCCCAGCTGGCAACAACATTGCTCTTTTGTTGGCCAACACCGAGTCGTTGTTTTGTCCGGCCTTTGTCTATCTGCCCCGAACAAAAAACAAAAAGGTCTTTGTGTCTCCCGAAAATCGATAGTTTTCCATGGTGTGACAATGAAATTAAGTATTTTTTTTTCTATTTTCGCTCTAATCAAAATTTAATGTCAAGTAATTAATCTTGTTGCCATGTGCAGCAACATAAAACATGAAAAAGTTTCATTTCGCTTTTCTATCAATTCTGTTACCCAAGAATTGTGATTTTGATTTCCTTTGTAAAAAATTCATTAACAAAATTATCTTCGTTTCTTTTCCAACAAAAAAAGATTTTTTGTAAGAAATTTGGGGTTACGTGTTTTTTCCTTCTTGTTTATATGCTTTTTTAATAAAAAATTCGAATGGCTGTGAAAAATATGTCACTTTCGGAGAGACACAAAGCTAACTATTTATGACCGTGTCAAAAGTTATCGACTTGTGTCACGCTATGATGGACAGTGTGTCATGAAATCGAAAGTTGATAACACTTTGTGTACCCTGCACCACAGTGGTTGGTGGAGTTTCTCATAAGTTAGGCATTTCGTTTGTAACACCTGGAACTTTTGGGGATATATGGAAGTCGCTTCTCAGAAATAGTTGAAAAATTATCAAATAATCAAATTTTTATTTATATTTAATTCCATATAGATGTTTATATATTAACGTTATCTCGAAGAGATCAGGTTTGTACTGAAATTCTTGAAAATCTTACTAAAGACAGCAGATTTTTAGGAGAAAAACACATTAATAGTTCGGACGTTAAAATTTATAAAATTGCTAATTTTTTCATAAACAAAGATGAAAATAAAATTTCAAAGGGTTCTAAAAATTAGGTCAAAAACACGCATTGCATAACACAGCCCCAACATTTCCACTGTTTAAATGTATTGCCGAAGGAGAGGATTGTGTCCAGACGATTGCAAGTAGGGTAGAGCAAGAGATCGCAAGAGCAAAGCTAGTCTCAAAGCAAAGAGATAAAGCAATACTGGGCACAGTGGGAGAAACGGGAAAATATTTGAAGGACAATGATGACATACTAATATTAAGTGTGGACAAAGGCGGAAAAACTGTAGTTATGGAAAAAGAAGATTACAAACAGAAAATGGGAATAATTCTACGGGACATGATTACATATTAACGAATAAAAAGAGACCCAACGTCAAGTCTACAAATTAAAAACAACCGTTTAGTGGAAAAATTATTTAACAAAAATCTTATTGACTTAATGGAAAAGAATAAATTGACAAATAAAATCGCCACAGCCCCTAGAATCTACGGATTACCCAAAATCCACAAGGAGGGAACGCCATTACGGCCCATCTACTCATCAATAAATGCACCTTCGTATGGACTCTGCAAATATCTACTTGACATTTTGAAAAACTTGATCACAGATCACAGTACAATGTCAAAGACGCCAGAGACTTCAAAGCCAAGATAAGCAACATGACGATAAACAATGACGAAATATTGATTTCATTTGACGAAATAAAAATTTCAATGACGAAATATTGATTTCATAATGACAATAGAAAAGAAATGGAATCAAATTGAACAACATACAAGAATATCTCGGGACCTCTTCAAAGAATTATTGGCCTTCTGTATTAAAGAGACACGCTATTTCAAGTACGAAGACAAGGTATATGAACAGAAAAAGGGGATGCCAATGGGGTCACCAGCCTCACCTGTAATTGCTGACATCATTATGGAAGAACTGCTGGACGCCACGATGGACAAGATAAAAGAAAAACCAAGAGTACTGACCAAATATGTCTTCAGTTCAGCCTTCATGAAGCTCATTTTCATATCGGTGGCTATGTCAATAAGCAAATATGGGGTTTAGAGAACCCACACAGCGAGTCACTGTTTATACACTCCACGAGAGTATTATGTCTTTGTGCATTTGTTTGTAACACCCAAAAAGAAACGAGATAGACCCATTGTTAATTATACCGATCGACTTACAATCACTTTTTGACTCGATTTAGCAATGTTCGTCCGTCCGTCTGTCCATCTGTTCTTGTAATCACGATACAGGTCACAATTGTAGACAGAACCAAATTGAAACTTTGCACAACGAAGTTTTTCGGGACAATGACGAACGCTATTTAATTTGAAGAAAATCGGTTCAGATTTAGATATAGCACCCATACGAATTTCACTCCCGATTTGACTCTTTTCTCTCTAGATACTACATATTACAACAGATTTTCTTTAAAATTGGCAAAACATCTTATATTTCAAGTAGAAACACCTGTGGTAAAAATGTGTTAGATCGGTTCAGATTTATATATAGCTCCCAAACAAATTTCGCTCCCGATTTTACTTTTTCCGCTCTAGAAACCACATATTGTACTCGATTTTCTTTAAATTTGGCACAACATCTTATAATTCAACTAGAAACACCTATGCTGAAATTGGGTAAGATCAGTTCAGATTTAGATATAGCCCACATATAAATGTCGCTCCCGATTTGTCTTTTTTCGCTTTAAATGACACATATTGTACTCGATTTTCTTTAAATTTGGCACAACATCTTATAATCCAACTAGAAATACCTACGCAGAAATTGTGTAAGATCGGATCAGATTTAGATATAGCCCCCATACAAAGGGCGCTCCCGATTTGACATTTTCCGCTCTAGAAACCTCATATTGTACTCGATTTTCTTTAAATTTGGCACAACATCTTATAATCCAACTAGAAACACCTATGCTGAAATTGGTAAGATCGGTTCAGATTTAGATATAGCCCCCATATCAATGTCGCTCCCGATTTGACTTTTGCCGCTTTAAAAGCCACATATTGTGATCGATTTTCTTTAAATTTGGCACAACATCTTATAATCTAACTATAAACACCTGTGGCTAAAGCGGGTTAGATCGGTTCAGATTTAGAGATAGCCACCATACAAATGTCGCTCCCGATTTGACTTTTGGGCTATAGAAACCACATATTGTACCAGATTTTCTTTAAAATTGGCACAACATCTTATAGTCCAACTAAACAAAACTATGGTGAAAGTGGGTAAGATCGGTTCAGATTTAAATATAGCCCAAATACAAATGTTTAACCGATTTTGCACAAACTATACATATTATATTTCACGTATTTCGTTCCAGGTTTCAATATATCCTCATACAAATGTCCTTTTCGATTTAACATTTTTTGTCAAACACATACATTTACAGGATACAAAAAACCTTCCCGTTTTCACTATTTCACCGAATTGAATTGTATTCGGATAGAAAGTGGAGTGTATCATAGAGTCGGCCCCGCCCGACTTTAGCCTTTCCTTACTTGGGGACGGGGCTGATGAGGGCGAAAATGGTACCAATCAATGGCTGCAGCTAAGTTCGATTGAAATAGCTGTAAATTTAGATGTTTTTTTTTAATTTTAAAGTTTTGACCCAATTTATGATCATCCCAGGGGAATAAGGCAAAACCAAAAACCTTCACTACTTATTTTTCGGATCCGTTTCTAATTATTTTTATAAATGGATTGTAAAAAAATAAGTACTTCCACGCACGCTTACAAAAAGTTGAGAAATAAGTACTTCCACGCACGCGTACAAAAAGTTGAGAAATAAGTACTTCCACGCACGCTTACAAAAAGTTAATATATAAGTACTGGTTGGTAAGTATGTTGGTTGACGTTGTTCTGTGTTGTGGTTGGTGGTTTGAACAAACACAGCAAAACATTTCTCACAACTTCAAGTTATTGCAACTTCATTATATATCAAAATTTGTATGATGAACAACCACATCTCGGCAAGCGAACGTATACACAAAAAAATACAGTTTTGTTGTCGTAATAAAGGTACGGAACAATAAGAAGAATGGAAAATGTATTTTCTATTCTTCTTATTGATATTGTTGTGTTGTTAAGATAGTATTATAATACTCTTTTAGCAATAAAATAAAACAATTATTTTCAAATTCCAATATTGTTCTACCAGTTAACTTTATGATTCTTCAAAGAAATAACTCACATTCCGCGTAACATGCGCACGCTTCGCTTGACATGAACCAACTAAATTTTCTTCATCAATCGAAAATATCTTCGAGTGACAACATTGAAATGGCTGGATAACAAAGCTATACACAACTCTATGTGTGGCAAAACATGGATGTGTTGTTACCAATAACTACTTTTTAAAGCCATTATAAGGAGTACATTATTTCAAACTTCAAAATAATGCAGGGCGTAATGGGCTGTCATTACTAGGTAATGCAAATAATAATAGTTTTTGCTGGGATATCTTTATTTTAATTGTAAAATGGCATAACTGACAATATTTTCAAAGTCATATTTTTTACATGTATCCTATGTTTTCCAGCGTTTTCTATCGGAAATCTTTACCTTTTTAGAATTAAGGTGACGATATATAAGAGTTTAAGCCCAATTGAAGTTTTCTAACGGATTTTAGATTTTTGGATGTTCTCAGATTACTCTTCTTTTGACTGCAGGAGGCCTACAAGTGACCACGGGCTATACTGCTTTTGGCTCTAGGGACTTCTAGTTCTGTCTTATTTAATTAATTGGACTTATTATAGATTTTTGAGTGACCACAGATTCTCATACTTAAGGAGTCAACAATGATACTGTTTACTGATTCTTCATGAAAAGCAAGACACCATTTACTCCCTCACATAATGATGACAAGGATTTATTGCTGTTTTTATCAAAATGTATTCCGCATTGGAAAAATTGCACTTCAAAAAATATGGAATTATTAAAGAGAATTTTGAGGTCATCCACGAAATGGCATTGTTTAAATACAACCGCACAGTGGTGGTAACATTAATGACGTCCACGTTGACGATAACGATAACGATGATGCAGATGCAGTTGCTGATAATAACGTTGATGATGCTGATGATTTAAATGCAATCCTGTGAATATTTATCATGTGCGAGTGTTTGTATGTATATAACCGTCCTTGCATCTGTCTAAGGACCACACTCTGTGTGTGTGTGGGTGTGTGTATGTGGTCGATGATATATTAAATATACATATAAACACAAATTGTTTATGATGTGTGCATGTATGCGTAAGCGTGTGTGTATGTGTGCATGTGTTTATGCATAAATATGACTAAAAATGTAAACATCGTATAATTAATGTTTATTTTCACTGTTGATTTTTCAGTTTAGTTTTAAATGAGTGGTGTCGTCGTCGTCGTCGTTAGCGACAGTGATGATGGCAAATGATGCGGTGGTGCACTGTGGACACGAACAGCGGAAGAAAAAGGGCAAAACATGAAAAATTTGCGAAATGTTTTAAAAGAAAGAAAAACATCAAAACTTGAACCTAGGGAGATTATTTTACTACAACACAGTATGACAAATTTCGGTGGGGCTCTAGAGGCTAGGAAATATATTTCCAGTTTTTTTTTGTTTGATATCCTCCACTGTGCGATGGTGATGTGTAGTGTTGCTTGATGGTTTTAAATGCAAATTACGAGCACTCATACGTATCGTCAAACTGAAAATGTTACGTTTTTTTTTGGTTTCGGATAAATTATAAAAATTGTTAATGCAAAAAATAGACTGACCTTTTGGCATGATAGAAAACTTTGCACAACCATATGTTACTTTCAACTGTCACATAAAACTGGGTAATATCAACACGAAAATATTTCGAAAGCTTAGAGTTCAGAGTTAGTAAGAAGAATACTTTTGGAACAAAATCATGCAATCAAGTAATGAAGCTCATTTTTAACTCGATGGCTTTGTTAGTCGGCAAAATTGCAACATTTGACGTTCAGAGAACCCCTGTGTGGTGGCCGAAAATCAAATGCGTCTTCAAGATGTTGCTTTTGGGGACAGATTTTGGATGTGCGACTTTAGATTTCAAGCTGAGACTGGCATTCGCTTCCGCGACATGATAACCATGTTCTTTCTTCTGACTGATTTTGTAAAGCCTAACACCTATTTCAGGATCAACTGCAGCGTAATAAAAAATACATATTTCCATAATCATCACCATTGCTGTTGTTTTTATGTATATATATTGTCACGTTTATTTTAAAAGGGTGTAACTACTTTTTTTGGAAATCGCGGTTTTTTACTTATTCCGATGTTTCCATCTTCTTCTATCGGTATTTGTAAACAACTCGATTTCGAAAAAAATTGTCAGTTATGCCCTTTTATTATTAAGGTAACGATATGTTTTATTATGTGTAATAGTAAACACTTGATGAAATTTTATGGGCTTATTCGTATATATCATATCCATATAAAGCATAACATACATATATATGTATGCCAGCATATGATTATGCTAGTGAACATTAGCCCGGGTCGGGGTCCATACAAATGGAAAAACAATTTCCAATCACCACATGGAAATAAAGTTTTGATTGTTTAATGATGATTTGCAAAATATTTCGTTCCTAGATCAAGCCATCTGTGAGCTAAATGCTCCGAAAAATACCCATAAAAATCATTATTTTCCCTTGTAATTTTTTTTTTTGTTTTACATCTTTGTCAATTTTTTTTCTGAAATAATAGACCCTTGAAAGCACTTTAAATATAAATTTTTATTCCTGTCGAATTATTGGACCACTATAGTATTTTTTGTGGTTTTTCATAGTGACAACAGAAACTATGTTAGCAAAAATAATTAGTGGCAGTCAACACCTTTCGAATGATACCTAAATGATGATCATCGCAAGAAAATTTAAGCCACAGCTCTCATTTTTGTAAAAAGAGTTTGAAAATTTTGGCTCTGAAAATCCATCCAGTGACGTCATTTTTTGAATTTTTAGGTATCATTCGAAAGGTATTAATTTCTTCTACTTATTTTTTATAACACCTCTTACAAAATGTTTCCAAGGTGTCCTTAGCTGTCACCTTGAAAAAACACAAAAATCAATATAAACGGCCAGTAAGGTATCCTAAGACAAGAATACATTTTTTTAATTAAAGTGTTTCCAAGGGTCTATTAAATTGGAAAAAATTGCCCAAAAATGTAACATTAAAACAAGTAAGGAAAGGCTAAAGTAGGGCGGTGCCGACTATATGAAACACTCCACTTTCCAACCGAATACAATTCAACTCGGTAAAAAAGTGAAAACGGGAAGAATTTTTGTATGTTTCCTAATCATAGGCTAATATGATCTGGTTCGATTTGTCAAATCAATAAGAATATTTGTATCGGGGCTATATCCAAACATGGAAAAATGTGACTAACTTACAACAATAAGTTCTTCTAGTTCAAATATAAGGTGTTATGCTCACTTTGAGGAAATTCACTGAAAATTCGTGGTTTCTGGGGCGGAAAAAGTTAAATCGGGAACGAAATTTTGTATCGGAGCTATATATAAATCTGAACCGATCTAACACATTTTTACCACAGGTGTTTCTAGCTGAAATATAAGATTTTTTTGCCAATTTTGAAGAAAATCTCTTGTAATATATGGTATCTAGAGGGAAAAGAGTCAAAACGGGAGTGAAATTCGTATGGGAGCTATATGTAAATCTGAACCGATCTGACCCATTTTCACTATGGATGTTTCTAGGACAAATATAATATATTTCGCCTAATTTGAAGAGGATCTGTTAAAATATGTGGTTTCTAGAGCGGAAAAAGTCAAATCGGGAGCGAAATTTGTATGGGAGCTATATATAAATTTGAACCGATCTGACCCATTTTAACCACAGGTGTTTCTAGTTGAAATATAAGATGTTTTGCCAAATCTGAAGACAATCTGATACAATATGTGGTTTCTAGAGCGGAAAAAGTCAAATCGGGAGCGAAATTTGTATGGGAGCTATATATAAATCTGAACCGATCTGACCCATTTTAACCACAGGTATTTCTAGTTGAAATATAAGATGTTTTGCCAAATCTGAAGACAATCTGATACAATATGTGGTTTCTAGAGCGGAAAAGTCAAATCGGGAGTGAAATTTGTATGGGAGCTATATATAAATCTGCACCGATCTGACCCATTTTTACCACAGGTGTTTCTAGTTGAAATATAAGATGGTTTCCCAATTTTGAAGAAAATCTGTTGTTATATGTGGTATCTAGAATGAAAAGAGTCAAATCGGGAGTGAAATTAAATAACGTTCGTTCTTATCCCGAAAAACTTCGTTGTGCAAAGTTTCATTTAGTTCTGTCTACAATTGCGACCTGTATCGTGATTACAAGAATAGACAGACAGACAGACGGACATTGCTAACTCGACTCAGAAAGTGATTCTAAGCCGATCGGTATAATTAACAATGGGTCTATCTCTCTTCCTTTTGGGTGTTACAAACAAATGCACAAAGACATAATACTCTCGTGGAGTGTATAAAAAGTTATACCGGAAATATATGATTTGTAGAGGTGTTTTCAGAAGCGTTTAGCTCACAGATGGCTTGACCCAGTGACGAAATATTTTGCAGATCATCATTAAACAATCCAGTCTTCATTTCTGGGGGGTGACCGTTGCAATTTATTTTCGTGACCCATCCTAGTGAACGTATTTAATGTATATTAGGGAGTAACGAATTTTTTGCACATGATTTTGCACTCATTGAACGAATATAGAATCAAAATGACAAATAAAATTGGAATTTTAGTAAACATTTTTTACAAAAGAGTTATTCATATTGTGGTATTGTTAAGATTGTCATTCTGTTTGCAACACCTTGAAATATGGACATAAGACCCTATAAAGCATATACATTCTTAATCGTCATAAAATTCCAAGAAAATCAAGCCATGTCCGCCTGTCCGTCTGTTGAAAGCACGCTTGTCTCTAAAAGAAAAAAGCTAGGGCGTAAAAATTACATCTAATATTTAGTTGTAGATCGATTGGTATTGAAAATGAACGAAATGGGTCCATGGGGAAAATTTTCATCCTAATATTTCGAGTACTTACGAAATTTCGTTTAAGGATTACCCTTTGTATTTATTCGATATTTGTTAAATGCACCCATTTAAAGCGTGAACTTTCAGGGGTGAAATGGAACAAAAATGACTAAAAATGGTACCAATAGAACTACACACGGACGGGGCCGATTATATAATACCCTTTACTTTCTACATCAATGCAATTCAATTAAGTGAGGATTTTGGACGGTGTCCTATAGGTGAAATATAACTTGCTCTGATCAAACTCTGTTACAATATGTGTTTTCTAGAACAGAAAAAGTAACATTGGCGACATTTGTAAGAAACATATATAAATCTGAACCGATTTGAACCATTTTTACTATAGATGTTTCTAGTTAAAATATGAGGTTTTGTGCCAAACTTGATCGAAATCAAAAAGTCAAATGGGGGGTAATATTTGTATGGGAGCTATATGTAAATCTGAACCGATTTGACTCATTTTCATGCTATTTTTACCCTAGTGGAGGGTATAAATAGCACGCAATTTGTTATACCCTCTACTAGGGTATTATAGACGAAATAATTTGCCAGAACCCCATTTATTTCACCTAATACAGGTCGCAATTGTAACCAGAACCAAACGAAACATTGGACAACGAAGTTTTTCGGGACAAGGACGAACGCTATTTAATTTGAAGAAAATCGGTTCAGATTTAGATATAGCCCCCATACGAATTTCACACCCCGATTTGACTCTTTTCACTCTAGATACCACATATTTTAACAGAATTAACCAAACATCTTATAGTTCAACTAGAAACACCTGTGGTGAAAATAGGTCAGATCGGTTCAGATTTATATATAGCTCCCATACAAATTTCGCTCCCAATTTGACTTTTTCCGCTCCAGAAACCACATATTGTATCAGATTGTCTTCAGATTTGGCAAAACATCTTATAACTCAATTAGAAACACCTGTGGTAAAAATGTGTTAGATCGGTTCAGATTTATATATAGCTCCCATACAAATTTCGCTCGCAATTTGACTTTTTCCGCTCCAGAAACCACATATTTTAAGAGATCTTCTTAAAATCTTGTAAAATGTCTTATATTTCAACTAGAAAAACCCATGGTGAAAATGGGTCAGATCGGTTCAGATTTACATATAGCTCCCATACAAATTTCGCTCCCGGATAGACTTTTTCCGCCCCAGAAACCGCGTATTTTCACCGAATTTGTTCAAATTGAGCATAACACGTTATACTTGAACTGGAAGAACTTATTATGAAAGTTAGTCACTTCATTCCATGTTTGGATATAACCCCGATACAAATATTCTTTTCGATTTAACAAATTGGACCAGGTCATATTAGCCTATGATTAGGAAACATACAAAAATTCTTCCCGTTTTTTACTTTTTACCGAATTGAATTGTATTTGGATTGAAAGTGGAGTGTATCATATAGTCGGCACCGCCCTACTTTAGCCTTTCCTTACTTGTTTGAAGATGCGTTAGTTAAAAATTTAACTTTTTTCCTCAAAAATAAGTATCTAGTCACATTGTCGCACATGTAGGAGTATCATAACATATATTCATAAAATCTTAAATATTACGTTAAATTTGTTTAAATATAAAATTTATTTATAATTTAATGGACTGCATAAGCTATACGCACTGATATTAAATTATCGTTTATTAAAACGAGGTATAGACGCAAAGAGCTGCACCACTCTTTGGTATTACATAGTCGGTCACGCCCAACTTTAGCCTTTCCTTACTTTTTAATTAATACATTAATTATAAACACTTCTGTGAAACTTTGCAGAGATCAATGGCATTTCGGCAATTTTCCAACCAACATTTTTGCAATATCTGCATTTTCAACTTTAAAACCATTCTAAATCAGAAATTTTCATAATTTATGGCAGTTTGCTGCAGCCCATTTTACCGGCATATTATAGTGCACCTTTTAACCTTTCTTCTCATAAATATGGTTCAGCGGATACGTCCGGATAAACAAAGTTCTATTCCAAGAAATACAGGAACGGCTCGTAAACATACACGAAAAAAACAATAATATTGCAAAAATTGTTAAAAAAAAAACATTGTTAAAATTTTTTAATTTTTGATTAATTTACATATCTGTGTTAGTATTTTCTAATTTACAAAAAAATTATTGGCTTGTGCCCTTTCCTTTTACAACAGATGTGTTTTCATATTACTTTTGATTGAAATATCAAAAATGAAACAAAAAAATAGTAACTTTGGCAGCATGGTTTGAAAACACGAGTTGCCACCTAATTCCAAATTTTTATATTTTGACATTTTAAGGTGTTGGCAACAAGCTGTCATTATTACATTTGGAAAATACGTTACTTGTTTTGGACTTTTTGCCTCACGAATTGGTGTTTGGCCCCATCGTGCAGTATTCTTCAGGAATACTTTAAACTAATTAAAATTTCTGTTTTAGGGGAATTTAGGTGGGAAATCCAGCGATGCAAGTGCTATTTTTCTCTTATTGTCCAACTGCGGCCTGAAGTGTGTTTTCAATTGTATTGAGACTATCCTTCAACCCGGTTTTATTTTTCGTTACGACCTAATGTATATCTGGGCAAGTGTGTGTATAATGTAAAATGTCCTCGCATACGTGCAATGATAGTATGAGTGAACTTATGTGAGCGCTCACACACACACAATCAAAAGTTCCTTTTAAAAACCGCACTGTGGTTGTTATAGGCATACATTCAACACTCTAACACTCACACAATTACATATGTGTACGTCTGCTCACTTATACATTCAAAGCGCCAACCTTAGGAACGTTTCGTTTATTATATTTGTATGCCATGCAAAACGAAAATATTTGGTAATTATTGTTGCTGTTGCTTTTACGCTCACATATATACCCTCTTGGTTGGTCCCTCACACTGTCACTCGTCCTGCGTAAGTTTATGTTGCTGCAGCCTCCAAATCATTCATTCGGTTATTATTGTAAACATTATGGAAAACCGCATATTCATAGGCCAACCAACCACCTCACTTTTGGGTACAGCCGCCTCCAACGCCACCACCGCGTTGTACAAATAACTTCGCTGCAGCAGCAGCAGAGAGGGCAGCATAGTTGCATGCCCAACCACCCAACTACAAGCGAGACTAGTGCAACTGCAGCAGCAACAACATGCACATCAAGTAGCAGCAAGAGGACTGACATCGGCATCGACTCCAGCACCAGTACCAGCCCTACTCATTGGCACTTTAGAAGCCATTCAATTATTTAATTTGTGTAAATTGTTTACTTCGCATTAATTGAATTTGCATTTAATTTATGTGAATTTTACGCATCAAATGTTTGTCCCTGTTCAGTTCTCTCTCTGCTGTTGTTGCACAAGGAAAAATAAAATTAAAATAAGTAAACAAACACACAACCACAAACAAAATAAACACCACAACATCCATAAATACATGCACCAATAGACACGATTACGGCAGGACGGTTGGTCAGACGGGCGGAAGGACGGACGGCCGGACGGCCGGACGGCCGGGCGGACATTATTGGTACGGACAGATAAGCGATTGATAACGTTGTATAGTTGGGCATAAATTTTCTGCCAGTCTTAAATCCTAGGAAATGGGGGGTAGTCTGACATCAGCGTAAATTACATTACTCTGTGTTGGGAAGAACTGGACATATTCTATGAGAAGTTCGGAAGCTTATTTTTGAGATCCAATCTGGAGGGAAATATAAATTGCCGAGGAGAGTAGTTGTTGTTGATAAGATGACAGTTCACTTATAGTACAAAATGAGAATCAGATACGGACGCCTAAGCCTTTTGCAGTTTTTCTAGATTCACAAAGAAATAACCTAGCGAAATTTAAAATTGTGTATTAAAAAAACCGTAAAAAATGAAATAAAACTACATTTTATAAATTCGTAAAATTTATATCGATGCAATAAACGCATGCAGTCACTCATACATGGCGTATGAGTTATATATGAGGTAATGTTGCTCATTCGCTCTATTATGGAGCAATGTAGGATGATTAAATCAAGAAATTGAGAATTAAATGAACTTAATTGAACGATCTGACTTTCAAATTGTTTCTATTTAATGGCCGATCGACAAAATTTGCCTTTGAAACGATAATTGTATGAAAATTCTGAAAAGCCTGGGATGTGATAATACATCTGATGTCGAGGAAAAAAGTATGTTTTTTAAAAAATCTAGGACGCTCCCATAATCTTGACTTACGGGTAAAAACGGGTTTGCTATGTGTCTGAGACATACAATTTTTGTGTGCCCATTGAAGCATATTCATTCATTCATTGATTCATTCAACAGAGAACGTTTTTTAATGCATATTTTTTTACTAAAATTCCAATGTTCGGCAAAGGTCCCATTAATATTGAGTAACTCCACTTGGTTCTTCTCTCCGATTTTGATGAAATTTTCCAAATATGTACTTTTCTATATTGCTGAATTTCCCGAATTAAAAAAGAGAAATAATATATTTATATATATTATATATTTATATAAATAATAATAATAAATAATTTATATTTATAAAATTAAAAAATATAAGAATTCCAATGAATATACCCATCGTTTATAATACCGATCGACTTAGAATCGTTTATTAATTTAGTCATGTCTGTCCATACAAATGTCGATCTCGATTTGACGTTTTCCGAATTTAATATTTTTTAACCGAATATGATCAAATTTGGTATACTTCACCATGAAATGAAATATGATGAAATCGGGTCACATCGTCACATCATTTAATATAGCCCCATACAAACATTACAGCTGAGCACGTGTACTGTTGGATGGGTCACGGAAATAAATTGCAGTGGTCACACCATAGAAATGAATATTGGATTATTTAATGATAATCTACAAAATATTTCGTCACTGGGCCAAGCCATCTGTGAGTTAAACGCTCCTGAAAACTCCTCTAAAAATCATGTTTTTCCCGTATAATTTTTTTTATGTTTCATTTTTGCCCAATTTTTTTTTCTGAATTAATAGACCCTTGGGAGCACTTTAAATAAAAATTTCTATTCTTGTCTCAGAATAACTCATTGGTATAATTATTGGGTATTTATATTGATTTTTTTGCTGGTTTTCAAGGTGACTGCTAAAAACTCATATTTCTTGAAACATTTTGTAAGAGGTGTAATAAAAAATAAATAGGAGGAGTCAATGCCTTTCGAATAATGCCTAAATGATGAATAACGGACAAAAATAACGTCACTGACTCCATTTTTGTGGCCGACTCTATGATACACTCCACTTTCAATCCGAATACAATTTAAGTCGGTGAAAAAGTGAAAACGGGAAGGATTTTTGTATCCTGTAAATGTATGTGTTTGACAAAAAATGTTAAATCGGAAAGGACATTTGTATGGGGGTATATTGAAATCTGGAACGAAATAGGTGAAATATAATATGTATAGTTTGGCCAAAATCGGTTAAACATTTGGGAGCAACATTTGTATTTGCGCTATATCTAAATCTGAACCGATCCTACCCACTTTCTGCATAGGTGTTTCTAGTTGGATAATAAGATGTTGTGCCAAATTTAAAGAAAATCGGGTAGAATATGTGGTTTCTAGCGCGGAAAATGTCAAATCGGGAGCGACATTTGTATGGAGGCTATATCAAAATCTGAACCGATCTTACCCAAATTCCGCATAGGTGTTTCTAGTTGGATAATAAGATGTTGTGCCAAATTTAAAGAAAATCGGGTACAATATGTCGTTTCTAGAGCGGAAAATGTCAAATCGGGAGCGACATTTGTATGGAGGCTATATCTAAATCTGAACCTATCCTACCCACTTTCTGCATAATTGTTTCTAGTTGGATTATAAGATGTTGTGCCAAATTTAAAGAAAATCGGGTAGAATATGTGGTTTCTAGCGCGGAAAATGTCAAATCGGGAGCGACATTTGTTTGGAGGCTATATCAAAATCTGAACCGATCTTACCCACTTTCTGCATAGGTGTTTCTAGTTGGATTATAAGATGTTGTGCCAAATTTAAAGAAAATCGGGTACAATATGTAGTTTCTAGAGCGGAAAATGTCAAATCGGGAGCGACATTTGTATGGAAGCTATATCTAAATCTGAACCGATCTTACCCACTTTCTGCATAATTGTTTCTAGTTGGATTATAAGATGTTGTGCCAAATTTAAAGAATATCGGGTAGAATATGTGGTTTCTAGCGCGGAAAATGTCAAATCGGGAGCGACATTTGTATGGAGGCTATATCAAAATCTGAACCGATCTTACCCACTTTCTGCATAGGTGTTTCTAGTTGGATAATAAGATGTTGTGCCAAATTTAAAGAAAATCGGGTACAATATGTCGTTTCTAGAGCGCAAAATGTGAAATCGGGAGCGACATTTGCATGGAGGCCATATCTAAATCTGAACCGATCTTACCCACTTTCTGCATAGGTGTTTCTAGTTGGATAGTAAGATGTTGTGCCAAATTTAAAGAAAATCGGGTATAATATGTCGTTTCTAGAGCGGAAAATGTCAAATCGGGAGCGACATTTGTATGGGGGCTATATCTAAATCTGAACCGATCTTATCCAATTTTTGGATAGGTGTTTGTAGTTGGATTATAAGATGTTGTGCTAAATTTAAAGAAAATTGGGTACAATATGTGGTTTCTAGAGCTTAAAATGTCAAATCGGGAGCGACATTTGTATGGGGGCTATATCTAAATCTGAACCGATTTGCCTCAAATTAAATAGCGTTCGTCCTTGATCCACAAAACTTACTTGTGCCAATTTTTGTTAAGATCGGACTATAATTGCGACCTTTAATTTGATTACAACAATAGATGGACAGACAGACGGATAGACGGGCATTGCTAAATCGACTGAGAAAGTGATTCTAAGTCGATCGGTATACTTAACAATGGGTCTATCTCGCTTCCTTTCGGGTGTTACAAACAAATGCACAAAGCCATAATACTCTCGTGGAGTGTATAATTAAGCTGATTAATAAAGAAAGATTCTATTTGGATATGTATAGGTAGACCTGTAGGGCCCATCAAAAATATCTTTTTGTGAATTTGATTCATATACACTCAAAAGAATTTGTTAGTAAAAGAAAGCAAAAAGACTGCTGAAAAAGCAGATATTCCGCTGAAAAAGTGACAGCAGATTGTCCCTGCTAAAATAGCAAACAGATATCTTTCATATTTCGTATGTATTAATATGGTTATCTTCGAAAAGATTATCTATCTATATATATATATATAAATTATTAATTGGGGCTATTCTGGACACATTAAAAAACTGCAAGCCAATTGAAATAATTAACAATACCTTTAGAAAGAAAGTTATTACATGTAAATTATTATTACTTGAAAGATATTTTTTTATTATAGTCATATTGTCACGAGCTAATAGAAATTGAAGTTCCGTCAGCCTGAATGGCTTTTTACTCCAGAACGCTCATCCTGTATCTTAGTTTTATATTTTAATTAACAGCAATAATTTTTAGCAGACTGCAAACTCTTCAGCAGCAAACAATCTCTGCTGTTAATAACAGACATTTTTTCTTAGTGTAGGAATCGGAAGGAAATAATTATAATATTTTGAAGAATAATGAAGGATTAAAATTTTACAGGATCTTCTGTCGGATTTTCTGTAGCACTATATTGATAAGAGTGTCCTCATGTTCAAATAAAAAAAATAATATTTATTAGAATGGGTCACGAAAATAAATTGTTGCGGTCACTCCCCCAAAAAATAAAGATTGAATTGTTTAATGATGATCTGCAAAACATTTCGTCACTGGGTCAAGCCATCTGTGAGCTAAGCGCTCCTGAAAACAACTCTAAAAACATGTTTTTCCCGTATATTTTTTTATGTTGCATTTTTGCTCAATTTTATTCTGAAATAATAGAACATTGGAAGCATATTTCTTGGAAACATTTTGTAAGAGGCGTTATGAAAAAAATAAATAGAAGAAATCAATACCATTCGAATGATGCCTTAACGATGAATGTCGGATGAAAAATTACGACACTGACTCAATTTTTGTGAAATAATTTAATGCTGAAGATGAGTTGCAGAGCCAAAATGATCAAACTTTTTTTTACAAAAATGAGCACTGCGGCATCAATTTCATCCCGATGTTCATTTAGGCATCATTCGAATGGCACTGACAGCAGCTTTTTATTATTTATAAAATACTATCACCAAATACGAAACAATTTTCAGTTGTCACTGCGAAAAGCCACAAAAAATTACTATAAACGTCCAATAATTCGACCAATAAGTTACTCCAGGACAAGAATCAAAATTTATATTATTTCAGAAGAATAAAATTGACAAAAATGCAACACAGAAAAATTTACACGGGAAAAACATGATTTTTAGGTGTATTGTATGTATGTAGATCTAGGAATGAACCAGCCTAATATTTATATCCTCCAAAAATAGCAGGTCCTTTTAAAAGAACACTCGACTGGACTATGATTAAGTACTCAGTTTTGTTATGTTTCGTGTCAGCTTTTAGATTTACAAAGACATTTCAATGGCCCATCAGGCAGTTCAATGACCTCTTCATTCAATTATTTATTTTATCAAAAAAAACATCAGGCCAACGAACCTTTTCATTACTATAATGCGGATTTCCCCCTCGCTGTTAGCTGTCATTTTAAGTCAACAGAAAACTGACTTTTTTCCGTGCTCATTGATGTAACTATCTTAACATCGGCACTGACAATTGTTGATATTGAATAACAGCTAGTTTGAGACTGGTCTTAGCAATTCGTACTTGTTGTCGTTTAACTAAAAGCGACAACAAACTGAGCAAGAAACCTATTGTTTTTATGGCATTCTCACGCAATTGAAAGGAGCAAAATAAACGCGCGACGCAACACAACACAACAATTATGACAACACTTTATATGGTAATGGTTGGTTGGTGGGGTAGGGGGTGGTTAATGTTGGTACACTGGCTTTATAAGCTAAAAACATTCATTCAAACAATTATTGTCGGTCGGTCGGCCTGGCCTCACCTACCAAAAACCATAAATTTCTGGTAAAATGCCAACAAATAAATGAGGCTCAATGAGCGGCAGCAGCAAAAGAAACAGCAACATTAATGAAAAGAGTCACACAGACCAAAGCAGCAAAAAAAGAATTGCTGAACCCGAAACCGAAACAAAAATCCGCAAAAAATAAATTGCTCTTTAAATGGCTCATTATGAGGCACTATCTGAACAATTGAATCTTTTGCGGTCACATTAAAAATATGAAACTTTTATAAATGCTTAAATAACGCGCTTCATGCCCAGCAAGCCAACGAACCAAACAACCAACCAGTCATCGTGGAGAGGCCGGGATGTCAGCGATGTCGGAGACGACGACGGGCAACATTAGATAATTGTTGCAAGCCAGAATTGAAAGCGGAGGCCTGCTCGAGTCTGAGCCTGACGCTGGGGGACGAACGAAAAAGAGTTGCGCCAAACAGGCAATTGGTCAAAAAGCACTTAACAACAACATCGGCAGCAGCTACAGCCTTAGTTGCAGCTCCATAAAGGTGAGCACATAGAATATTTGTCTGTGTGTTTTTTTTTTTGGTTTGAGGTTGTCAATGATTTAGCCGTTGGTTTGTTGGCCGTCGTTTCCATTTCGTTGCGGAAAATCTAAAAATCGTTTGTGTTATTGGCCTCGTCGGGAGACTGGCCTGGCCTGGCCTGTGTAATTTCGTATGTGTTTGTTTGTTTGTCTGTTTGTGCAACGTTTATGGTTTCATTTTCGTTGAGGCATTTGAGGTAATTGAAAACAAACCAACAAACTTTAACGTTAAATTGTTGGCAATTATACTCGTCTGTATGTATGTATGTATGCGAGTGTGTACGAGTACGAGCACTGTTTAAACGTGTCTCTGTTCTATTGCTATATTTTGTGTGCGGCCGCCGCCAAAACCAAACACTGCGATCATGAATGGCTCTGGCTAATCTAGAATGGCTTTGCAACCAAATAAAAATTGTTTGCAAAATGCTGGAAATAAATACCAAAAATAGTTGGCCAAAAGCAAAAACAACAACAACAAAAACAGAATACAGTGTGCTTTGTGTGACCCCCAGGAGCATATTAGTCAGCATCCAGTATTTGCAATTGATTCGTATAAATATCCGCGCATTGGCTGTTTTTGACCAATAAACTGGTTTATGAAGGTAAGGGCGTGGTTGGAGAATGAAGTAGTGGGAGGGGGCTTTACAAGTTTTATTTTATATTATGACGATCGATATAGAAGAAGCTAGATTAGCCTCAATTGTCTTTCCCTTGATCTTGCTCCACAGTGGTTTTAAATCGATATTTTATAAATTAAATCTGTAATTTTTAAACAGAAAATATATCAGGACACAAATTCACATGTTTGAATAAGAGAGAGAGAGAGATGTTTTCCAGATTATTTACAATATTCTGGATCCCTGGTATGTAAAGGGACTTCTGAGTGACTCTCCAAATTTCAAAAAAAAATTGAAATGATTAATAAAATTCCAAATAAATTTTTGAATGGCAGTATTTCTATAACTTTTAAACTGAAAATCATATTGTGGCGAAGTTTCACATGATTAGAGCAGAGGTGTTTCTCTAATGAATTGGTAAATTTTGTAAAGGGTGATCCCACAAAATTGCTTACCACGGCCATGTCAAAATTGTAAATGATTGATGATGTTTCAAATCGATTTTTTATGGATTTAATTCTGTAACTTTTAGACGGCAAAAGATATGTTGACAAAATTTTACATTATTAGAGCCGCGGTATTTTCAACATGATTTGGAAAATTTTGGATCCTTAGTATGAAAAGGGGCTTATGGTTGACCCTTATGGTGGACCTTGGCGATGTCAAATTTGCATACGATTAATGATAATCCAAATCGATTGTTTATGGAATTAATTCTGTAACATTCATAACTTCACATATTTGGAGCAGAGGTGTTGTCTAAATGAATTGAAAAATTTTGGATCACTAGTAGGTAAAGGAACTACTTGGTGACCCTCCAAAATTGGTCAACTCGGCTTTGTCACATTTTCATATGATTGAAGATTTGCAAAATCTTTCTTATGGAACTAATTCTGTAACATTTAAACATTTAAATGAAAAATGCTCTTCAAATTCATATATTTGGAGAAGAGGTGTTTTCCACATGAGCCTCTAAAATTAATCTCCTCGACCATGTCTATATTTGAAATCATTTATTGATTGTTTCAAATCAATTTTTTATGGAATTATATTGTAACTTTAGATCGGAAAAAATGTATCTTGACGAAATTTCGCCTGATTAGAGCAGAGTTATTTTCCAGAACATTTATTGAGTGACCCTGCAAAATAGGTTAGGATAAAGGAAATTTGCTCATATTTTTAGCTGCGTATTTACTTTTCAAAAGATAATGAGTAACAAATGAAAAAATCGTATCTTTCAAGGGTGCAATTTCGTGAAGTCAAAAATTACCCTGAAATGGGGAACCCTTCAACCTTTCTAAATATGTATTTTACTAGCAGTACCCGCTGCTTCGCACGCGAAGAAGCCAGTTAATTGTTAATTTTATCCGTCTCTGTTATTTATTTATTTATCTTTTGGTGGATATAGATAAATCTAAAATAGTAATTTTGAAATATCCTATTATATTGCACTAACACACAGTCAAAGTAATGTGCTTCGATATGCACTATTTTAGCTGAACTCCTTCGTATGTATAATTTTTATCATTTTCTATCAAGTTTTGAACAAAAAATTACCACCATTTATATCCTCGATCTCATGTTTCTCGATGCAGCCAGCTACTTTATAACTTTTGCACCTCTTTCCCAAAATGTACACATTTTGAAAAACCACTATATATTTTACTTGGTACTATTTTTATCCCACTCACCGTTTATAAGTACAAATTTCGAAAAATTCTTTTAGATTAGCGCTTCTAAATTGTCAATACTATAGTTGGTACTACTTTTATCCGTTGTCAGAGGAATTTACACTCCAAATTTCACGATTGTAGCTACAATACTTTGGTTGGTACAATTTTTATCCTTTTTTGTCCCACTCACCCTTAATAAGTACAAATTTTGAAAAATCCATTTAGATTTGCGCTACTACGTTGTCAGAGGAATTTACATACCAAATTTCACGACTATAGCTGCAATACATTAGTTGGTACCATTTTTATCCCTTTTTGTCCCGCTCGCCCCTTTAAAGTACAATTTTCGAAAAATCCAATTTTACTTCGCTTTTATATGGTCAGAGGAATTTATATACCAAATTTCACGATTCTAGGTGTAATACTTTAGTTGGTACCATTTTTATCCCTTTCTGTCCCGCACGCCCCTTAAAAGTACAATTTTCGAAAAATCCAATTTTGCTTCGTTTCTATATGGTCAGAGGAATTTACACACCAAATTTCACGATTCTAGCTGTAATACTTTAGTTGGTACCATTTTTATACCTTTTTGTCCCGCTCGGCCCTTAAAAGTACAAATTTCGAAAAATCCCTATTTGTAAAGAGTGATTTTTTTGAGGTTAGGATTTTCATGCATTAGTATTTGACAGATCACGTGGGATTTCAGACATGGTGTCAAAGAGAAAGATGCTCAGTATGCTTTGACATTTCATCATGAATCGTCTTACAAACGAACAACGCTTGCAAATTATTGAATTTTATTATCAAAATGCGTGCTCTGTTAAGAAAGTTCATTGCGCGCTTCCATTTTATGGTCAGTTTAATCGACCCACTGAAGCGGCTATTCGGGCTATTGTGACTAAATTTCGCACCAAATTTACATTGTTGGACATTAAACCACCAACACGCTTACGTAGAGTGCGAACTGAAGAAAATATCGCAGCTGTATCGGCCAGTGTTAATGATGACCACCAATTTTCGATTCGTCGCCGTTCGCACCAATTGGGTCTCTGTTACTCAAAAACGTGGAAATGCCAAAATTGGACTAAGCGGATGGACCACCTAAGACGCAGCCGCGGTCAACATTTAAATGAAATTATCTTCAAAAAGTAAATGTCATGGACCAATCTAACGTTTCAAATAAAGAACCGATGAGATTTTGCAAATTTTATGCGTTTTTTTTTTTAAAAAAAGTTATCAAGCTCTTAAAAAATCACCCTTTATATGAACTTTGAAAGATAAAATTTAGAAAGTAATATCATAAAAATATTTTTTAAAATATATTTATTTATTATTTATATTTCATAAAATATATTTTTCTCGAAAATGGTACATTTGGTACAAATT
Organism: Polietes domitor; assembly: GCA_947397865.1. NCBI lineage: Eukaryota > Metazoa > Arthropoda > Insecta > Diptera > Muscidae > Polietes > Polietes domitor. The sequence continues at coordinate 152,250,306 of OX377621.1, read as the reverse complement.
TCTAGGTTTTTCACAAAAATTACAATAAATACTTGAATAATAATAACCTTCCAAATTGTCAAGCCCTTTTAAACGTAAACTTGACTTGGCAATTTGTAATGGGTTTAAAAGGAACTCTTTAAATCTATATGGGATGTAGAGCCCTATCGAAAAAGTATTGTATGAGTTCACTGTTGATCAAATAATGTCATGCAAAATTGGCGTCTACCCTTTCCCTCCCAAAAGATTCTGCAGCCACCACCCTGATTCTCTGCTACATGATCACCGTGTACTTTGGAAATCTAACATAGGGTTGGGCCAACAATACATGGCCAAATAGTTTTTGAAATAAACTCTTTCTTTCGGTGTTTCTTTTGTGGGCATGTTAGACGGTCGCCCCCATGTGGCTGGCTGTCTGGGCAAAGAGCATTTGGATATTTTACGCGCTTTCCGATATGATCTTATAAGTAATATGAACACACTTATATACATACCTATATCCTATACGAGAGGTATTGTATTAAATGGCCAATAACTCCTACTCCTACTGCGAAAAAAAAAAAACATTTGTCCAATTGCCCAGTGTTGTTGGCTGGTTGTTTGTTTGGTGTTGCTGTGGCTGTTATTGCTGATCTTTAACAGTTTAAATATTTTATACAACACAAACAACACTTTGGCGAGTTGGAGAGTTGGCGTTGGCGACCAGGCCAGACCAGGCCAGGCCAATACAATGCAATGCAGGCGGCGAATGCGGACAGACCGCATTTATGGCCAATTTTAAATAATCGCAGGGTGTGTGTGTGAGTGTGCGATCGTATTGGGGTTTTTCGTCTCATTTTAGGGGCAATAATTGGTTTATCATACCGATATTTTGTGTGTCCAAGTCGTTTGTCCGCGTGGCCGAACATTTGTAATTCAACGCTTTGTAAATTTCCTCAAGATAAGATAAGCGGGCGTTTTTCGCTTGTCCAGTTTTTTTTCTTTTTTTGCCGATTCTGGCCAACTCTGGCTTTAAGCCATTGGCGCTTTGCTTATTATCTCTGATTCTTGCCAATATTTGTTTAGTGTCGGCTTGGTTTGTTTGGTTCTTGGCATTTTGTTTGAGAAATTCGGCTTTAATTTTGAAAGTTTTTTTGGTGCGGAAAAACATAAATGCATAATTATCTTTAAATGTTATTAATGAATAGTTTTCGATTTGTGTAATTAATTAATTAATTATACTACTCGCATGTTGAAATACGGAGGGAGGGAGACCGCACAAAATGAACATGCAACTACTTACTACTAACCCAAAAGAGATTGTTTAGAAGTGGGTTGTTAAAATTACTCTAGTTAAGATAATTATGGTTGGCTTTTATTTAAACTCAGTTTAAATTAGACTGTAGTGTCCGAAGTGCTATTAACTTGTTTGGGTTAGGATTTTGCAATTCATTGGATACTAAGTGGCTAACACTAGGCAACAAAATGTGGAAAATATTTATACATTCTGTCATTCCGTTAGCAAGAACTGAAAATAGTCAGGGGAGACCCCCTAAGGACTATATATTCTGGGTCCTGGTAAAATTAATATATATATATATATAAATAATTTATTTTCATACCAGAATGAGACTTACAAAGACGGTATGGGTATCAAATATTTGTATTAGTTTAGTATTAATTAACAATAATTCACTTTTCGTCCTTATTTATTTAGTTTATACATATTTTACTATTTAAGGGGGATAACATGAAATGGCTGTTAATGCTAAACTAATACAGATAGAGGCATGCAGTTTTTAGTAGACATTCTTCTCTTTTTTCTAATAGCCATATCGCCTGTGTATGGCTCTCGGAAGAACGAAAATTAACTATCAAGACAAATATATCGTTTGGAAATTAAAAGTCTTGAAAAAAGAGATAAATATCACCAAATGAACAGCGGAGTACACAGTTTTTCTACATATTATCTCTAGTTTCGTGTGTATATAGTCTTAATACATGTAGTCCTGTGATAGCGTACATTTTACAAAATTCATACTTTTGGACGGTGAAATGGTGCAACAGAGATGAAAATTATACCAACAAAACTGCTGAAGTTGAAATAAAACAAGTAAAAACGGCGTTAAGTTCGGCTGGGCCGAACTTTATATACCCTCCACCATGGATTGCATTCCACAGAGGTTGTCGGTTTTCTTAGAAGTGCAGTAATATTACAGGAAAATATAAATTTTGTAATATAGCCAAACCAAAACAAATACAAATATTGAAAAAATAAAAATAAAAAAAGTAAAAATATTGAGGAATGTATACTCCGAATTTCCTGACTCTAGCTGCAGTCATTTGATTGGTACTATTTGTATCCCCTTTTTTCTTTTTAACCCCAAAAAGTACGAATTTCGAAAAATCTGTTTATTTTAAGTGGCTACACAATCAGAGGAATGTATACACCGAATTTCATTATTCCAGGTGTAGCCGTTTGCTTGGTACCATTTGTATCCCTCCGTACCCATTGTATCCCTTGAAAGTACGAATTTGGAAAAAAACCTTTTATTTTTCATGTCTACGTAGTCAAAGGAATGTATACTCCGAATTTCATGACTCTAGCTGCGGTCATTTGGTTGGTACTATTTTTATCCCCTTTTTCTATTTTGACCCCAAAAAGTACGAATTTCGAAAAATCAGTTTATATTCCGTGTAAACACAGTCAGAGGAATGTATACTCCAAATTTCATGACTGTAGCTACGGTCATTTGATTGGTACTATTTTTATCCCCTTTTTTCAGTTTAACCCCAAAAAGTACGAATTTAAAAAAGCCGTGTATTTTACTTGTCTATGCAATCAGAGGAATGTATACACCGAATTTCATTATTCTAGGTACAGCCGTTTGGTTGGTACCATTTTTATCCCTCTATTCCCATTTTATCCCTTAAAAGTACGAATTTGGAAAACATTCTTTTATATTATGTATCTACTCAATTAGAGGAATGTACACACCGAATTTCGTGTTTCTAGCTGTTGTCGTTTAATATGTACCATTTTTATCCCTTTTTTGCCCCATTTCACCCCCTAAAAATAAGAATCACTTTATGGTGCACGTTTTTGCTGTAGGGGGAATGCGCATACCAAATATCAAGCAAATATAAACAGACATATTCAAAAAACATGCTTAAATACGCTAAAATATTGGGGATTATTATGGGTATTTTTAGTCCTTGTGAGGGAAAAAATTTTCCCTTCGGGCCGATTTCGCCCCATTTCAATCCCAACCGATCTACGACTATAAGACGCATTTATGGAAAATTTTAACGTTCTAGCTCCTTTCGTTTAGATGCTAGCGTGCTTTCAACAGACGGACGGACGGACGGACATGGCTATATCGTCTTAGAATTTTATGACGATCAAGAATATATATACTTTATAGGGTCTCAGGTCGATATTTCAAGGTGTTACAAAAGTTAGTATACCCCCATCCTGGAGGTGGAGGGTATAGAAATAAATTCCTCTGGCGTAGCAGAAATGAATTTTTCGAAATTTTTATCGATAGGGGGAAACCGGGTCGAAAGGGGATTACAATGGTACCAACAAAACGGCTGAAGTTGAAATTCGGTGTATACGCTCAACTGACTGTGTTGACGACATAATAATTTTTCCAAATTTTGATTTGAACTGGGATATTGTCCTGGCTCAAGACCATTTTAATAGAATGCAAATTTATTTACAAATGGCATGGTGACATTCATTACTTGGCGGCAGACTACCACGATCATGATTTCGACCATGTCAAAAGTCTTTTCAAGTGGCTTCGCAGCGACTTTTCAACATCAAACCCGGCCTCTATAAGGAGATGATTCTCACAAACGAACGAGAAGCACAACTCACTTGCCGAATTTGCGTTTAAAAAATCGCACCAAGTAATAAAGCACACATGCCATCTATAATTTTGGGTTAGAAGTAGAGATGGGCGCGACTCACGTGAATTGCGTGATCGTGAGCAAAATTTATTTTACTCACGTGAGTGTGCGTGAACGTGAAGAATGAAAAAATGTTCGTGCGTGAATCTTATTTCTGCGTGCGTCACGTGATTTTTGTGTGTTTCGCACATATTTACTATTATTATTCTCTTGTTTTCATTTTTTCATTGTTTCTTGAGTATTTTCAATTAGATCGACGTGTATACATAGGTTTTACCTATAATACATGCACGCGAACAAAGTCAAATTAAATACTTTTTCGTGGAATGGAAACTTTAGGAATATTTATATATTTTTTAAATATATACCCAGCAAAAAAATTGGAAGTACTTCCGCAGGAAGTACATTTTATTCGAATCTCAAAATCTAAATGCGCATTTTCCCGCTTTTGAGGAGTTATTTTAAACAACTTCCAAAAAAGTCGATAATATGTTAATATACAGTATCATTTTACGAATAACATTTTCACAGGTGAATGGGAATTAATTTTTAGTATGGGGACACAGAGATCTCGGGTTCGATGCGTGTCTCGGGAAAAAAGCTTTTTTTGTTATTTTGTTATTACTTTTTTAAATAAACATGTGTAATTTTTTAAATTTGAACTATTTAAAATTGTTTGCTTTAAAAAATACAGATTTATTGCTTTATTAATGTACTTCAAATATTTAATTTTTTATTAGTATTAATATTTGCAAAATTAAGTAGCCTTACTTTATTTAATGCTAATTTAATTTAATATTAATTTGCGTTATATTTAATAATATAATAATATTTTGTTTCCTATTGTCTGTTCTAACGAACAAATGAGTTGCTTTAGTTATTCAGAACTCACATCAGAGGATAGCTGAGATGGTTAGAGTGCCGGATAGCGGCGGATTTTTTAAAATAGAAATGGAAACTAGGGAAAAATGTGGTTCCTTTGCAACTACTTTATAATAACTTTTAAGTCTTTCAAAATAAAGGACACACATGTTTGAGTGCTTTTTGCTGGGTATATTCTTAACCATAGTTAGTTTACTATATTTTTAATTTCTTAAAAAAGAATAGAAAGATATTGTTTATGGAAATTATTTGCGTGATTTACGTGAATCACGCGTGATCGTGAGCAAAATTATTTTTACTCACGTGAGCGTGCATGAACGTGAGTAGAGAAAAATTCTTCGTGCGTGAGCGTGCGTGATTCAATTTTTTCCTTCGTGAGCGTGCGTGAACGTGAGTCAAAAATCACTCACGCGCCCATCTCTAGTTAGATGGGATAAAAATGCTACCAACCGAACGTTCCAGGTGGAATAATGGACGGTTGAGATTGTCGAAAGTTTTCATTAACAAGGACTGAAAATAGCTTAATTAACCCCAAATATTTTGAATATTTTAATACATTGTTTGATGTATTATGTTCATTCATCATTTTTAATACAATTGATATCTGTAGCCGAGGACTATAAATATTTTGAAAGTCTCTCCTTATAGGTAGTTTATTAAATATTTTTAAATATTTCCCATATTTCAGTAAAAAAACATTACATTTTATTTAAAACAGAGATTGGGCTTGTAGTAGTATACAAATATATCCTAATATGTTATTGCACTTCTAAGTAAAGTCGACAGAATCCAATCGTCGGTTACACTGTGGAATTAACTTCATGGTGGAGGGTATATAAGATTCAGCGAAGACGATGTTAACGCGATTTTGCGCAAAGAAAAACATATAAAAATAATTCGAAGAGTAATTCATGAAGAATTATTTTTGTAAAAGATGATTTTTTATTTATTTCGTAATGAAAGTTTTTGCGCTGGTTAACAAGCGTGTTGTAGCTGCTACTTTGGTTGGAGTTCCTTCAGCCGATGCCGATGACTACTTAAAAAGTAGGTTATCACTGTGACACTAAGCTGGCGATCTTGCATTGTCAACAACAATCAGCTACAGCAATAAAGAACCTATAAACATTATTGTTCGGTCCATTGTTGTTGCGACAGCTCCTCCAATCGAACATAATGAGCAACATCCACAAGACAATGGATCGTTTATGAACTGATGACTGAGACTGCTGCGTCGACTTGGTCTTCTCCAAGCCTCTCCCTCTTATTTGACTTCTCCTGCTGCTGCTGCATCTACTTCTTCTTGCGTCTTCTTTAACATTCCAACCATTTTCAACAAGAATTGCGTCTTTGCTGTTGCGTCGTTCATTTTCTTATCGGCAGAAGAGCCGTAGTTTGGCGTCTTGTGTCGCTTCGAAAAGGTTATCAGTTTTATGACGTTTGGGGGTCATTCCGAAACATTGCCCGAATTGACGTTGGATTCTTGCAGTTGCTGTTATTGTTGTTGTTGTAGGTTTATGGATACTCCTTCTGATTCTTTGTCGTTGTCGTCGTCTTTTGTTTTGTTTCGTTTTTATTGCTGTTGGTAGTTAAAAATTAAAAACAAGCGAACGAACAAAGTAACATTTCCAGCCAACGTTTGTTAATGTCAGCGTCAATTGTTGTCGCCGTTTATGTACGTGAGAGACGCAAGTATCGTGCGTTGGTTTTTCACTTTTGGTCCAAGCGGGCAGTGACTAAGCTTTCGAGTAGATAAACGGACGGATAGCGAGCTGCAGCGGACATGCGGCATGTAAATACTAAATATGTATATGGGTGGAGCACAGTGTGGCAAGACCGTGAATGAAATGAAGCACAATGAATGAAGTGACCATGACGACAAGGAAGAGATGGCACATATGATGTTCTTCTTAAAAAATAAAGTCAATCAAACCTATAAGAAACATCCAGAGGAATTGTCGGTTGCTACTTAAAAATGGACAATACAGAGATTCCTTTTATGATCATAAAAAATAATGCTAATAAAACCTACAAGAGACATCCAAAGAGTTAAGGGTTTAATCATAAAATTATGAGACAAGAACCTTAAGCCTTAGTCCGTCCAAACTTTATAGTTTTGAAATTGAAATATTTTTTTGAAATCGTTGCTAAATATTTCTATTATGCACAAAGTAATGCTACAAGGAAAAACTTTTAACATCTTGATATGCTACTATTCAGTAATGTAAGTGTTTTGACTATCAGCCGATTTGTAGACCGTGACATACTTCAGCAGAAACCTTTGCAGTAAATTCCTTTACTTTCCTTTAATTGTCCTTTACTTCTTAGTAGAATTGGCTTCAACGATCCTGTTAGGTGACCGCGATTCTTTGAATTTTTTAATATTCCTGTGCATAGAAATAATTATTCTTGTAATGAACCTATTTTGAGATCATTGAAATAATTCAATTTAATTAATAAGAAATTTGCTTTAGATTTATCGCTTCCTATCAATAAATTTATTGAAATTTTAGATTTATATTACTTTTAGTTTTTAAGCAAGTCTGTAAGGATATGCTTCCATAGACTATTGAAATAAATAAATAAATAAATTTCTGAGACAAAATCAAAATCTTTATCTATGGAAATCCGTCCAAACAAATGAGAATATCTGGCAAACCAACACTAAAAAATCCCATTAAACAAATGAGAATTATATATCTCTGAAAACAACTCACAACTGTAAGAAGCAGACACCTTCCACCAAGACAGAAGATTTTCTTGATATTCTACCTTTTTACACTACGAGCTTTCAAATAAAAAGATTTAGCTAACAGAAAGTTTTCTTTCATTCCTTTCAGTCCGACAACGCCTGTCTTCTGATAAACTGCCACGTATGACCAGGGCTTTGGAGTCGAGGCAAAATTGTTTTGCATTCAAATGTTCTAAAATGGATCAAATCTTATTTGTCAGGGTGTGCTTTGTTCAGATAGAAGGATATGAGTCTAGGCCATACATACAAACATCAGGCGTAGCACAGAGTAGTATATTAGGACCAATGCTTTTTAACTTATTTATTAAAGATATTTCTTCGTGCTTTGGTAACTCAAATTTTCTTTTATATGCTGATGATTTAAAAGTATTTTGTAAAGTTAACTCATTTCATTTAGATAATTTACTAGAGTGGTGCACGATAAATAAGCTCCATTGAAATCTTACGAAATGTTTTCATATTTCGTTTTTTAGATCTCAAAATAGGTAGTGATATTTTGCAAACGACTACATCAGTACGTGATCTTGGGGTTATTTTCGATTCCTCTATGCCATTTTTACCGCACGTCAATTATATTGTCCCAAAATCTTACAAAATGCTTGCATTTCTAAAAAGAAATTGTTCAGATTTTTCTGATCCTAATACTCTGAAATAGGTTTATACTTCTTTTGTCAGGTCTAAATTGGAATATGCGTCAGTAATTTGGAATCCACATTGTGACAAACATATATCTCGCATTGAGAGAGTTCAGCGAATATTTGTTAAATTTGCTCTTAGGTCATTCATATTTCCTGATCATACACTTTATAGATCGAAATGTTTATTGTTGGAGTATCGAAGGATATTTCAAGCTGCTTTACTAATTTTTGATTTAATAAATGATATTATTGATTGTCCAGATTTGGTTTCTTTGATTCCGTTTTATGTCCCTCCAAGAAATCTGAGGTTCGTTGATGTTTTTAATGCCCCATTGCATCGTACTAATTATGCTCTTAACAGTCCTCTAAGCCGCACATTTCTTTATCTAAATTCCGTTAATCTAAATCTTCAAAAAGATTCAAAGCCATGTATAGATTTCTGCACATCAAAAGATAACTTTAAATTATTTCTTGTAACAGTAATAAAATAATTTATAATTATTCATACTTATATTTACTATATAATATTTGTAATCATAGCCTGTAAGGAATTTTACTTCCATTGACTGAATAAATGAAATTGCTCGACTCCGGCTCCGACTTCGACTCCAGCTTTTTAAAATGTTTCGACTCCGATTCCTACGCCGGAATCGACTCCGGATGTTCAAACAATAATATTTAGTGGCTTTTATGTCAATAATTATAGTAATGTATATTTTTTAAAGAAACCCCATTTTATTTTATAAAACAAACAAAAAAAGTATCCACATTGCAGCTGCTACTAATCCCACATCACGAATAATTTTCGGGTAATACCCAATCCTTTTTGTCCTTTCTGTAAAAAATTTTTATTTCATCCAATTCCTTCGAAATACTTTTCGAAGTTGTCAGAAGGTGTTAATTCGTGAGATGGTATGCCACAATTAAGAACCATCTGGACTACAAGTTTTTTTTTGCCTTCTTTCTACCAGTTCATGTAATCATTACCATGTCACCTAACTAAAACTTGATAACGGTTTAATAACATTGTATTTAAACGATCGACATGTATTCCCGCCAATAGAATAGAATTCTTAATTATTTCCGTCTCTCTTCTAGTCATTGAAGAAACACTATCGTTTGCAATTCCATTTTAAAATTTCTCCAATTTATTTATTGAAACCGCCTGGTTTCAATTTCTCGCTTTGATTTTTTTTGGTTACAATATAAGGACCCTGTAAAACCTTCTCGAAAATCATTGGCTTCATCCCAATATTTTTCTGCTAATGCGAGGTCATTATTGTCCAACTCTCTTCAAATAACTTTTCATTTCAATTAGACGTTTCAGCATTAAATACGTACTTCCCCAACGAGTCGCTTGATCTATAATAGATCCTTAGTCGGTATGTCTCTTTAAAATTGCATCAATAAATGAATACCACATTAACTCTAGTTTTACTTTACATTTTTTATATTTATACACAATTATAAAAATTATGTTCACAGAACATGTCTCAGACTAATATTTTAAGATATATTTTAAGATTAAGCCAATTTTTTCAGCCAGGAAATATATTATAATTTCTAATAACGAAAAAAAACATTTACCCGGAGTCGACCATTTTGTTCGACTCCGATTCCGAATCCAGCAAATTTCTCCGACTGTTAGACACCGCCTCCGACTCCACAGCCCTGCGTCTGGTAATGGGGAGTCTCCAAGGTTCATTCTTTGGTTTAAACGAACTTTACAGAGTAGGCTTCAATTGGTTTCTTCGGTTGGCTGCATTATAAACCCATTCGACTTTCCTATTGGATGCCGTTAAAGAACGATAATAAACGGATAATCCCGAAATGATTCAGATCTTAAAGTGATTACCACTCGAGCCATCTAACACTCGATCGTTTGCGAACCAAGTTAGGTAATCCTGTTCATAGCAGTCTCGGTGATGTCAGTTGAACGCCTCGGAGCTGTTTCGTTTTGAGCGACTGGTGCGAATGATCCAGAAACGTTGCAGATACTTAAGGCGAATGTTGTTCGCTCCATTCATAATATATATCCAATATCCAGAAAATAGCCAAGGGTTTGCAGCTGATGAACTGTAGCGAAGCCAGTCGAATTGATGTTTCATAAATGAAGAGCATGTTTGTTCTTTTAAAATAAAGCAATAATTTTAAAAAGAAAATTATTCAAATCGTTAAAATAAAATATAACTCGGGATCTTTTATACACATCAGCGGAAGAAACTACAATTGAATAAAGTATACCATTTATCAAATCAATCAAAGGCATCAATTTTCAACGTATTTTTAGGTAGTTGTCTGCACTCTGGCAACTACGCGTCATTCACAGGAGTTATTACACCAAAAACTTTATTACACAAAGTCCCTCTAACTTTCTTCAATCAATTTGTGGGAAATGGGACGTATTGCCGATGTCGAGACCTTTTGTGGAGCACTGAAGACTTCATGTCTTGGAGGAGTGTTGAACAAGGTGATCTCTTGATTAAAATACGTATACGACTGTGACTAAAATACATTTAATGATACTGGATTCAGCTCTCTTCAATTCGTTTGGAGAAATGGTGGGGTGCTGCCTTTTAGGCACACTTGGCCAGAGGTTGAAGTTGGAATCAAATAACTTTTGTAGAAGCTGTGAATACGACAAGGAGGTTTTTATGAGTATAGAACATGATGCCCGGCTATGACTAAAATACGTTTAGTGATATTGGATTCAGTTGTCTTCGAGGGCTAGGGCACACACATGCTGAGAGTTTGAATATGAATTCAAGCGAGTTTTGTAGAAATCGTGAAGACTTCTCGTCTCGGAACAGTGTCGAAAAATGCGTTCTGCCTCTGTCCAGCTATGGCTAAAAACGTTTAGTGATATTGGATTCAGTTTTCTTCGAAGGCTAGGACGGGACAGTCAAACATGCCTAAAGGATGGACATGATGTCAAGCGACTTTTGTTTGAGCTGTGGGGACGGGATGGAGGTTAGATGATTATCGAAGAAATTACTCTGTCACAAGAAGAAGTGACAAAAATTAGTTTTAGTGATACTGGATTCAGAGTTCTTCTTAGCCTTAGGATTTGCGGGGCACTGCCTTATGGACATTAGGATGGGTCACGAAAATAAATTACAGCGGTCACCCCCAAATGAAATGAAGATTAGATTGTTTAATGATGATCTGTAAAATATTTCGTCGCTGGGTCAAGCCATCTGTGAGCTAAACGCTCCTGAAAACACCTCTAATAATCATGTTTTTCCCGTGTTATTTTTTTAAAGAGTGATTTTTTTGAGGTTAGGATTTTCATGCATTAGTATTTGACAGATCACGTGGGATTTCAGACATGGTGTCAAAGAGAAAGATGCTCAGTATGCTTTGACATTTCATCATGAATAGACTTACTAACGAGCAACGCTTGCAAATCATTGAATTTTATTATCAAAATGCGTGCTCTGTTAAGAATGTTCAGAAAGAAAGAAATTGTGTTCAGCGACGAAGCTCATTTTTGGCTCAATGGGTACGTAAATAGGCAGAATTGTCGATTTTGGAGTGAATATCAGCCAGAAGCATTGCAAGAGCTCCCAATGCATCCAGAAAAAGTCACAGTTTGGTGCGGTTTATGGGCTGGTGGCATCATTGGACCGTACTTCTTCAAAGATGATGCGAATCGTAACGTAACTGTGAATGGTGAGCGCTACCGTGAGATGATATCCAACTTTTTTTTGCCCAAAATGGAAGAACTGAACTTGGTTGACATGTGGTTTCAACAAGATGGCGCTACATGCCACACAGCTCGCGATTCTATGGCCATTTTGAGGGAAAACTTCGGAGAACAATTCATCTCAAGAAATGGACCGGTAAGTTGGCCACCAAGATCATGCGATTTGACGCCTTTAGATTATTTTTTGTGGGGCTACGTCAAGTCTAAAGTCTACAGAAATAAGCCAGCAACTATTCCAGCTTTGGAAGACAACATTTCCGAAGAAATTCGGGCTATTCCGGCCGAAATGCTCGAAAAAGTTGCCCAAAATTGGACTTTCCGTATGGACCACCTAAGACACAGCCGCGGTCAACATTTAAATGAAATTATCTTCAAAAAGTAAATGTCATGGACCAATCTAACGTTTCAAATAAAGAACCGATGAGATTTTGCAAATTTTATGCGTTTTTTTTAAAAAAAAAGTTATCAAGCTCTTAAAAAATCACCCTTTATTATGCATTTTTGCCCAAATTTTTTTTCTGAGTTAATAGACCCTTGGGAGCATATTAAATAAAATTTTTTATTCTTGTCTTAGAATAACTCATTGGTCGTATTATTGGACGTAAATATTTATTTTTTTGTGGTTTTTCAAGGTGACAGCTAAAAACTCATATTTCTTGGAAACATTTTAAAAGAGTTGTTATGAAAAATAAATAGAAGGAATTAATACCTTTCGATTGATACCTAAATGATAAATATCGGACGAAAAATGACTCCTTGTTTGTAAAATAATTTCATACAGGAGCTGGATTTTCAGAGCCAAAAATTTCAAACTCTTATTAGAAAAATGAGCGCTGCGGCATCAATTTAAATCCGATGTTCATCATTTAGGCATCATACGAAAGGTACTGACGGCAGCTATTTATTTTTTAAAAATACTAATACCAAAACGAAATTTTTTTCCGTTCTCACTATGAAAAAACACAAAAAATTACTATAAAGGTCCAATAAGTTAGTCTAAGACAAGAATCAAAATTTATATTTAAAGTGCTTTCAAGGGTCTATTATTTCAGAAAAATTACAAAAATGCAGCACATTAAAATACACGGGAAAAAATGATTTTTAGGGGTATTTGATCTAGGAACGAAATATTTTGCAACTCATCATTAAACAATCCAAACTTTATTTTCGTGGGGTGACGGGAAATTGTTTTTCCATTTGTATGGACCGCGACCCAGACTAATGGACGTACGTTCGGAGATATTGGAGATGGAACCAAACGACTTTAGTAGAAGCTGGGAGAGGACGAAAAGGAGGGTAGGGTGAGTTTGTTCACTAATGCACTACTTGCCTTATTAACTTTCTTCGAAGACTTGGGCGACTTGGCAAGTTTAAACCTCAGCATGATAAAATATTTCGTGAATCGAACTCCTTGGCTCGGATGATGGTTGTCAGAACCCGGAGTATCACAAGGAACCTCATTCAGCCTAAGCAAGTCTGATTGCCACCACAACCCAACCTGATCCCTTCCCATACGTTAGGGCCTAATGACTCCAGTCGACTTTGCAATATTTGTGGAAAAATGCAACTCCGTGTTGTTTCCATGATGTCAATGATCAAAAAAATTTAGAATTTGTTCTTCCATCTTTTTCAAATGTGATTTTCCTGGGAACAATTTTTTCAATACTTTTCGGGACATAAACAACTGATGGTTTTTCATATTCCATATTGGGTCTTTTCCTAACACTGTGCCTGGTTGTGTGCATGTGTGTGTGTGTGGTTTGATATTTGATGCATTTTATTTGTTTTGTCGCTTTTCTACCAAAACAATGACAATAAACCGCTTTAAAAACCCGCTGCTTGTTGCTGCTGCTGCTGCAATGATTGTCACTTATTTGATAAACCTCTAAACGTCTCACCGCCATTTGAATACAAAACAATGCCCCCGTCCGTCTGTTCGTCTGTCCTTTCTTCCAACCAATATGTCCGCTCTTCCGACTTCTCAGCGCTACACGTTTGGTACGACCGACAGAGTACGTGTACATTTCAATTGTGGTCACAACTGCAAGCGGACCTGGTCCCACACCACCAGCCAGTCAGTCAGCCAGACCATTCATTGAATGAGATTTTAATCAGAGGCAAAAAAGGCAATGAGTCATGGTGACAACAACCCTCGAAGAAAATTTGTTATAAATCGTATAAAATTTAATTGTTTATAACAAATTCTCCATGATGATTTGGACATTGGGCTTTGGACTGGTGCAGGGACATGGTCGTGGTATCTTTGAAATCATGTTGGGTGTCTTAACATCTGTTCAAATCTTTGCACACACACACGCGCTGAACAAACAGCCCGCTAGACTCTATTACGGCCATATGATTTGTATGGGGGCGTTGATGTGTTAAACATTTTGATGTTTCTCTCTTACAAATCCCATTGGAAATTGAAATTGTCTGTGGTTCTTTGGAGTCCCCGTCCGTTTGGTCATACGTCCGTCCCAGCCAGACATTGAGTTTGCGTCTGATTTGCTCTAACACATGCTGGCGCTGAGATTTGTTGTTCTGTTTTTTTTTTTTTGAAATTTCATTCGTATCAGTTTTGCGGACTTGTTTATTGGCATGCTTGATTTAATAATTATTAATTCATTTTGAAATTTGATTGATTCATGTGTCGGTTAAGCGGCGCGCCAAGAATTTGCTAAACAGACAGTTTGACGTGGTGCGTGGAACGTTCGAACGAGGGTGGGCGCAAACACAACAAAACAGCAGCAGCAACATTTGTTTATTTCTGTCTGCGCAAATGAGTACACATATATTTAATGCATGAAGAGCCTATTAATTAAAATTTGAATGATCGATTGTCATAGGGAAGTGAAGAGAAAGTGAGGGAGGAAAAAAAGAAAAGCAATAAAATATCCTTTTAAGGGATGCAGGTCGTCCGTCCCACCTCTTGCAACACAAAACGAACTCATCCTAAGTTCAACAACATTTTGCACTGCCATTAACGATTTTATGTATAAAATCCAGCAGATTGTATTTTTGTATTCTTTATTGTTTCCCATTGTGTCTCGCGTAAGGTGGCCCAGATCCTTCTCATAAGTAGTTCCATTATTATCTTTAGCCTCATCTCTCTTTCAACTTTCTTGCACCATTAACCCCTTTTTGCTTCTCTGACTTTCTTTCTTCTGTTCTGTTCATTTCATCTCTATCGCATTGAGTCCATAAAATTTATTTCTTTAAGCCAATAAACTTTATTGCTTGCGAAAAATATATATACGAACTCTACACTCAGAGAAAAGGTACTGTGGGAAAAGTAAAAATCAATTTTTATTGTATTTAAAACAATGGATTACAAATAACTCAATTTGCGAAAATTCACAAATGAAAAAAAAAAACATTAAATAAAAGGTCTTCCAAAGTCGCGCGGAAATGTGCTGCCAACCATAAAAGCTAATCATTCAGTGTTAGAAAAAACACTTCGCTGAAAAATAAAGGCTCTTTAGCAATATTTTGTAAACAAAACAATTTATTCGGGCATTATTTAATTTTTCGATTGATGGCTTCGTTAATCGACAAAATTGCTTTTGCTTTCTGAAAGTCCACACAAGATGATCGAAAAACAAATTTATTCACAACTTGTCAGTATTTGATTATTGGACCATATTTCATTCACAATGACTCTAGTGACTTTTAGGGTAGCTCGATTAGAGATGCTAAAACCGAAACCGGCCAGCGTTAGTGTATCTTTTTTTAAATGTCAATTTCGTAAAACCCAGGAATCAGATGTTTCCATGTCCACAATCCAGCAAAAATATCATCCGAAAAAATGAAAAATATGCTCATCTTGTTATTCGGAAGTTGTGAAAATTGGTATTCACCATCTTCATGGAGGTGTCATAGGAGGCATGTCCTTTATTTTGAAAGACTTTAAAGTTAATTTTAAGTTTCGGAAGTTGTGAAAATTGGTATATTCACCATCTTCATGGAGGAGTCATAGAAGATCCCTCCTTTATTTCGAAAAACTTAAAAATTGATTTTAAGTTATGGGAAATTGATCCTCTTTTCCACTACTTTCTAGCTCTCTTTTTAAAAATCCGCTGCTACCGGTGGTAGAACAGCGCACATTTTAGTTGCTGCTACGACAATCTAACCATCTCAGCTATCCTCTACTGTGAGTGGTCAATAACTAAAGCAATTTTTAGGTAGAATTGTTAATAGGAAAATTAACAAATATATTTGGTTAATATGAACTAATATATAATGCAAATAAATATTTAATTAAATTGAATATAAACCCAGTAAAAAGGGAGCACCCAAAAAAGTGAAAAAGATGTTCATCTTGTGATTCGGAAGTAGTGAAAACTGAACTCATCACCAATGAATTTAGCATAGGGTTGTCGTAGGAGGGATGTTCTTTACTTGGAAAGACTTAAAAGTTAATTTTATGTTGTTTAAAAAATGATCCACTTTTTCAAAACTTTTCATTTATCTTTTTAAAAAATTTGCCACTACCGAAGTTAGAACAATGGACCTTCTGGTTGCTAATGCGGCACTCTAACCATCTCAGCTATCTTCAGTTGTGAGTGTCGAATAACTAAAGTAAACCATTTTGTTCGTTATAACTGACAAAAGGAAACTTAACAAAATATTTATTTAATATTTAATGCAAATGAATATTAATTTATAATAGTATTGAATAAATTAACACCACTTAATTTACTGATATTATGTGGTATTATTAATTAATAAAATATATGAAGTACTTTAATAAAGCAATAATTTCGTATTTTGAAATCAAAAATGTTTAAATTGTTAAACTTATACAAAAATTGTATATTTATAAAAGTATTAAAAAACTATAAAAAATCCCGAGCCACGATTTGAACCCGAGACCTTCTGGGTGCAAAGCGGACACCTTACCTCTGTGACTTCATACTAAAAATGCACGCGTGAAAATGCTATTCGTTCCATGTTATATTATCGATCAAGTGCGAGAAAAAATTCATATTTGGGTGTTTTGAGATGCGAGTAAAATGTGCTTTCCTTTCCATTTTTTTGCTGGGATATTATCAATTTTGGAAGTTGTTCCTCAAATGCGGGAAATATTAAAATAGTGATTTTGGAATGCGTCTTAAATGTGCTCCGCAGGAAGCACAAAACAAATTTTTTTGGTGTTAGTATAATGTGGAATCAGCAGCAGCAAGATTGATTTGCTGAAATGCAGGATTTAAGTAAAAATATTAACGTCATTTGACATGTGAAATTGGGAAAATTATTACAAAATTGAAAACTAATCAACGAATCTACTGAAAACCATGTAAGGTAAGGCGGGAATTATTAAAAGAATAATTTATAATGTCCGTCCGTCCTCCTGTTGAAAACACACTAGCATCTAAACGAAACGAAGCTAGGACGTCAAAATTTGTATTAAAAGTTGGGATTGAAAGTGGACAAAATCAGTCCACAGAGTTTTCTCTGAAGTTCCCTCACAAGGACCGACAATGGTTTTTGTCTGTTTATATTTACTGGAATGCGCATTCGCCTGATAGCACAAACGTTCACCATAAAGTGATTCTTATTTGTGGGGGGGAGGGGGTAAAATAGGGCAAAAGGGATAAAATTGGTAACAACCAAACAACAACAGCTAGAGACACGAAAATCGGTATTTACATTTCTCTAATTGAGTAGATACGGCTTATAAAAAGAGTTTTTCTAAATTCGTACCTATAAGGGGTAAAATGGACAAAGAGGGATAAAAATAGTACCAAACAAATGAATTAAAATAGTACCTAGAATAATGAAGTTTGATTTTTTTTAAATAAAAAGATTTTTCCAAATTTCAATCAATCGCCTACAGCTAGAACGATGAAATAGTGTGTGTACATCCCTCTAATTGCGTCGTCATGTATAATAAAGGGATTTTACGAACTTCATACTTTTAAGTGGCTAAAATGGAAAAAAAGGGATAAAAAAGATACCAACCAAATGGCCGCAGATAGAATCATAAAATTCGGTGCACAACTTCTTATGATTGCATAGACGCGCAAAATATAAAGATTTTTCAAAAGGTCCGAGAATAATGAAATTCGGTGTATACTTCGACTTTGACTGTGTAGACACGAAAAATATAAAGGTATTTCCAAATTCGTACTAAAATAAAAATGGGAGAAAAATGGTACCAGATAAACGGCTACAGTTAGAATGATGAAATTCGGTGTGTACATCCCTCTAATTGCGTAGACGCGTAAAATAAAGAGATATTAGATGGTCGTACTCTTAAGGGGGTAAAATGAAAAAAAGGGATATAAATGGTACCAATGTCGATAACATAGTCCAGGAAATTCTTAAGGCAGATGACGAAACTACAACTAATCTTCTATACTAATGAAACATTTTTGGGCCACCAGCTCAAAGAGGGTGTAATCGTAAATATTCCAAAAAAGGGCATCTCACTGAATGCTAAAATTGATTATATCGCACATCATAAATAGTAAAATATCAAAAGCTGGCATCCGGTGTGAACAAGATGGATTGAGACCACAGAAATCGTATCCTTTTAATTTATCCTATCCTAGTTAATTTTTTCCATTTTTAACAAAATTGAACTAAATTGTAGTTTTTACTCTTAGTTTTCCTAAGTGCATCAACTGCATTTCAACATTTTCAAACACCAACGACAGTCACTCAGACACGCTGACAATTGATCTAGAACAGCAGCAGCAACAACAGCAAAACAGCCGAAAGACATACTTCAAAGTCTATAAAATTTACGGACTTCATTTGTTTTTTCAAGGTGGCGGAGTTGGAAGGTGATGTAGAGTTGGTGGGGGATATATTTTATGCGTGTGCTCCCCGAAATAACGCCAAAGACAAATTGTTTGCGATGAAAACAAGAACCCGATTTAACGTATAAATTTCAATGTTTTATCGTGAAGGTGCAGGAGAGCGGGGAGCTATAAACTAAATTGCAAATAGAATTAAAGACAAGTCATTGTTTGTGGCATCAAACTTCAAGTGTGTGGGTGAGGGAGAGACGCCAATGCAGCACGCAAAACCGATGTAGCTACGCAATTTGAAAATCCAAGATTTATTTTACTGTCTGAGTCTGAGTTGAGGTAGAGACAGGTGGGAGCAAGGAAGAGCAGATATTGGAGGGGATGAACAGAAATAGAAATGAAATAGATACCTAAGTAGATTCATTCAGTCTTAAAAAGGCAAAAGTCTGTCAAATTCTAATCACAAAAGCGGGGAATTTTTCGATCAGCAAATAGCTCACGCATTAATTGAGTCGTTTCTAGGACGGTATGAATTGCATCATAGCCTTGTTGCAAGTACTTGTCCTCCCAACATCCATACCTCGCAATTTTCGCACAAAAACTGGACTATGCTGAAGCCTCCAGCTCTAAAAAAAGTATAAAATAGGGAACCTTGGTGTATGCGCTTCAGTCTGAACGATCTTTCGTGTATTTTCTGTAGGTCAAATGTTACAATTTCGACGATTGACGAATCCATCAAAAGATGAAAATGTCTTCACTTTTAATGAAGAATATTTCGATGATGTTGTCAGCGAAGAATTCACATTTCCACCAAACTCGTGTAGTTTCTGAAGAGCAGATTCGACAATTTTGACGATTAACGAAGCCATCGAAGTAGATTTGGTTCGGAAAACCATCTACATTTTTTAAATATTGCTAAGCAATTGCTAAACCTCTACTAATGCAAATGTATGCCTTAGTCATGACAAGGAGTAGAAGAATGCAGTTCAACCACCATGAAGTTTTTGACATATGTGCCAGTTAGAATCCAAAAAATAATATATCCCAAATTTTCTCTTTAGTTTAATCGGATCTCTTATTTAAGAACTTTTATTTTTGGTATTTACGAAAAATTTACCCTTACAATGACAATAACCTGTAAATATTTATTTATATATATTTTTTAAATTTTTTTAGAAATAAAAGATTTGTGTTTTCTTTAATTTTTGTTAAGGAAATATTACTTTTGCGAAAAAGATAAAAAAAATGTATGTTCAATTCGTTCAATTTTGAGAAGAATGCGTACTCTGAAAGTAGTGGTTCCCTTAGAGGTATCAAAGTTGTAGATTGTTTTTAAAATGTAGTAGGATATTCTAAGAATATAGTAGTAGGATATTCAAAAAAAAATGTTGTGCTTCGGTGGAAAAATATTTTTCAATTGACTCAAACATAAACCATTGCATATCACAGAACGGATAAAGTGTGACTTAGACCATCATTCTAACTGGCACATATAAAAAAAATTTTATGAAAAAATGATTCCTTCAGGGAGTATTTAGAATACTTTTTTGTTAATTTTCTAATCCCCAAAAACTTTTAATTAAATTGAAAAATTTAATTCAAGTTTTGTGAATAGCGTCTTAGCCTTTAATGACCATACATTTTTGAACGAAGTGTTTTGACTTAAAATAATAGTTACGTCTTAAAAACGAAATGTTTTCTTCATTAGAATGTTAGCTATTACAAAAAATAGAACAAAATATTTGTTACCGATTTTTTCTATACCCTCCACTAGGGTATTATGTCTTTGTGCAGTTGGTTGTAACACCCAAATGGAAACGAGATAGACCCATCGTTTTTTATACAGATTAGAATCACATTTTTAGTCGATTTTGCATATAAACTTGTAAATAAAGTACAGGTCGCAATTATTGTCCGATCCTAACAAAAATTGGCTAACGCTATTTAATTTGAAGTAAATCCGTTCATATTTAGATACAGCCACCATTTGACTTTTTTCGCTCCCGATTTGACTTTTTACGATCGAGAAACCATACGTTTTACTTGATTTACTTTAAATTTGCCACAGCACCTTATAATTCAACTAGAAACATCTGTGGTGAAAATGGGTCCGATCGGTTCAGCTTTAGACATAGCTCCCATATAAATTTCGCTCGGGATTTGACATTTTCCGCTCTAAAGACCACAAATTTTAATCGATTTGCTTCAAATTTGGCGTAACACCTTATATTTTAACTAGAAATATCTATATTGAAAGTAAGTCAGATCGGTTCAGATTTAGATATAGCTCGCATACAAATTTCGCTCCGGATTTGACTTTTTCCGCTCTAGAGATAAACATATTTCAATGAATCTTCTTCAAATTCGGCACAGTACTTTATAATTGAACTTGAAATGTATGTGGTGAAAATAGGTCAGATCGGTTTAGATTTAGATATAGCTCCCATATAAATTTCGCTCTCGATTTAACATTTTTCCGCTTTCGTAACCACATATTTTAACCGATTTTCTTCAAATTTGACACAGTACCTTGTAATTGAACTAGAAACATATGTGGTAAAAATGGGTCACATCGGTTCAAATTTAGACATAGCTCCCATATAAATTTCACTCTCGATTTGAATTTTTCCACTCTAGAGACAACATATATAGTTGCCATACAAACATCGATCTCGATATTACTTTTTTCCCCGAATTCAATTGTAATGGGGAAGAAAGTGGAGGGTATCATATAGTCGGCCCCTCCCGACTTTAGCATTTCCTTGCTTGTTTAGATTTTTTTCGTGTCAGCAAAAAAGATTTTTTTGGAAAAATATAAAATAAAAATATTTTCTTTTCGCAATTTTTGGAGAAGTGGTTTAGGAACCACTGTTTCTGTGTGAAAGTGAAAATCGCAGCATTTGTAGCCATTATAATTGCCTTTAATTTGACATATAAGCGGGTGTTATGGGACTTATATTTCCAAAATTAGGGTGCAAATCTTAAAGATACCTTCGGCGAAAATTGGAATTTTATTAATTTTTTATTTAAAAAAAAGTCTATAAAAAAATTTAATATTTTTTTTAATTTAGAAAGATAAAATATGTCAGAAAATGTTATACATAGTGTTTCGGCAATTTTTTTGCGCAGTGCAACCGAAAAATATTTAGAGACCAAAGCTTCGGGATGTTTTAAAGCAGGTGAATATATTGCATGAACTATTGCCAACTGGGGTGGAAGTGGGGCGAGATAGAGAATTACCGCTCGCTACATTTTTGTTGTCCCAAGCCTCCTCTATAAATCACCTCTGGTCATATTTGGCCTATCACTCACCTGGACAATTATAGGTGCTACAAACATTTGGGTAAGTATACTTGCCTGTCGTCATTAAGGGGTTAGAGTCTCTGCCTGAAAGGATAATTCATAACATTTGTAGCCAATTGAACATATAAGCTGGTGTTATCCAAAATTAGGGTACAAATCGTAAAGATACCTTCGGCGAAAATTAGAATTTTATTAATTTTAAAATTTTTATTTTTGAAAAAATATCTATAAAAAAATTTAATATTTTTTTATTATTATTTTCGGCGAAAATTTGAATTTTAGTAATTTTTTATTTAAAAAAAAAATATCTATAAAAAAATTTTTAATATCGTTTTTGAGTTTAGGAAGTCAAAATACATCAGAAAATGTTAGACATAGCCTTTCGGCAAAAATTATGGCGTCTGAGGGGGGAGTGGGGCGAGATAGAGAATTACCCGCAACTACATTTGTGTTCCCCCAAGCCTCATCCATAAATCACCCGTGGTCATATTTGGTCTATCACTCAGCTGGACAATTATATACTTGCCTATGGTCGTCAAAAGGTTAAAAGGGTTAGCAGGCTAGGCTGAGACCTACAAATGAAAGTGTCCCTTAATAAGTTGTAAATATATATTAGAATATTTCGTAAAATCTTAGGCATATGCTCAATATTGTTCACACAATATCTCTTTCTTTCCCCTACTTCCTTTTTTTATTACAAACACAACACAATAACTGTTGTGTTGACCATTTATTCTACTACATTTTGTTATCCATTCTATCTATCTACCATCTATATGGAAATTTCCAAAAAAAACATCAAGAAATTGTCCATTAAAAATCGATACTGGAAAACTATAACAATGCAGCAATAAGTTTTCCCTTTGACAGCAACGAATCCTTTGGAAACATTTATTATGTCTTCTTATAAACCTATAAAATTTATGTGCTTTTCTATTGGCCAATATTTTGTGTGTTAAAAAGAAGAGGATGGTGAAGAAGAAGAAAATCTAACCCCCCATGCCCCTTAAGAATAAAGTCAATTTTTTGTGTTGCTCTATTGCAACGATAATTTCAATTTCAATGAAATATTAGTTCAAAAGGTTAGCCAGCTCCACACAGAATACAATACAAGCGAAAGGAGCACAAACCCCGAAGAAATTTAAACACGCACACACACAACCGAACAATGTATCCTGTGGCCCACAGATCCAGTGAACAACAATCATTGGGCTGCTCTGAGCGGGCTATGAGTGTGAGTGTTGCAAGGACTTCTGCAGCACACACACACACACAAAAGATGGCTTCTTCTTCTGCGTCATCTTCATCTTCGCTCTAGTTTGCCACTCCATACGACGACGATGATGGTGATGATATAAATTCCAATTGTGTGGCTGAATACTCATCTATAAACCAATCAGCCTTAGCACCCCACCACCCACCCACCATATGGGAAAGCTATGCCTGAATGTTGGTGGCTGGGAAAAATATGAGGAATTTGAAAATTTCAATTACGCGAGCATTGGAAATTACTCTGTATTGCATTGTTGTCGTAGCCACCCGCTTCTTTCACCCACTTGCGAGTATATATGGATTTCATCTTATAAAAGTCTTCTCAATATCCTTGATCGATTTTCTTCTGCAGGTAAATCGAGCAAATAAACGTATGTTTGTTATGGATGATTCTGGGAATGTGCATAAGCACACATGTGGTTATAGTTCTTTGGAAAAAGAACACTCCTTTAGTATACTTGGCAACTGGTGAAATGGGAATAGTTAGAAGACTTTCTCTTTTAATCTTACAATTTTAGATTAATTTTAAGAATTGTCTCCTTTGTTACTTTACTTGAAGAATTAATTAAATAAGTTTTCAAATATAGACTAAAGTATTGGGATACAAAGAGACCCAAGGGCCTGATCAGACTCATTTTCATTTGACTTTCTTTCGGAAACCCACAACACCTCCCAGAGGGTCTAAAAAACCAAATCATTTTCTGCAGAAAAATTAGATTTCATTTTATAACATACTTGGGTCTGGCTAGACCCAGTTGGAACAAAAATGAAAAAAGATTTTTTAGCCTACAGCTATTTAAATATAACTATATGCAATTTTTGTAAAGAAAGTGAAAGAGGTCAAAATTTGTCAAGAGCGAGAAAAGTGAAAATGGGCCTGCCCAGGCCCTTTTGTCCTCTGACGAGTTATTAGTTATTTAGTTATTTAGTTATTTAGTTATTTAGTTATTTAGTTATTTAGTTATTTAGTTATTTAGTTATTTAGTTATTTAGTTATTTAGTTATTTAGTTATTTAGTTATTTTGTTATTTAGTTATTTAGTTATTTAGTTATTTAGTTATTTAGTTATTTAGTTATTTAGTTATTTAGTTATTTAGTTATTTAGTTATTTAGTTATTTAGTTATTTAGTTATTTAGTTATTTAGTTATTTAGTTATTTAGTTATTTAGTTATTTAGTTATTTAGTTATTTAGTTATTTAGTTATTTAGTTATTTAGTTATTTAGTTATTTAGTTATTTAGTTATTTAGTTATTTAGTTATTTAGTTATTTAGTTATTTAGTTATTTAGTTATTTAGTTATTTAGTTATTTAGTTATTTAGTTATTTTGTTATTTTGTTATTTAGTTATTTAGTTATTTAGTTATTTAGTTATTTAGTTATTTAGTTATTTAGTTATTTAGTTATTTAGTTATTTAGTTATTTAGTTATTTAGTTATTTAGTTATTTAGTTATTTAGTTATTTAGTTATTTAGTTATTTAGTTATTTAGTTATTTAGTTATTTAGTTATTTAGTTATTTAGTTATTTAGTTATTTAGTTATTTAGTTATTTAGTTATTTAGTTATTTAGTTATTTAGTTATTTAGTTATTTAGTTATTTAGTTATTTAGTTATTTAGTTATTTAGTTATTTAGTTATTTAGTTATTTAGTTATTTAGTTATTTAGTTATTTAGTTATTTAGTTATTTAGTTATTTAGTTATTTAGTTATTTAGTTATTTAGTTATTTAGTTATTTAGTTATTTAGTTATTTAGTTATTTAGTTATTTAGTTATTTAGTTATTTAGTTATTTAGTTATTTAGTTATTTAGTTATTTAGTTATTTAGTTATTTAGTTATTTAGTTATTTAGTTATTTAGTTATTTAGTTATTTAGTTATTTAGTTATTTAGTTATTTAGTTATTTAGTTATTTAGTTATTTAGTTATTTAGTTATTTAGTTATTTAGTTATTTAGTTATTTAGTTATTTAGTTATTTAGTTATTTAGTTATTTAGTTATTTAGTTATTTAGTTATTTAGTTATTTAGTTATTTAGTTATTTAGTTATTTAGTTATTTAGTTATTTAGTTATTTAGTTATTTAGTTATTTAGTTATTTAGTTATTTAGTTATTTAGTTATTTAGTTATTTAGTTATTTAGTTATTTAGTTATTTAGTTATTTAGTTATTTAGTTATTTAGTTATTTAGTTATTTAGTTATTTAGTTATTTAGTTATTTAGTTATTTAGTTATTTAGTTATTTAGTTATTTAGTTATTTAGTTATTTAGTTATTTAGTTATTTAGTTATTTAGTTATTTAGTTATTTAGTTATTTAGTTATTTAGTTATTTAGTTATTTAGTTATTTAGTTATTTAGTTATTTAGTTATTTAGTTATTTAGTTATTTAGTTATTTAGTTATTTAGTTATTTAGTTATTTAGTTATTTAGTTATTTAGTTATTTAGTTATTTAGTTATTTAGTTATTTAGTTATTTAGTTATTTAGTTATTTAGTTATTTAGTTATTTAGTTATTTAGTTATTTAGTTATTTAGTTATTTAGTTATTTAGTTATTTAGTTATTTAGTTATTTAGTTATTTAGTTATTTAGTTATTTAGTTATTTAGTTATTTAGTTATTTAGTTATTTAGTTATTTAGTTATTTAGTTATTTAGTTATTTAGTTATTTAGTTATTTAGTTATTTAGTTATTTAGTTATTTAGTTATTTAGTTATTTAGTTATTTAGTTATTTAGTTATTTAGTTATTTAGTTATTTAGTTATTTAGTTATTTAGTTATTTAGTTATTTAGTTATTTAGTTATTTAGTTATTTAGTTATTTAGTTATTTAGTTATTTAGTTATTTAGTTATTTAGTTATTTAGTTATTTAGTTATTTAGTTATTTAGTTATTTAGTTATTTAGTTATTTAGTTATTTAGTTATTTAGTTATTTAGTTATTTAGTTATTTAGTTATTTAGTTATTTAGTTATTTAGTTATTTAGTTATTTAGTTATTTAGTTATTTAGTTATTTAGTTATTTAGTTATTTAGTTATTTAGTTATTTAGTTATTTAGTTATTTAGTTATTTAGTTATTTAGTTATTTAGTTATTTAGTTATTTAGTTATTTAGTTATTTAGTTATTTAGTTATTTAGTTATTTAGTTATTTAGTTATTTAGTTATTTAGTTATTTAGTTATTTAGTTATTTAGTTATTTAGTTATTTAGTTATTTAGTTATTTAGTTATTTAGTTATTTAGTTATTTAGTTATTTAGTTATTTAGTTATTTAGTTATTTAGTTATTTAGTTATTTAGTTATTTAGTTATTTAGTTATTTAGTTATTTAGTTATTTAGTTATTTAGTTATTTAGTTATTTAGTTATTTAGTTATTTAGTTATTTAGTTATTTAGTTATTTAGTTATTTAGTTATTTAGTTATTTAGTTATTTAGTTATTTAGTTATTTAGTTATTTAGTTATTTAGTTATTTAGTTATTTAGTTATTTAGTTATTTAGTTATTTAGTTATTTAGTTATTTAGTTATTTAGTTATTTAGTTATTTAGTTATTTAGTTATTTAGTTATTTAGTTATTTAGTTATTTAGTTATTTAGTTATTTAGTTATTTAGTTATTTAGTTATTTAGTTATTTAGTTATTTAGTTATTTAGTTATTTAGTTATTTAGTTATTTAGTTATTTAGTTATTTAGTTATTTAGTTATTTAGTTATTTAGTTATTTAGTTATTTAGTTATTTAGTTATTTAGTTATTTAGTTATTTAGTTATTTAGTTATTTAGTTATTTAGTTATTTAGTTATTTAGTTATTTAGTTATTTAGTTATTTAGTTATTTAGTTATTTAGTTATTTAGTTATTTAGTTATTTAGTTATTTAGTTATTTAGTTATTTAGTTATTTAGTTATTTAGTTATTTAGTTATTTAGTTATTTAGTTATTTAGTTATTTAGTTATTTAGTTATTTAGTTATTTAGTTATTTAGTTATTTAGTTATTTAGTTATTTAGTTATTTAGTTATTTAGTTATTTAGTTATTTAGTTATTTAGTTATTTAGTTATTTAGTTATTTAGTTATTTAGTTATTTAGTTATTTAGTTATTTAGTTATTTAGTTATTTAGTTATTTAGTTATTTAGTTATTTAGTTATTTAGTTATTTAGTTATTTAGTTATTTAGTTATTTAGTTATTTAGTTATTTAGTTATTTAGTTATTTAGTTATTTAGTTATTTAGTTATTTAGTTATTTAGTTATTTAGTTATTTAGTTATTTAGTTATTTAGTTATTTAGTTATTTAGTTATTTAGTTATTTAGTTATTTAGTTATTTAGTTATTTAGTTATTTAGTTATTTAGTTATTTAGTTATTTAGTTATTTAGTTATTTAGTTATTTAGTTATTTAGTTATTTAGTTATTTAGTTATTTAGTTATTTAGTTATTTAGTTATTTAGTTATTTAGTTATTTAGTTATTTAGTTATTTAGTTATTTAGTTATTTAGTTATTTAGTTATTTAGTTATTTAGTTATTTAGTTATTTAGTTATTTAGTTATTTAGTTATTTAGTTATTTAGTTATTTAGTTATTTAGTTATTTAGTTATTTAGTTATTTAGTTATTTAGTTATTTAGTTATTTAGTTATTTAGTTATTTAATTATTTAGTTATTTAGTAGTTAAAAAATTGGCGCTCAATTTGTTTGAAAATGTAAATGACTTTGGTTTTAAATAATTTTTTAATTCAAAAAATATCAATATTGAAATACACTTTGCACTTGTTTCCCTTAATTTCCAAACAATTGCCAACACCTCCTTCAACATCACAGGACATTAAAAATGCTTACCTTTATTTAGTACAAACATATGCATTACTAAAGAAAACTTTGTCAGGATATTGAAATAGAAAAGTTCAATGTTACCATACAAAGAGCAATAAATGTCATAGATGAAGAAGAAGGTATTGGAAGAAGAAGGAAACAAAGTCTAAAGTTCAGACAGGAAAAAGAAACAATTTTCCAAAAATCCCCATGAAATTGTGCTAGACAAGAAAAGAAAACTTAAGCACACAGTCGTAGGGGCAATGCAGTGGACAGGTGGCAAGGAATTGAAACAAACATTTTCGTAAAGAATACGAAATAAAGGTCTTCAAACTTCAGGGTTAAATTCCATTGCCTGAGATAGGATAGATTTAAGTGTTTGGCCTGAGATAGGAAAATCCTCCAAATTGGCCCGGATGGATATTTGGTGGAATATATTGAAGCCAAACATATCTGCCCCAACAAGTGCATTGATTTGGCTCTGACAACATATAAATTCATAGACCAAAATATAAATTTAATTTGGATTAGGTTTGTGCCAGACTTGTTTACGTCCATCGCTACCAAACATATTGCATTTGCATTCATTAGTACAAAGACCATGTTTTTGAACATTTATGAAATACTAGCAGTACCCGCTGCTTCGCGAGCGAAAAAGACAGGTATTTGTTATTAGTTTTATCCGTCTCTGTTTTAGAATAGTATTTATTTGATTTTCTTTTCTAAAATAGTAAATTGGAAACATAGCAAACATATACAGTCAAAGGAATGTGTTTGTCGATGTGCACTGTTTTACCTGAGCTCCCTTCTTATATATATTTTTTATCATTTTCTACCCAGTTTTTAACACAAAATTACAACCGCAGAGCCTTTTATTCGAAAATTATACATTTTGATGTCGCTTCTACATGGTCAGAGGAATTTACATACTAAATTTCATGATTCTAGCTGTAATCCTAATGTTGGTACCATTTTTATCATTTTTGGTCCCGATCTCCCCTTAAAAGTACAAATTTCGAAAAATCCAATTATGTTGCAAGTCTACATTGTCAGATGAATTTACACACCAAATTTCACGACTATAGCAGCAAAATTTTAGTTGGTACTATTTTTATCCCTTTTTGTCCCGCTCATACCTTATAGGTATAAATTTCGAAAAATCCATTATTAAGCAATACTTAAATTAGTATTATTATTCCTTTTTGTCCCTCGTAACCCTTAAAAGTACAAATTTTGAAAAATCCAATTATAATGCGCTTATACATGGTCAGAGGAATTTACATACCAAAATTCACGATTCTAGCTGTAATACTTTAGTTGGTACCATTTTTATCCCTTTTTGTCCCGCTCTTCCCTTAAAAGTACAAATTTTGAAAAATCCAATTTTACTTCGTTTCTATATGGTCAGAGGAATTTACATACCAAATTTCACGACTCTAGCTGTAATACTTTAGTT
Source organism: Polietes domitor (assembly GCA_947397865.1). Classification (NCBI taxonomy): domain Eukaryota; kingdom Metazoa; phylum Arthropoda; class Insecta; order Diptera; family Muscidae; genus Polietes; species Polietes domitor. The sequence goes on along the minus strand of OX377621.1, from coordinate 152,220,879 downwards.
GGTACCATTTTTATCCCTTTTTGTCCCGCTCGCCCCTTAAAAGTACAAATTTTGAAAAATCCAATTTTACTTCGTTTCTATATGGTCAGAGGAATTTACATACCAAATTTCACGATTCTAGCTGTAATACTTTAGTTGGTACCATTTTTATCCCTTTTTGTCCCGCTCTTCGCTTAAAAGTACAAATTTTGAAAAATCCAATTTTAATTCGTTTCTATATGGTCAGAGGAATTTACATACCAAATTTCACGATTCTAGCTGTAATACTTTAGTTGGTACCATTTTTATCCCTTTTTGTACCGCTCGCCCCTTAAAAGTACAAATTTCGAAAAATCCCTATTTGTAGCTCGTCTGCATAGTCATTGCAAGGAACTCACCGAATTTCATGTTTATAGCTACTGCCGTTTAGTCAGGACGAAGGTTCGATGTTTATCCCTTTTTGGGCCACTTTACCCTCTAAAAGTACGAATTTCGTAAAACCCTTTCTTAGTCGACGTCTACGTCATATTTGGGAACTACCCTAAAAATTTCATGACCCTGGCTTCAGCCGTTCTGGTCTGATTTATAACTGATTTAAAGATTGGGTTTGGGTGAAGTTTATGCACATTAGGGTGAATTTGTTTTGACTTCTACTTTTGTTAACTTACCAACTACATGATGGCCCATGAAGTTACCTTCATAAAAATTCATATATGAGACTTGTTGAAAGAAAAAAATTCAGCTGGAAAGTGAGTTTACAACATGACTTCAAATATTCAATTTCAACTTCACCATCTTATAATGTTGCATTTTTATATATTTTCACGATTACAATGATTTATTATTTTTTAATTGCTCGTTTAAAACACAGACTTTGCTATTTATTCACTTTTCATTAAAATATATATTTTGAAAAGTGGAAAAGATTGAGCTTTTTACTGATACTATTACTGACACAATTAGTTAACAAAAAACTATTTAAATAATCGAATAGGTCCATTTTTGACTATTAAAACATTACAAGGAATTAAGAAAAAAAAATAAAAAAGTATATTTTTAAGATTTGATAGTTTTATATTAAACTAGAAGCAATTTGCCTGAAATTCGTCAAGTCAATTATATTTCCATCTACTAGCAGAAAAAAGTTACAGAATGGGGCTATACTAATTTTTTCATTCCGTTTGTAACACCTTGAAATATCGACCTGAGACCCTATAACGTATATTCTTGATCGTCATATAATTCTAAGACGATCTAGCCATGTCCGTCCGTCTGTTGAAAGCACTATAGCATCTAAATGAAAGGAGTAGATAGATTTAGATTGAAACTAGGTGAAATCGGTCTAAAGAAAAAAATTCTCCCTCACAAAACCCCATAATAATCCCAAATATTTTAGAGTATTTAAGCATATTTATTCAAAATGTCTGCTTGTACTTACTTGATATTGGGTATGCGCATTCCCCAGATAACAAAAACGTGGACCATAAAACGATTTTTATTCGTAGGGGGTAAAATGGGGCAAAAAAGGGATAAAAATGGTACATATTAAACGACAACAGCTAGAAGCACGAAATTCGCTGTGTACATTCCCCTAATTGAATAGATACATAATATAAACGTATTTTTTTCAAATTCGTACTTTTAAAGGGTGAAATGGGAATATAGGGATAAAAATGGTACCAACCTAACGGTTGCACCTAGAACAATGAAATTCGGTGTATATATTCCTCTGATTGCATAGACACGTACAATAAAGGGATTTTTCGAAATTCGCACTTTTTGGGGTTAAAATGGAAAAAGGGGATAAAACTAGTAACAAGCAAATGTCTGCATCTAATGTCATAGAATTCGGAGCATACATTCCTCTGACTCCGTAGACACGAAAAATAAAATCTTTTTCCAAATTCGTACTTTCAAGGGATACAATGGGATCAGAGGGATAAAAATGGTACCAACTAAACGACTACAGCTAGAATGATGAAGTTCGGTGTGTACATCCCTCTAATTGCGTAGACACGTAAAAGAAAAAGACTTTAGAAAGTCGTACTCTTAAGGGGGTAAAATAGGAAAAAGGGGATAAAAATGGTGCCAACCAAATGACCGCAGCTAGCATCATGAAATACGCTGTGTACAGACCTAATTAAGTTAGTTTACCTTGCACTGTGTCCGTGAGAGACAATGAATTTTCAAAATTTGTATTTTTGGAATTAAATTAGGATAGAAATACAACCAATCAAACGGCTGTAGCTAAAAATGCCCCCACTATCCCCCAATATCTAGTATTTTAAAGCTTTTTTGAAGATTGCTGCCTTATAATTACTTTTTGAATTGACATGAAGAATTATTTCGATAAAGGTGGTTTAAAACAATTAAAATTTTATATTTAATTATAAATTTTTTCAATATTTTTATTTGTTTTGGTTTGGCGATTTTAAAGCACGTAAGGAAGGCTAAAGTCGGGCGGGGCCGTCTATATGATACACTCCACTATCTATCGGAATACAATTCAATTCAGTAAAAAAGTGAAAACGGGAAAAATGTTTGTATGTTTCCTAATCACAGGCTAATATGACCTAGCCCAACTTGTCAAATCGAGAATAATATTTGTATTGGGGCTATATCCAAACATGGAATGAAGTGACTAAATTTCACAATAAATTCTTCCAGTTGAAGTATAACGAGTTAGGCTCCATTTTAAGAAATTCTCTGAAAATACGCGGTTTTTGGGGGAACGAAATTTATATGAGAGCTATATGTAAATCTGAACCGATGTGACTCATTTTCACCATAGGTGAACCTAGTTTAAATATAAGGTGTTTTGCGAATTTTGAAGAAAATCTGTTAAAATATGTGGATTCTGGAGCGGAAAAATTCAAATTGGGAGCGAAATTTTTATGGGGGATATATTTAAAGCTGAACCGATCGAACACTTATTTACCACAGGTGTTTCCAGTTAAAATATAAGGTGTTTTGCGAATTTTGAGGAAAATCTGTTAAAATATGTGGATTCTAGAGCGGAAAAATTCAAATTGGGAGCGAAATTTGTATGGGAGCTATATTTAAATCCGAACCAATCTGACCGAACACATTTTTACAACAAGTGTTTCCAGTTGAAACATAAGGTGTTTTGCAAATTTTGAAGAAAATCTGTTAAAATATGTGGATTCTAGAGCGGAAAAATTCAAATTGGGAACGAAATTTGTGTGGGAGCTATATATATAAATCTGAACCGATCTAATACATTTTTACCTCAGGTGTTTCTAGTTAAAATATAAGGTGTTTTGCGAATTTAGAGGAAAATCTGTTAAAATATGTGGTTTCTAAAGGGGAAAAATTCAAATTGGGAACGAAATTTATATGGGAGCTATATACAAATCTGAACCGACCTAACACATTTTTACCACAGGTGTTTCTAGTTGAACTGTAAGATGTTTTGCCAATTTGAAGGAAATCTGTTGAAATATGTGGTATCTACAGTGAAAAGGGTCAAATCGGGAGTGAAATTCGTATGGGGGCTATATCTAAATCTGAACAGATTTTCTTCAAATTAAATAGCGTTCGTCCTTGTCCCGAAAAACTACGTTGGGCAAAGTTTCGTTTTGTTCTGGCTACAATTGCGACCTGTATCGTGATTACAACAATAGATGGACAGTCAGACGGACATTGCTAAATCGACTCAGAAAGTGATTCTAAGCCGATCGGTATAATTAACAATGGGTCTATCTCCATTCCTTTTGGGTGTTACAAACAAATGCACAAAGACATAATACTCTCGTGGAGTGTATTCAAATAATAATTTCCTGTAATGTTTCTGTACTTCTACGAAAATCAACAGCCTCTGTAGAATGCAATCCATGGTCGTGGGTATATAAAATTCAGCCAGGCCGAACTTAACGCCATTTGTACTTGTTTAAAGATACTTTTTTTAAGCAAAACAGTACTATATTACCCAAATGGTCCTTAGACAAATTATAATCAAGGCGCCACTTAATCATGCAAAATAGCCAAAAAGTACCCTTTTCTTGAAGAACATGTTCATGCCCACGTCTTAGCAGAGTTTACCGCATATTAAAGTACTAAATGTATCCTTTTCTGAAGCAATATGTACTAAATATACTCTTTCTTAATCAAAACGTATACCCTTCTCTAGAGCAAATATCTAAAAGTACCCTATTCTTAAGCAAAATGTACCTTAAGTACCATATCCCTAAAGTAGCACCATATCTACTAAAGATACTATTTTCGTAAACGAAACATATCGATTTTGTAAAAAAAAATATTGTCCAGTTAGGAGTATATAATTTAAAGCCGTTGTCTATTCTCTGCTTTCAATCCCTTCTTCCACTCTTTTTATCACACTCTGTATCCACTCTTCTGCAACTTATTGTCCAACATTATTATGAAGAAATCAACACAACCAAATAGTGACAGGTAACCCTGGTGTATATTTAACCCCATGCTCGGTCCTGCCCTGTGCTAGTGCCGCACCGCCATGACAAAAAAAATCTGTCTCCGAGCAAAGATTGCCGAATTGATGACAAAAAGTTTACTTGGCTTTTTACTTGCTTATACTGGACAACTTGTCGCACACGGAGCAGACTACTCCTACTTCCAGCACTGCGTTGTGCATACATTCGTTCTGTCTTTTTTGCTTGTTAAATATTGTCTCCTTTTTTCCTAACAATAGCAATGATATGTTTTCTCTCTAGGTAATATTTTTATAATACTCACCAAAAACGAATGAAATGAAAACGGAAAATAATACCCCACATCTTTGGGGAATATGTGTCGCAAACGATGCAGTCGAAGTCTTCCAAGCGTAGTTGCTCAGTACAAGGGTTGGAAATGCATTGGGGGAGAAGGAAAAACAGCGGTGGCCAGTGAAAAAGCAAATGCATTCTGATACTCTGACTGCTTTCGCTTTACTCCGTCGTTCCTCAACTAATCGTCCTTTAATAAATTTAATCTATTATCCATATTTTCAGACTTTAATTTTGTCATTAAATCGCTGGAACATCGGCCCTTCCTGTGGGAAAATATATAACTATACTAGCAGTACCCGCTGCTTCGCACGCGAAAAAGCTAGGTATTTGTTATTAGTTTTATCCGTCTCTGTTTTAGGATAGTATTTATTTGATTTTCTTTTCTAAAATAGTAAATTGGAAACATAGCACTCATATACAGTCAAAGGAATGTGCTTGTCGATGTGCACTGTTTTAGCTGAACTCCCTTCGTATATATATATTTGTTATCATTTTCTATCCAGTTTTTAACAAAAATTTACAACCGCAGAGCCTTTTATTCGAAAAAATAATCCATTTTGATGGCGCTTCTACATGGTCAGAGGAATTTACATACTAACTTTCATGATTCTAGCTGTAATCCTAAAGTTGGTACCATTTGTATCCCATTTTGTCCCGCTCTCCCCTTAAAAGTACAAATATCGAAAAATCATTTTGGATTTGTTCTTCAGAGGAATTACATACCAAATTTCACGACTATAGCAGCAATACATTAGTTGGTACCATTTTTATCCCTTTTTGTCCCGCTAACCTCTTATAAGTATAAATTTCGAAAAAATCCAATTTTACTCCGCTTCTACCTGGTCAGAAGAACTTACATATAAAATTTCAAGATTCTAGCTGCAATACTTTAGTTGGTACCATTTTTATCCCTTTTTGTACCGCGCACCCTTAAAAGTACAAAATGCATTTATATTCCGCTTGTATGTGGTGAGAGGAATTTACATGCCAAATTTCACGACTATAGCAGCAATACTTTAGTTGGTACTATTATTATCCCTTTTTGTACCGCTAACCTCTTATAAGTATAAATTTCAAAAAGTCCAATTTTACTGCGCTTCTATATGGTCAGAAAAACTTACACATCAAATTTCAAGATTCTAGCTGCAATACTTTAGTTGGTACCATTTTTATCCCTTTTTGTCCCGCTCACTTCTTATAAGTATACATTTCAAAAAGTCCAATTTTACTGCGCTTCTACATGGGCAGAAGAACTTACCTATCAAATTTCAAGATTCTAGCTGCAATACTTTAGTTGGTACCATTTTTATCCCTTTTTGTCTCGCTCACCTCTTATAAGTATAAATTTCGAAAGATCCAATTTTACTGCGCTTCTACATGGGCAGAAGAACTTACATATCAAATTTCATGATTCTAGCTGCAATACTTTAGTTGGTACCATTTTTATCCCTTTTTGTACCGCGCAACCCTTAAAAGTACAAAATGCATTTATATTCCGCTTCTATGTGGTGAGAGGAATTTACATACCAAATTTCACGACTATAGCAGCAATACTTTAGTTGCTACCATTTTTATCCCTTTTAGTCCCGCTCACCTCTTATAAGTACAAGTTTCGGAAAATCCAATTTTACTGCGCTTCTACATGGGCAGAAGAACTTACACATCAAAATTCAAGATTCTAGCTGCAATACTTTAGTTGGTACCATTTTTATCCCTTTTTGTCCCACTCACCTCTTATAACTATAAATTTCGAAAAATCCAATTATACTCCGCTTCTACATGGTCAGAAGAACTTACACATCAAATTTCAAGATTCTAGATGCACTACTTTAGTTGGTACCATTTTTATCCCTTTTTGTCCCGCGCAACCCTTAAAAGTACGAAATGCACTTATATTGCGCTTCTATGTGATGAGAGGAATTTACATACCAAATTTCACGACTATAGCAGCAATACTTTAGTTGGTACCATTTTTATCCCTTTTTGTCCCGCTCACCCCTTATAAGTACTCTCTCTTCTGTATGGTCAGTGCAAGGAAAATACCAATTTTCATGTTTCTAGCTACTGCCGTTTAGTCAGGACGAAGGTTTATTCCTTTTTGTCCCATCTTATCCCCTAAAAGTACGAATTTCGTAAAACCCTTTCTTAGTCGACGTCTACGTCATATTTGGGAACTACCCTGAAAATTTCATGAGCCTGGCTTCAGCCGTCAGTCAGTCAGTAACGCAACTCTTTTATATAGGGTCCGCCAAATGACTTTTTATACCCTCCACCTCCAGGATGGGGGTATACTAACTTTGTCATTCCGTTTGTAACACCTTGAAATATCGACCTGAGACCCTATAAAGTATATATATTCTTGATCGTCATAAAATTCTAAGACGATCTAGCCATGTCCGTCCGTCCGTCTGTTCAAATTTTCCATAAATGCGTCTTATAGTCGTAGATCGGTTGGGATTGAAATGGGGCGAAATCGGTCCAAAGGGAAAAATTTTTCCCTCACAAGGACTAAAAATACCCATAATAATCCCTAATATTTTAGAGTATTTAAGCATATTTTTTTAATATGACTGCTTGTACATACTTGATATCGGGAATGCGCATTCCCCCGATAACAAAAACCTGCACCATAAAATGATTATTTCTTGTAGGGGGTGAAATGGCGCAAAAAAGGGATAAAAATGGTACATATTAAACGACAACAGCTAGAAACACGAAATTCGGTGTGTACATTCCTCTAATAGAGTAGATACATAATATAAAATTATTTTTTCCAAATTAGTACTTTTAAGGGGTAAAATGGGAATAGAGGGATAAAAATGGTACCAACCAAACGGCTGCACCTAGAATAATGAAATTCGGTGTATTCATTCCTCTGATTGCGTAGACACGTAAAATAAACGGATTTTTCGAAATTCGTACTTTTTGGGGTTAAAATGAAAAAAGGGGATAAAAATAGTACCAATCAAATGACAGCAGCTAGAATCATGAAAATTGGAGTATACATTCCTCTAACTGTGTAGACACGGAAAATAAACAGATTTTTCGAAATTCGTACTTTTTGGGGTCAAAATGGAAAAAGGGGATAAAAATAGTACCACCCAAATTACCGCAGCTAGAGTCATGAAATTCGAAGTATACATTCCTTTGACTACGTAGACATGGAAAATAAAAGGTTTTTTCGAATTTCGTATTTTCATTGGATACAATGGGTACAGAGGGATAAAAATGGTACCAACCAAACGGCTGCACCTAGAATAATGAAATTCGGTGTATACATTCCTCTGATTTCGTAGACACGTAAAATAAATGAATTTTTCGAAATTCGTACTTTTTGGGGTTAAAATGAAAAAGGGAGTACAAATAGTACCAACCAAATTACCACAGCTAGAGTCGTGAAATTCGGAGTATACATTCCTCTGACTCCGTAGACACGGAAAATAAACGGATTTTTCGAAATTCTTACTTTCAAGGTATACAATGGTACAGAGGGATAACAATAGTACTAACTAAACGACTACAGCTAGAATGATGAAATTCTAATTGGGTAGAAACGTCAAATAAAGAGATTTTAGATAGTCGTACTCTTAAGGAGGTAAAAATGGTACCAACCAAATGACCGCAGCTGGAATCATGGAATTCGGTGTATACATTCCTCTGACTGCATAGACACGCAAAATAAAAAGTTTTTTCCAAATTTGTACTTTTTCTTTTACGGCAGAAATTGGTTGAATCATGAAGTTAGGTTATATTGCACTATGTACGTCTGATAATGGATTTTCTAAATGGTCTTTTGGAATTAAAATAGAATGGAAATACAAGCTTTTTGAAAATATAAATTGAAAAATATTTCTTTTTTGAATTGACGTGTTGGTAGCCTTGCCTTATAAGCGTGGTTTGAAATAATTAAAATATTATATTTATTTAAACATTTTTTTAATATTTGTATTTGTTTTGATTTGGCTATATAAAAAATTATATTTTCCTGTAATATTACTGCACTTCTACGAAAATCAACATCCTCTGTGGAATGCAATCAATGGTGGAGGGTATAGAAAGTTCGGCCCGGCCGAACTTAACGCCGTTTTTTTTTTTTTTTGAAAATGCTATAAAAAAAACTACTGAATATTTTCTCAAATTTCTTTTTTTATTTGAAAGTACAATCCTTCCGGTTAATAATGGAAAATAATTTCATTCAAATGGCTGCTGAGGGCACCCCACAAATAATAGTCCAACGGTTGAATAGTTGAAAAAAAAACGTTAGATGGCGGACCCTATATATATAGATAAATCTTTGTACATCCTTCTACTTCAGCTTATTTCCATTATCCTGAAAAAAATGACTCATCTTTGATATTATTTTCGAACTTTTGCTGTGAAAAACTTTCATATATTTCTGACTGTCATTAAGTCGATGACGAAATCTTTCTACTCTCGATTTCTTCCATTATCCTTAATATCTTACTCTTAATAACAAATAACTCTGCTATTTTAATTCACATAACTATGCTATCGCTCTTTTTTTGGTAGGAAACCTTATGCTGTTCGTCTGAAACGCTTGCGAAATAACCACATTCATATGAAATATTTCTTAAGAAGAATGAATGAATTTAAGTTTTCTTTTATTTGAAAGTCATTTATTTTCGAGATCAATTGTGTTTCGTAAGGGTCTTCTTTCTCTGTGTTGGTCTCACTCTCTATCTCTTCAGTTTCCTGGGGAAATAAATTTTCTATTATACATTTTGTTTCGTTATATTTGGTTTAGCAGTTCAATTGGTCAATGTAATATTTCAAAGAAGACATGTATATGCAACAAAGAAAGCCAAAGACAATAATTCAAATAATCGAACATAAAAGTTTAATTTAATAGAAAATTAAATATTACAATAGTTGGATGATATTTACTATTAAATAACAAAGAAAGGTCCAGGTCCATTTTATTAGTTTTCTTGGTTAGGCCATTCATTGTTGATTTCAACGAGTTACATTAGGGATACATTTTGTATTCAGGAAACACTCCTGAAATGCTTTTCATACTGAAGTCAGTGGTGAACTTTATTTGTTTTCTAGCCATTTTACCATATTTTCTCTTAAAATCAAGTTATCGTCGAAATAGTAAAAACAACCACAGATAATTTTTATTTACCAAAAATATAAGTAAAGAATTTTTCTTTTCGAAAGGAGGGCGTAATAATAATAAATAACACTGTACAACAATATCATATCTGAAAGAGGAGACTAAAAAATATACGTATGTCGGCGTTTTGACAGATCACATCGGAATTTCATTTTATAGACGATTAAAGTTTCCCAACTCTGGCCTCTTCTTGAAACATATCGGTGTATAAAACTATGTTTTCTTTACATCTGAGGCATAGGGTATGTTCAGGCTGAGGCTTTGTAGATAATGATATGGCGAATATTTTTGTAGAACATATTAACCCTCTAACTACCCCTCATAACGGCATTTTTTGGCTTTATTTTAACAAATTGTAAAAATCACCCCGAAAAGGGAGAAGGGCGGGAATGAAATGTTCTACAAAAATGTTGGCCATCAAATTTTACTATATATGTCAGAACACACCAAAACACAAACGCCAAAAATCAATCAAATTCAAGATTGCCCATTAAGGGTTAATTTAGATATTCTTCAGTAGGGGTGGGGTAGTGCACGACTTTTGGATTTAGATATGCTAGAACCCCATATTTTGTGAGGTTCGGAAATAAAATTAATGAACCAAAAATTGGGTGTGTGTAAGTGGGCACTCATCGGGGTCAACGAACACTATTTAATTTGAAGAAAATCGGTTCAGATTTAGATATAGCCCCAATACGAATTTCACTCCCGATTTGACTCTTTTCACTCTAGATACCACATATTTATATTTTTTACAGATTTTCTTTAAAATTGGCAAAACATCTTATATTTCAACTAGAAACACCTGCGGTAAAAATGTGTTAGATCGGTTCAGATTTATATATAGCTCCCATACAAATTTCGCTCCCGATTTGACTTTTTCCGCTCTAGAAACCACATATTGTATTAGATTGTCTTCAGATTTGGCAAAACATCTTATATTTAAACTAGGAACATCTACGGTGAAAATTGGTCAAATCGGTTCAGATTTAGATATAGCCCCCATAGAAATTTCGCTCCCGATTTGACTTTTTCCGCTCTAGAAACTTGATTTTCTTTAAATTTGGCACAACATCCTATAATCCAACTAGAAACACATATGCAGAAATTGAGTAAGATCGGTTCAGATTTAGATATAGCCCCCATACAAATGACGCTCCCGATTTGACATTTTCCGCTCTAGAAACCACATATTGCACTCGATTTTCTTTAAATTTGGCACAACATCTTATAATCTTACTAGAAACACCTATGCAGAAATTGGGTAAGATCGGTTCAGATTTAGATATAGCCCCCGATTTGACTTTTGCGCTATAGAAACCACATATTGTACCCGATTTTCTTTAAAATTGGCACAACATCTTATCCAACTAAACAAAACTATGGTGAAAGTGGGTAAGAGCGGTTCAGATTTAAATATAACCCAAAGACAAATGTTGCTCCCAAAAGTTTAACTGATTTTGGCCAAACTATACATTTTATATTTCAACTATTTCGTTCCAGGTTTCAATATATCCTCATACAAATGTCCTTTCCGATTTAACATTTTTTATCAAACACATACATTTACAGGATACAAAAAAACCTTCCCGTTTTCACTTTTTCACCGAATTGAATTGTATTCGGATAGAAAGTGGAGTGTATCATAGAGTCGGCCCCGCCCGACTTTAGCCTTTCCTTACTTGTTTTTTATAATATTTATGCCCACCGCATTTACTGGCCCCAGGAGACCGCTAGTGGGATCAAATGTAAGACCCACACCCTATATTTTTTCAGCCCAAATATTTTTTTAGAACACACCAACCCTCCATCTGCAACCCTTAAAGCGGCCCCCATACATTTGTCTTTTATATATTTTTTATATTTTTTTATGAAAGAAAGGCCCAAAACTTCCCCGCAGTAGACCAATAACAACAACGTTTTAATAAAAACTGAAACTCCAGTTCCAGTCAACCATCAAACAACAACTAACAATGCAACTCCGGCTTCAGTGGCTGTGGCGGCTGCTAACTAAACCTACCAACCAAATATGATGATGAATGCGATTCCAAAAAGGAGAACATTCAACGCCAGCCATCAAAGAATACCTAAACTTTTAAAAGTCATATAATGCCAATGTTACTATCTATCAATCTTCATTATTATTTTTTTAATTTTTAACCAAAACAACTACAATTTTTAGTTGTAGTGATTTAGTTTTTTAATTTTACTTTTGTTTTTATTATATTAAATATTAAAAATAAAATATTTGATGCGTGAACGACGACAAAAGCGACATTTAATCGCAATGCGTCTTTCGTTAAAGTACCTTAATTGTTTATAATTCTAATACGCGCGCAAATTTGTTTAAAAGAGAAAGAAATAATTTTCCTTTATTACAATAATCCTTGCTTCTAAAAGGCTGTTGGTGTTACACAGTCGGTCAGACCATGATTCATTAAAACTGATCAATTCAGCTATTTCACAACCTCAATATAAACATTTTATTTTCATACTCTCTTTAGTCTATCCGTTCTCTCTCCCCTATTTGATGCTATTTATTTTTTACTCAACAAAATAAACTAATTGGAAGGGAATCATAATGGCTCCGATGAGTCTCCGAGTGGAGGTGAAATGCAGTTGCAACACCCTTCCTAACCTATCATATACTAATGAATAGATTGAGTTAGTTAGAAGTTATATATTTCTAAGAACTAAACTTACAAAAATGGTAGCTTTTCCAAAAAAGGCGATATCATTATTTCGCTCGTAAATTTATTTTTTCCTTCTGCATGTGAAAATTTCTGGTATTTGTCGAGAAGAAGTCTTAATTTAATTAATAATTAAAATAAGTCTTAATAATTATTTTAATAACATTAAGTATTTAATGCCGCTCTTGAATCATTTTAATAAACTTTAATAAACGGTAAGTCATCTCCAAAACTGTTAATTTTTTCAATACAAAACCATTTTATATTTAACAAGTAAAAACGGCGTTAAGTTCGGCCGGGCCGAACTTTATATACCCTCCACCATGGATTGCATTCCACAGAGGTTGTCGGTTTTCGTAGAAATGCAGTAATATTATATACACAGAATTTCATTATTCCAGGTGCAGCCGTTTGGTTGGTACCATTTTTATCCCTCCGTACCCACAGTATCCCTTGAAAGTATGAATTTGGAAAAAAAACCTTTTATTTTTCGAAAAATCAGTTTATTTTCCGTGTCTACACAGTCAGAGGAATGTATACTCCGAATTTCATGTCCCTAGCTGCGGTCATTTGATTGGTACTATTTTTATCCCCTTTTTTCATTTTAACTCCAAAAAGTACGAATTTTGAAAAATCCGTGTATTTTACGTGTCTATACAATCAGAGGAATGTATACAGCGAATTTCATTATTCTACGTGCAGCCGTTTGGTTGGTACCACTTTTATCCCTTTATTCCCATTTTACCCCTTAAAAGTACGAATTTGGAAAAAATACTTTTATATTATGTATCCACTCAATTAGAGGAATGGACACACCGAATTTCGTGTTTCTAGCTGTTGTCGTTTAATATGTACCATTTTTATCCCTTTTTTGCCCCATTTCACTCCCTACAAATAAGAATCACTTTATGGTGCACATTTTTGCTATAAGGGGAATGCGCATACCAAATATCAAGCAAATATAAACAGACATATTTAAAAAACATGCTTAAATACGTTAAAATATTAGGTATTATTATAGGTATTTTTAGTCCTTGTGAGGGAAAAATTTTTCCCTTTGGGCCGATTTCGCCCCGTTGCAATCCCAACCGATCTACGACTATAAGAATGGAAAATTTGAACGTTCTAGCTTCTTTCGTTTAGATGGTAGCGTGCTTTCAACAGACGGACGGACGGACATGGCTAGATCATCTTTGAATTTTATGACGATCAAGAATACATATACTTTACAGGGTCTCTGGTCGATATTTCAAGGTGTTACAAACGGAATGACAAAGTTAGTATACCCCCATCCTGGAGGTGGAGGGTATACAAATTTTGTATATATATATTCACTTATATTTTTTAGCCTCACTCTTACTCGGAAAATATTACCATATCTCTGCGATAATTAAAGAAATGGCGACCATTTTATAAAAAAAAAACAAAAACCCCAAATGTAAATCAAAAGACAACATTTGAAATTAAAAAATTCCATTCAAATATAAATTGAAATTCCAAAAATATCATTTGAAATTCAAAACTCGACATTTAAAATGCCAAATACATCATTTAAAATTTAAAGCTTGTCATTTGAAATTCAAAATGTACATTAGATGGGGTACCATTTATTTATTTTTGATATTCTGCATTTTACAAAACAGATTTAATAATCTGATAATAAGAAGATAATTATAAAGATGTAGATTTTCTTTGATACATTTTTTACTGGGTATATACTAGGACTTTTAGATGTTTTAGCAGCACACCAACGATGTGCAATGTATGTACCAAAATATAAACCGAACTGCCCAATTTTTGCACCAATTATTTAGAATACAAAAATGCGATATGTTCCAAATTTCAGGAAGGTCGGTTGAAAATATGGATTTTCCTTTTTTCACATTTCAACAGAATGTGTCTTTGGCAGTATGTACTTACCTTCATAGAGAAACATATATGGACATCTCCCAAAAAAGGTCCATCAAAAAAATGAAATTTTTAAATTTCATTCGGGTATCAGAAGAAAGAAATTTTGTTATTAGCTGCTCGAGAATTGTTTGCTTAATTAAGTTGAACTTTCCTAAGGACACGTACCTAGTACTTACCCCTAATGGAGGGACATCGACTAAAATGACAGATATTGTAGAATTTTTTAATTTTCTTTTCCATTTCCCTCCAAAAATTTAATTCACTTTCACAATTAGTTGTGCCAACTTAAAGACTTTTCTTAAATTAAACAAAAATATCAGCCTTTCCTTTGATTTTGGAATTTAAAAAACGTTCTCTTCTCTATAAAGGTCGTTCGTTCCTTAGGGACTTCCCACCGAATATATAGTATGACGTTTCTAAACAAAAGTGCAATATTTGCCACAACCTTCCCTTTATGGTCCTGCGAAGAGACAACTGCCTTTGAGTTTCTTTCTTGACAATATTTCTTGGCTGGTTGATCTGAGGTATGAGTGGCAAAGTTGCTGTATTTTTTGCTCCGTTTTGACTTGTATGACTCTCTGTTTGGTTATAGGAGCAAGGATCTTTGTATGTGTGTACATGAGTGTGGGTGTGTGTGTTATAATAAGAAATCAGAAGTTATGTTATGCTTTTCCTGTATGACTTTTCACGACTTTTCTTGACAACAATGCCGCATGAATACAATACGGCAAAAAGGATACACGTACATACATGGATGTCCTTATGCCTACTTCAATTACAAGTATGTGCAAATGCCAACCCCTCCTCCCCCACACACACACTTACATCTTTGCGACTATTCGCATCTTACAATATTTTCACCGGTTTTGGCCTTTTTATTATATTTTCATAGTTTAACTTGTGGTCGTTGGTTCACTCACACACACCTACACACACACAAAAGGGATATGTTCAGTTTCTTTGTGATGTCCTTAGCACAAAACACTTGCACACACTCATGCACACCCTTGCCTTTTGCCATACAGCGTGTGCCTGATTATGTATATGTCATCCTTATATAATATAAAGGATTTTCTAGGATAGTTTTTCTAATAAGTTTTATACTTATATGACTATACGACTATCACACCTTCTCCATCTTTGCCTTTCACCCAACGACGACCCCTTATTGTGATGGCAGATATAGATGTCGTTGGTCTCAGCACCAGAAGCAGGGTTAGGAGGACGATGATGAGAAGGAGGTGGATGCTGTTGTCTTTGGTGCTGCTACATAAGTGGGTCGCCTATAATGGCTGGAGATTTACAATTTGATGAGAAAATGCGAGACTACAGTTGACAGTTTCATTATTACCACCGAGTGGAGATTCTACGTTTATTAAAAATTCGAGCAAAAAGCTTACAATATCATTACAGGGATTTACTTTGCCATACGTGTATGTATGTACATTGCTCGTATTTACATACATACATAGATATAACAACATATAAGAATATATGCATGCATGATTTTTTAAGGATGTTGTAAAAGGGGGCCCAGTAATGTTATGGATATTCACAACATTAGGGATATGACGAAAAATCGTGTGATGGGAAAGGCAAGTTTTAGTTTTTCTTTCTCCCATGAACTCAGCTGCAAAAGAATTTCACTTCACCTGTTGTAGAGTGTAGAGGTAGGCATAAAGGTTTCCTCAAAGAAAGTTTAAGATTTAATCATGATTTTGATTATTAAGGATATACTTTAAGAGGCCTATAGCCTTGAAGAATGACATCATTTTAATTTGGCAAAACTGATTTTGGAAGATGTTTCTTGAGGTATCTGAACTTTTATTAAATTGCTTTCTTTTTCACGAAGAATCACGACCTGATTTAAAAAATATATGTATGAATGTAAGAAATACGTGTCGTTTAAAATTTCAAAAGGCGAAATAAATTTAAACAAAATTCATTTTTAAACTGAAAAAATATGAAACATGATTTTTTGATTTTTTTTATAAAGACTCGTTTTCTTCACTAGAATGACAGTTATAAGAAAATATTTCTGATTTGGCTATCAGCTCACACGTTAGTTTGTGACTGCATAAGTGGCTAGGAACATAAAAATAATATAAATAAAAGAGTTCAACAATGGATCAGCATATAAACGAAGGTTATAATTTTAATATATAATTAAAACTTTTTTCTAGATTTAGGGCATATCGTACTATCAAATTCCATCATTTCGAGTTAATAGCATTTTAATTCACAAGTTATCAGGCTAAAATCTTATTTATATATTTGGGCATAAATGGCTATTTACTTATTTCAACATTCATAAACCGCGAATAATAGGAAATTTCGAAAACTTTTTATTCGTAGCAATTTGTAATCCTTTTTAGATTAAACTGTGGAAGAATGATTAATAATTACTCTTGAAATTAAGGAGCAAATCAGTTTTTTCCCTCTCCTGAAAAGTTGTGTTTTTGTTCATAGCCACTTATGAACACAAGCTCTCGATATATAATAATTCGGGAGCTTATATTCAATATTGTCAATCTACATTTTGACGATTTTTAAATCCTAAATTCATCCCTGACCCCATATGCATCTAATGTTAAAAACTCATTCGAAAAAGTCCATTTTTATACCCTCCACCTCCAGGATGGGGGTATATTCACTTTGTCATTCCGTTTGTAACACCTTGAAATATTCATCGGAGACCCCATAAAGTATACATATTCTGGGTCGTGGTGAAATTCTAAGACGATATAGCCATGTCCGTTTGTCCGTCTGTCCGTCTGTCTGTTGAAAGCACGATAGCGGCCGAACGAAATGAGCTGGAGGTTCAAACTTTTCCTAAATGTGTCTTATGGTTGTAGATCGGTTGGGATTGAAAGTGGACGAAATCGGCCCAGAAGGAAAAATTTTTCCCTCACAAGGACTAAAAATACCCCTAATATTTAGAGTATTTCAGCAAGTTTTTTAAACATATTAGCTTGTATTTAGTTGATATTTGCAATGCGCATTCCCTCTTTAGCATAAAAGGTATGGTGCCCTTTTGATTTTGTGATTTTTATTTGTAGGGGGCGAAATGGGACAAAAAGGGATAAAAATGGTACCTATCAAACGACAACAGATAGAAACACGAAATTTGGCGTGTACATTCCTCTAATAGAGTAGATACATAATATAAAAGTATTTTTTCTAAATTCGTACTTTTAAGGGGTTAAATGGGGATAGAGGGATAAAAATAGTACCAACCTAACGGCTGCACCTAGAATAATGAAATTCGATATATACATTCCTCTGATTGCGTAGACACGTAAAATAAATAAATTTTTCGAAATTCGTACTTTTTGGAGTTAAAATGGGAAAAGGGGATAAAAATAGTACCAACCAATGCAGTCATGAAATTCGGAGTATACATTCCTCTGACTGTGTAGACACGAAAAATAAAAGATTTTTTCCAAATTCATACTTTCAAGGGATATAATGGGTACAGAGGGATAAAAATAGTACCAACTAAACGAATACAGCTAGAATGATGAAATTCAGTGAGTACGTCCCTCTAATTGTGTAGATACGTAAAATAAAGAGATTTTAGATATTCGTACTCTTGAGGGGCAAAATTGGAAAAAGGGGATAAAAGTAGTACCAACAAAATGGCCGCTGATAGAATCATGGAATTCGGTGTATACATTCCTCTGACTGCATAGCCACGTAAAATATTTTTTTTCAAGTTCGTACTTTATGTTGTTGTTTTTACGACAGAAAATGGTAGAATCATGAAGTTGTCTTATACTGCGTACGTGAGAGATAAGGTATTTTCAAAATTTATACTTTTGAAATTAAAATAGGATGGAAATACAACCAACCAAACGACTTTAGCTGAAAGTACACTCTCTATCCCCCAATATTTAGGGTATTTATGATTGCTGCCTTATATTTACTTTATGAATTGAAGTATTATATCCGTTATATATATATATAGTATACAAATATTGGTAGCCTTGGCTTATTAATTAAATTTCTTATTTTCATACAGTTAAAATTTGTTGCGGACATTCCTCTTGTAGCTTGGAAGCACCACAAAGCGGGAACAAAAGGGAAAAAATATGGTACCAATGATACGACAACAGCTAGAATCATGAAATTCGGTGTGTACATCCCTCTAATTGCATAGACAGGTAAAATAGAGGGATTTTTCACTTTTAAGGGAATACTTAAAAAGAGGGATAAAAATGGAACCTACTAAACCGCTGAAGTTGAAATCATGAAATTCGGTGTATACATTCTGACTATGAAGGGTTTTTCGAAATTTGTACATTTGGGCGGAGAATGGGGCGAATGGGGATATCTTTAAAATTTATACTTTTCTTATCACTTTGTATGTATCTTGAAATGCTTCTTTCTAATGGCGACTAACAATCGCCTTATATTTAGGCATGTTCACTTTCACAATTTCAGCATTTTATTTTCATATAGTAGTCGATTTAAACAGTGCGCATAAGTATACATTATAGTTTGAAATAGTAAGCTAATATAGTAATGTGCATAAAAATGTCACAATTTTCGTAATATGGTACTGTGCTTCTATGTAAAGTCGACTTCCTTTAATCTGCTGGTAATACTGTGGAATGCACTCCGTGGTGGAGGGTATATAAGATTCGGCCCGGCCGAACTTAACGCCTTCTTACTTGTTAGTACTATGTTTACTGTATTTTTATCAACTTTCTATCTACAAAAATACTTATTTATTATTTTATTATTTTTATGGGTGATTTATATGGGTTCCAATGGAACGGGTGTGACACTTTTGCTTAAATATGTTTAAATATCTCCCATATTCACTGACTTAGATTTTTACTATGCTGCCAATTGAAAACGCAAGGTTAAGTGGAATATTATTGCAAATATATATATGTCTTAGCGTTTTAAATATTGGAGATATACCACAAACAAGAGCGTTACGGGTGTGACCTTAGCTTTGAAGAAAATCTTGAGGTTTTACTTTTTTCTTGAATTCGGTCATGTTCTTTCGTTACATGCCTTTATTCATTTGTGCTAATCAAAAGAGTAGTTTATACACTTTCTTCTAAAGTATACATTGCCGAAATCTCTTTATGAATATAGGAAATATAGGATATTTAAATTGTAACGGGCGTGACATTTTGACGGAAATCCTGTTACGAACTAGTATATATCTGGAAAAGGAAATGATCAGACCTGTTGTTATCATTGTTTTTTGAAATATAATCAAAAATATGTAAAGGGTGATTTTTTAAGAGCTTGATAACTTTTTTTTTTAAAAAAACGCATAAAATTTGCAAAATCTCATCGGTTCTTTATTTGAAACGTTAGATTGGTCCATGACATTTACTTTTTGAAGATAATTTCATTTAAATGTTGACCACGGCTGCGTCTTAGGTGGTCCATTCGGAAAGTCCAATTTTGGGCAACTTTTTCGAGCATTTCGGCCGGAATAGCCCGAATTTCTTCGGAAATGTTGTCTTCCAAAGCTGGAATAGTTGCTGGCTTATTTCTGTAGACTTTAGACTTGACGTAGCCCCACAAAAAATAGTCTAAAGGCGTCAAATCGCATGATCTTGGTGGCCAACTTACCGGTCCATTTCTTGAGATGAATTGTTCTCCGAAGTTTTCCCTCAAAATGGCCATAGAATCGCGAGCTATGCCACACAGCGCCATCTTGTTGAAACCACATGTCAACCAAGTTCAGTTCTTCCATTTTGGGCAAAAAAAGTTGGATGTCATCTCACGGTAGCGCTCACCATTCACAGTTACGTTACGATTCGCATCATCTTTGAAGAAGTACGGTCCAATGATGCCACCAGCCCATAAACCGCACCAAACTGTGACTTTTTCTGGATGCATTGGTAGCTCTTGCAATGCTTCTGGCTGATATTCACTCCAAAATCGACAATTCTGCCTATTTACGTACCCATTGAGCCAAAAATGAGCTTCGTCGCTGAACACAATTTCTTTCTTTCTGAACTTTCTTAACAGAGCACGCATTTTGATAATAAAATTCAATGATTTGCAAGCGTTGCTCGTTAGTAAGTCTATTCAAAGCATACTGAGCATCTTTCTCTTTGACACCATGTCTGAAATCCCACGTGATCTGTCAAATACTAATGCATGGAAATCCTAACCTCAAAAAAATCACTCTTTATTATGAGATGTATAAACATCACGAAAGTTTATGGGTGTTTTTTTTTTAATCATAAATTGATTTTGAAATTTTGCCGAAAAAGGGGTCACTTTACGTGGAATCACCCATATATAAAAATAGTATTTTGCCGTTTTATTTCATTTTCTGAGTGATTTAAAGCACTTAAAAAATTTCCTGTATGCTGGGAGGCTCCTAGTGGGTTAATTATGCTACAAATCTTCGAAAGATTTTCATCCTGAACAATTCTTCTGAACACAACTACCCTCTCTCTGAGGCCCCATGCCAAAAACCATTAAAAATACTAGTCAAAACAACCACAAGCTCCCTGGGTGTTCAAATGTTAGAACAGGTCCTACTGTTTCTTGTAAACCTATCTAATCCCTATCTCACACCGTTTTGGGGGGTTGTCATACAAAAAAAGTTAGAGCATCTTCTATGAAAATATCTCAACATAATTTTTTTATAATAATTAAAAATATTTGTTGACAAGCCATTTGTCAATTAGAAATAAATGTTTTTTTTACTGAATATTTAAATTTTTGACCCAATCAAAATTTATACCAAAAAAAGTGATTCAATTTGCGTCGCATTTCTCCGGTTCTTATTAACGACGCAAATCGGGGCTCCAGTGTACTATTTGCACTGATCGGGCACTTTTGGAGCATGTAAATCTTTATTGTGCTTCTTTAGTATGTCAGTTGGAGAGATTATGATATTCAAGATGTCTGGTCAAATATGCCTCACATGAAAAACTGTAATTGCATAAAAATATTAAATTCATCCATATTATAAATTTTGGGAATGCATACTCTCAAAAAATAATTGTATGGGATAATAATATGAAATTATGGGAACATTGGCTAATATTAAGGAATATTGAACTACTTGCCAACAAATAAACGAAAATGTATTAAAAACCAATACAAATTGTTCCTTCCCTTTTCTCAAATTTTTCAAATAAATATGGGTGATCGAATAACAGAACGAGCCGGCAAATCAGCCGAAAGCCGCCGCCGACCCATTTTGGGTAGCGCCGCCGCCGCCGATAATTGTGGTTCGGCTTGTAACTCTGCACACTTCTTAAGGTTCTTTCCACGCCAGTTTTTTGGTAATTACTTCTATTAAAAATCTTTTGTCCTTTTAGGGAAAAAGTGTCCTTTTAAGGAAAGAAAGAGTTTTCATATACACTCAATATAGCACTTCAACCGAATGATAAACACTCTAAAACGGATACTTGAGATATTATATTATTATGAACCTAATGCACTAGGCATTGATAAGGGGGAGTAGCGTCCCTTGAAACGATCGTCTGCCCTGCTAGCAACCGATCCAAATAAACGTCACACACTTCTTTTTAAAATACTTTGTTTTCTGTTTAACAAAACAAAAACAAATGATCTCGAACCTGAGTAAGAGTTACAACAAAAAACTATAAAATAAAATATTTTTAATTTTTATGTGATATTTTTTCAATATTATTAACACAACAATAGATATGACATTCTTCCACAAAAAAATAATACAAATTTTTATAAAAATCGGAAGACTACAAATTTTCGTTATAGTTTAATGTGATGATTGTTTTTATATATTTTTCATAATTAATTTAGGCATATTTTATATATTTAAATATGTATTTAAGATTTAAGTTTGTAATTTTCATGAATATTTATTTCATACTCACTCCTCTTTAAGTAGTCCTCACACCGAATGGATGTGAAACTATATACGTCCTTTTGTGTACTTACCTAAAACGACAGAGAATAGGGAGAGGGAGAGAAAGAAAAAGATGAAATGTTAACATTAGTATTAATAAACGTTCAATCAAGTAGAGAAATGGTAACAATGGTAGCTAAATTGCTCTATTGATATGCTCATTTTGCGCAATAGAATAGAGTGGAAAACAAACATGGTAGTGTGCAAAGAAAAATAGTTACATTAGGGTGGTACAACACACAATTTTTAAAAAATACAATACGAGCCGCATACAATCATGGGAAGCTGAAGCAGGAAAGATCTTAACAACTCCAGAGATTTGTTTTGCAGATTGTTGGGCCAACCTAAGGTACATAAGGGTACACACACAGCTATATGCACTGACAAATCAATTCGATTGATTTGGCTAAATCAGAGTGAAATAAAGCAGTAGCAACGCACCGAACCGAACCGAACCGCCAACACCAACAGCAACAGCAACACATCCAACATTCAGGCAGACATTCAGACAAAACAAGCAAATGAAGTGAACGAATGATAAATACGAGTATCCCAGGGAAAAAGTGATGTGAAGTGTCAGTATAAAACGCCATTATATCATCCATTTAACTTACAACACTTTGCACTTTGGTGTCCATAACAAATGAAATGAAATGAAAAAAGAACACCCGACGAACACCAAAACGATATTCAGCACAAACCAATGACGGACGAAGGGACGGACAGACCGACAGACAGAGAAAAATGTGCTGAACTGAAGTATCAAAATCCTTAAAACGTTCGCAAGAACATGTGGAAGAAATCTAAAGAAAATAAGAAGCATCCGAGAAAAACGGAGAACAGAGCAGAATTGCAAGAAAATCGAGTGAAAATGAAACTGAAACTGATTGAACAGAACAGAACACAAATGCTCAATGCTCCATGCTCCATGAGCCCGGCTAGATGGGAACGTTGATGATGATGACGCTGATGGTGATGGGGCAATAAAAGTATCTGAAGGACTCGGTAAAAAGCCAAAATATCAAACTGGCGAGGAAAAAGCGCACGAGAGTTCGTTTTTTGGAGTGATCGAAATTTGAAATGCAAAATATAAACAAGTACAAGGACTGAAAAAATCTTGCGTATCCTCCAACGTAGATTGCATTCCACATTATTATCGGTATAATTGAGGCAGTTGGTATATTGGCACCATCTTTATCACCTCTTTCCTACGCCAAAGGCAGAACAAATGTTTACTGTCCTTACACTTTACAGTCAGAGTAATGTTCACAGTGAATTTGATAATTCTGTACCATTTGGTCCATTTTCGCCATTTCAAAAGATCTTTTTGTTTTGGGTGTTTATGCCAGTCAGATCGACGAATTTAATTGTTCTAAGTGTAGCCGTTTGGTTGGTACTATTTTTATCCCTTTTCGAATTTCATAAATTCCTTTGTTGTGCGCATCTAAACCGCAAATGGGCTCTATATACCGAATTCTGTTGTTCTCGCAGCCTTTGGTTGGTATTTCAAAATAAATAAAAACGGAGTTAAGTTCGGCCGGGCCGAACTTTATATACCCTCCACCATGGATTGCATTCCACAGAGGTTGTCGGTTTTCGTAGAAGTGCAGTAATATTGTAAGAAAATATAATTTTTTTAATATAGTCAAACCAAATACAAATATCGAAAAATTAATTTTATAAATAAATATAATATTTTAATTATTTCAATCCTAAGCGTGGTAAGGTAATGCTACCAATACGACAATTCAAAAAATAAATATTCTTATATTTATATTTTCAAAAATCTTTTCAAAGCCAAAAATATTGGTAGATAGTGGGTGCTACAGTTGGTTGTATTTCCATTCTATTTTAATTGCAAAAGTACAAATTTTGAAAATCCATTATCAGACGTACATAGTGCAAAATAACCTCACTTTATGATTCAACAAATTTTTGCCGTAAAGGAAAAAGTACGAATTTGGAAAAAAAACTTTTTATTTTGCGTGTCTATGCAGTCAGAGGAATGTATACACCGAATTCCATGATTCTAGCTGCGCCCATTTGGTTGGTACCATTTTATCCCCTTGACGTTTCTACGCAATTAGAATTTCATCATTCTAGCTGTAGTTGTTTAGTTGGTACTATTTTTATCCCTCTGTATCATTGCATCCCTTGAAAGTACTAATTTCAAAAAATTCGTCTATTTTCCGTGTCTACGCAGTCAGAGGAATGTATACTCCGAATTTCATGTCTCTAGCTGCGGTAATCTGATTGGTACTATTTTTATCCCCTTTTTTCATTTTAACCCCAAAAAGTACGAATTTCAAAAAAACAGTTTATTTTCCGTGTCTACGCACTCAGAGGAATGAATACTCCGAATTTCATGACTATAGCTGCGGTCATTAGATTGGTACTATTATTATCCCCTTTTTCATTTTAACCCCAAAAAGTACGATTTTTAAAAAATCCGTGTATTTTACTTGTCTATACAATCAGAGGAATGTATACACCGAATTTCATTATTTTAGGTACAGCCGGTTGGTACCATTTTTATCCCGGAACGGTACACACCGAATTTCTTGTTTCTAGCTGTTGTCGTTTAATATGTACCATTTTTATCCCTTTTTCCCATTTCACCCCCTACAAATAAGAATCACTTTATGGTGCACGTTTTTGCTATAAGGGGAATGCGCATACCAAATATCAAGCAAATATAAACAGACATATTCAAAAAACATGCTTAAGTACGCTAAAATATTAGGGATTATAATGGGTATTTTTAGTGCTTGTGAGGGAAAAATTTTTCCCTTTGGGCGATTTCGCCCCATTTCAATCCCAACCGATCTACGACTATAAGACACATTTATGGAAAATTTTAACGTTCTAGCTCCTTTCGTTTAGATGCTAGCGTGCTTTCAACAGACGGACAGACGGACGGACGGACGTACATGGCTAGATCGTCTTAGAATTTTATGACGATCAAGAATATATATACTTTATTGGGTCTCAGGTCGATATTTCAAGGTGTTACAAACGGAATGACAAAGTTAGTATATCCCCATCCTGGAGGTGGAGGTACAAATTGTATCCCTTTTTAGCCTACATTACCCGCTAAAAGTATACTGTGATACATTAAGAAATTCAAGGCAAAAACTTCAAGTAAACATGCTTAAATTTGCTAAATGGGACTTTTTCTGACTTTGCTAGGGAAAATTTTGGCCGATTTCATCCATCTGCAATTCTAACCGTCCACACGTTTGGTTGGTACCATTTTATCCCACTTTCCCATTATACGCCTTTAAAATATCAATTTAGAAATAACCCCTTTATTTAACGTTCTAAACAATTAGATGAATGTGGACACAGAATTTCCTGTTTATCTCCTGTTGCTCCATTTTACCACTTAAAAATATGCGTCACTTTATGATGCCCTTTAATTAAATGTAAAGAAATGCAAGACAAAAAATCTTCAAACCCTACATAAATTTTCTAAATAATGATGTGCAATACTAATCATTCAGACAGTCAGAAGAGCCTTGACACTGAATTTCATGATTCTATCTACAGCCGGTTAGTTTGTACTATTTTTATCCCATTTTGAAACTAAAAGTACGAATTGGGAAATTCTCTATCATGAGCATCTCAAAGGAATGTATATTAGAGCGGGTAAATTTGTATGGGTGGAAAAAAATGAACAAAACATCATGCAAAAGCAAAATCTACGGAAAATTCTAAGAAAATTTCTCCAAGAAACCATGAGTCTATGAAATCGACTTCAAACTTTATATCACTAAGCTGATTTAGTGAGTTAAAATTGTCCACATATACATAAGTCTAACAGTTGCAGATCAGTGGGGATTGAAAATGGACGAAATCGATCCAGAGTAAAAAAAATCCCTTACTACGACTGAAAATACTCCTTAATATTTAGTGAATTTAAACATTTTTTGTTTGTCATTTTCCATCTTATATTAAAATTTGGTACACACACTATGCCACAAAATCTACAAACGATAGTAAATTATGAATAAAATAGGAGGTATTACTGTTGTATTGTTCAGACACGACAAAGGGGTAAAATCGAAGTTGGAGAATAATCTCCAGTCTCCAGAAAATAAATAAAGAATAATTTGTAACGTTTCATTCCTTGTCTGTCAACGCGAAACAGAAAGCTTTTGGGACAAAAAGGGATAAAAATGGTAACAATCAAAATATTTACAGAAATAAGAAATTCAGTTTATAATTGCGTAGACATGTAAAATATATGGACATTGGAAAAGAGCGATGAAAATGGTACGGCTGAAGTTAAAATCATGAAATACGGTCTGTACATCCGCTGACTGTGTAGACTCGTAAAATAAACTTTAGAAATTCACACTTTTAGGGGTGGTCGGACCGCTCTGATTGCGAGATACATATACTGCGGAATCCTCTCCGTGGTGGATGCTAAATAAGATTTGGTCCGGACAAAGTGTTTTTACTTGTTTTACTAAAAATAAAAATTTCAGCTTGAGCTTTTTGGTTGGTACCATTTTTTACCACTTTTTGCACTTACAAGACTTAAAATCTGTTTTATTTTCCTAAAAATGAGCTAATGGAGGAATTTTCTCTCCTTGTTAGGGACAAAATGTTCCCTCTTCATCGATTTCCAATTCCAAACGATCTAAAACTATTGAACACATTCTTCAAAATGCTGGACCTCTTAGCTGCATTCATTAAAATGCTAGAGTGCTTTCAACAGCTAGACCGTCTTATAATTTTATTACGATCAAGAATATCAGTACTTTTATTGTCACAGGTCGATATTTCACAGTGTCTGATTAACCCACATGTAGATAACCAACAGTTATATACATTAGGGTCACGAATACACCTCTCAGAAGTGAAGATTGTTGTTTAGTGATGATCTGCAAAATATTTCGTCGTTGTGTCAAGCCGTCTATGAGTTAAATGCTCCTGAAAATAATTCTAAAAATCATGTAACTTTTTATACCCTCCACTTCCAGGATGGGGGTATACTAACTTTGTCATTCCGTTTCTAACACCTTGAAATATCGACCTGAGACCCTATAAAGTATATATATTCTTGATCGTCATAAAATTCTAAGACGATCTAGCCATGTCCGTCCGTCTGTTGAAAGCACGCTAGCATCTAAACGAAAGGAGCTAGAATGTTCAAATTTTCCATAAATGCGTCTTATAGTCGTAGATCGGTTGGGATTGAAATGGGGCGAAATCAGCCCAAAGGGAAAATTTTTTTCCTTCACAAGGACTAAAAATACCCATAATAATCCCTAATATTTTAGCGTATTTAATCATGTTTTTTGAATACGTCTGTTTAAATTTGCTTGATATTTGGTACGCGCATTCCCCTTATAGAAAAAACATGCACCATGAAGTGATTCTTATTTGTAGGGAGTGAAATGGGACAAAAAAGGGATAAAAATGGTACATATTAAACGACAACAGCTAGAAACACGAAATTCGGTGTGTACATTCCTCTAATTGAGTAGATACATAATATAAAAGTATTTTTTCCAAATTCGTACTTTTAAGGGGTAAAATGGGAATAGAGGGATAAAAATGGTACCAAAAAACGGCTGTACCTAGAATAATGAATTTCGGTGTATACATTCCTCTGATTGCATAGACAAGTAAAATACACGGGTTTTTCAAAATTCGTACTTTTTGGGGTTAAAATGAAAAAAAAGGGATAAAAATAGTACCAATCAAATGACCGCAGCTGGAGTCATGAAATTCGGAGTATACATTCCTCTGACTGTGTAGGCACGGAAAATAAACTGATTTTTCGAATTTCCTACTTTTTGGGGCCAAAATAGAAAAAGGGGATAAAAATAGTACCAACGAAATGACCGCAGCTAGAGTCATGAAATTCGGAGTATACATTCCTTTGACTACGTAGACATGAAAAATAAAAGGTTTTTTCCAAATTCGTACTATCAAGGGATACAATGGGTACGGAGGGATAAAAATGGTACCAACCAACCGGCTATACCTGGAATAACGAAATTCGGTGTATACATTCCTCTGATTGCGTAGACACTTAAAACAAACAGACTTTTCGAAATTCTTATTTTTTGGGGTTAAAATGAAAAAAGGGGATAAAAATAGTACCAATAAAATGACCGCAGCTAGAGTCATGCAATTCGGAGTATACATTCCTCTGACTGCGTATACACGGAAAATAAACGGATTTTTCGAAATTTTTACTTTCATGGGATACAATGGTACAGAGGGAGAAAAATAGTACCAACTAAACGACTACAGCTAGAATAATGAAATTCTAATTGCGTAGAAACGTCAAGGGGGTAAAAATGGTACCAACAAAATGGGCGCAGCTGGAATCATGGAATTCGGTGTATACATTCCTCTGACTGCATAGACAAATTTTTTTTCCAATTTCTTAATTTTTCTTTTACGGCAAAAATTGGTTGAATCATGAAGTTAGGTTATTTTGCACTATGTACGTCTCATAATGGATTTTCAAAATTAGTACTTTTGGAATTAAAATAGAATGGAAATACAACCAACTGTAGCACCCACTATCTACCAATATTTATGATATTTAAGCTTTTTGAAAATATAAATAGAAGAATATGTATTTTTTGATTTGAAATAAATAATGGTTTGAAATAATTAAAATATTATATTCATTTATAAAATTATATTTTTAATATTTGTTTTGATTTGGCTATATAAAAAAAATATATTTTCCTGTAATATTACTGCACTTCTACGAAAATCGACATCCTCTGTGAATGCAATCCATGGTGGAGGGTATATAAAGTTTGGCCCGGCCGATCTTAACGGAATTAAACTAAAAATTGATATTTCTTGGAAACATTTTGTAAAAACTGTTATGTAAAATATATAGAAATGAGTGAGTCCTTAATGATGAATATCGGGCGAAAAATTACGGCACTGACAACATTTTAGTGAAAATAGAAAAAATACGATTTTTTAGAGCCAACATTTTCAAACCCATTTTTCAAAAATGAATAAATTTTCTTCCGATTTGCACAAGGTATTGATTGCATTTATTTATCTTTATTGATTGCATTTATAGTAATAAACGTCAACTAGTTCAACCAATTCGAAGGCAATGCAAAATATTTATAATTAAAGTGCTTTCAAGGAAAAATTCATAAAAAAATTGAAAAAAAACGCAACATAAGAAATTACACGAGAAAAAGTGATTTTGAGGGACTTTTCAGGAGCGTTTAGCGTTTAAGAATGAAATATTTTGCAAATCAAGATTAAACTATACAAACTTTCTTTCCGTGGGGTGACTGGAAATATTTTTTTATCTGTGTGGACCGCGACCCAGTCTAATATACGTATATTAATTTGTATGGTGGTTGATATTTAAAACTATTTAGCAATAGATGGTGAAAATGATGGTGGTATACTACCTTCACATGGTGGAGGGTATACATATGCATGGCATTTTAAATTTCGACTATTTTTTGTTGTTCGTGTTGCAATCCTATAATGATTTTGGAATTTTGATATTAGCTGGAATTTTATAGTGTTTTTAAAGGGGAGGGATTTTAATCTAGGTAAGATTTGTTTTGAGTTCAATCACACACAAATCAAGAGGATAATCAAGAGGATTTCTTCCCATTTAAGGAAGATAGACTTATATTGCCCAGTAGTGGTTTGTATATCGTTCTATTGTATCTTATTGAGATATAGTTGAGAATATTTCCCTATTTTAAATTAACACAATTTCCTTCCCATCATTCCAAAAAACCTACACTTTAACCACTCCAAAAAATTCGTTGGCAATTTATTTTCGTTTTTGTTTTTCGTGTGTGTGCGGCAATAATGGGTTGAGAAATTGATGCGTCTAAAATAAATAAATGCACACACTTGACTTGAAATACTTAACTTGATATCGGAGAAGTTAAATGTTCTCAAAAAGAAGAAAAGCAAAAAAAAAAAGAAGTCGCAGATCGTAAAATGAATTTGCAATCATTGAACGGTTTTGGCTTGAGTACACTTAATGTAATATAATACTAGAAGGGAACCATGGAACCAGGGAAGTGAGAGACATATGGGCATACACATATATACAGTAACGAGGCAAGAAGTTTGAACTTAAACAAAAATGATTGATAGGAGCTACAAAAGTAATAGTGAACAAAAATTAAGACAAACTTCTCAAAAATACAAAAATTCAGATTTCTTTAAAAGTTAATTTGCGATAGAACTGTCAATATCCTTCAACAATTGAAAGTGTGACAACTGTTCAGAAGATTAATTTTGCCCAGGACTTTTATTAATTGTCCTTTTGTTAGTTGGAACATTGCTGACATATTTCTGAAAACCAGCGATATTGTTGAGTTTCACGTCATCGAGCACTTGTGTTTGTTGAAATTTTTCAAAGTTTCAAAAATTATGACTAATTCCTCGAATTAACCATAATGACCTGCCTGAAGACCGATAAACCTAAACTAAACTTCAAAGCACCACCACCCCCTCACCCCCTCAACAAACATAAAGAATCATCTTCGGTTTATGACATCTTTACAACTTTCCTCAAAAACACTTCACATCCAGTCTTTGTTGTTGTCTTGCTGTGGCATCCAGACAAACTTTATTTGGTGCACAGAGGGGGGGCGGGTGAGCGAAACTACCGCCATTAAAGCGAGAACAAAACCCAAACAATAGCAACAGCTACAAACACAGCCACAGCAACAACTACAAAGGCCAGCAAAATATCAGCCACCAAGAAGACTATTTGCATAAACAACTTTTCATTATAAAAATTAATGTCAAGTATACGCCACAGTATTTCATTCATTATAAACTAAGTGAACTCGTTCACTCACACACTCACTCGCTCACTCAGCCAGCGACTCACTCTCTACACCAGCACACTTGCCGCCACCGCTCATACTCATAGTATTCACCACATGCCGCAGCATCGGGCCATCATCCAACCCCACCGATTCAGTCAACCGACAATAAAAGTCAACAGTTTATAAATAAAATACTACAGCATTCCTCAATTTACACACACTCACACATACACCCATAAATATAATCATCACACACACACACTTTAGCACACAACTACAAATTCTTTTGCAAACATTTGCTATTTCAAAGAGGAAAAAATGGCAAAAGTTTTCTTAATTTTCTTTTAAAAATCAGGAAAATTACCAACGAAAGCGAAATGTTTTCACTCGAAAGTTGAAAACGACAAAAACGTTAAACAAACACATGCACGTGCTCACTACTACTACATTTATCTATAAGCGTGTATGTGTGTCTGTCATCGAACACACAAAAGCGTTCGAAAATGAGCAAATAAATGTACAGTAGGGTTGAATAAAAGAGCAGAGGAAGGCATATTATTTTTTTAGCAGATATTGAACTTTTAGTTCACCAACCTCCTAAAGCCAATGGGGGAATAATATGTGATCATCCATAAAATCTAAAAAAGATCGAAAACCTAAAACTTCCGAACTTCTTTAATTGATCTCCTAGAGTCAAAGAAATGCCAACAATTGAAACGAAAACAAAACGAAAATCCTTTCGAAAACTACTTGAATTAGGCTCCTACAGCAAAATACAGACACACTCTAAAATTCTTTCCAAACATTAAATCGACCATAACTCTCTAAAATCCTCCTGAAGCCAAAGAGAGTATCTGATCACAAAAAAATCTACAACTCGTCCTAGAGTCAATGGAAGGATAATTCGAAATTATCAAAAAATACGAAATCTTTAGTTTGTCATAACTTCTTAAATAGCCATCATGGAGTCATAAAAATTGTGGTGTCCATCTTGTACATCATGTAGTGGTGACTAGTGCTGCCCGTTTTCGATATAATTTGTCAGCAGTTCAGTCATAAATCATGGGATTTTTATATCAAGTATCACAAAAGTATTTTTCAAAATAAGCACATTCCTGAATTGTATTCAAACACATTTTGTGATACCTTAAAAATCCAACAATTCCTAAAACGGGGAAAATAAATCCCAAAATGTTTTTTTTTTCAAAAATTACCACCATCGAAATGATCATGAATTAGATGCAAAATAAATATTATTACCAGCTATGTCCTTGGATAACATTCAATTTCTTCCTTCCTCAAATGGTGTTTTGGGATTCGAGAAAAAAATTGATTTACTTCCGCAGGAAGAACATTTTATTTGCATCCTAAAATCTTAATTAGCCCATTTCCCGCATTTGAGGAAATAATGTCGATATTTTATCAATAATATCGCTTAACATTTTACAAATAGCATTTTCAAGTGCATGGGAACGAAATTTTCGTATAGGGTCACAGCGGTAAGTTGTTCGCTTTGCACCCAGAAAGTCTTGGGTTCGAAACGTGGCTCGAGGAAAACCTTTTTATACCCTCCACCTCCGGGATGGGGCATACTAACTTTGTCATTCCGTTTGTAACACCTTGAAATATCGACCTGAGACCCTATAAAGTATATATATTCTTGATCGTCATAAAATTCTAAGACGATTTAGCCATGTCCGTCCGTCCGTCTGTCTGTCTGTTGAAAGCACGCTAGCATCTAAACGAAAGGAGCTAGAACGTTCAAATTTTCCATAAATGCGTCTTATAGTCGTAGATCGGTTGAAATTGAAATGGGGCGAAATCGGCCCAAAGGGAAAAAAATTTCCCTCACAAATACCCATAATAATCCCTAATATTTTTGCGTATTTAAGCATGTTTTTTTAATATGTCTGTTTATATTTGCTTGATATTTGGTACGCGCATTAACCTTATAACAAAAACGGGCACCATAAAGTGATTCTTATTTGTAGGTGGTGAAATGGGGCAAAAAAAGGGATAAAAATGGTACATATTAAACGACAATAGCTAGAAACACGAAATTCGGTGTGTACATTCCTCTAATTGAGTAGATACATAATACAAAAGTATTTTTTCCAAATTTGTACTTTTAAGGGGTAAAATAGGAATAGAGGGATAAAAATCGGCTGTACCTAGAATAATGAAATTCGGTGTATACATTCCTCTGATTGCATAGATAAGTAAAATACACGGATTTTTCAAAATTCGTACTTTTTGTGTTTAAAATGAAAAAAGGGGATAAAAATAGTACCAATCTAATGACCGCAGCTAGAGTCATGAAATTCGGAGTATGCATTCCTCTGAGTGTGTAGACACGGAAAATAAACTGATTTTTCGAAATTCGTACTTTTTGGAGTTAAAATGAAAAAAGGGGATAAAAATAGCACCAATAAAATGACCGCAGCTAGAGTCATGAAATTCGAAGTATACATTCCTTTGACTACGTAGACATGAAAAATAAAAGTTTTTTTTTTCAAATTTGTACTTTCAAGGGATAAAATGGGTACGGAGGGATAAAAATGGAACCAACCAAACGGCTACGCCTGGAATAATGAAATTCGGTGTATACATTCCTCTGACTGCGTAGACACGGAAAATAGACGAATTTTTCGAAATTCGTCCTTTTGGGGTTAAAATGAAACAAGGGGATAAAAATAGTACCAATCAAATGACCGCAGCTAGAGTCATGCAATTCGGAGTATACATTCCTCTGACTGCGTAGACACGGAAAATAGACGAATTTTTCGAAATTCGTACTTTTTGGGGTTAAAATGGAAAAAGGGGATACAAATAGTACCAATCAAATGACCGCAGCTACAGTCATGAAATTCGGAGTATACATTCCTCTGACTGAATGTAGACACGGAAAATAGACGAATTTTTCGAAATTAGTACTTTCAAGGGATACAATGGTACAGAGGGATAAAAATAGTACCAACTAAACGACTACAGCTAGAATGATAAAATTCTAATTGCGTAGAAACGTCAAGGGGGTAAAAATGGTACCAACCAAATGGGCGCAGCTGAAATCATGGAATTCGGTGTATACATTCCTCTGACTGCATAGACACGCAAAATAAAAAGTTTTTTCCAAATTCGTACTTTTTCTTTCACGGCAAAAATTGGTTGAATCATGAAGTTAGGTTATATTGCACTATGTACGTCTGATAATGGATTTTCAAAATTTGTACTTTTGGAATTAAAATAGAATGGAAATACAACCAACTGTAGCACCCACTATCTACCAATATTTATGGCTTTGAAAATATTTTTGAAAATATAAATATTTATTTTTTGAATTAACGTATTGGTAGCATTACCTTATAAGCGTGGTTTGAAATAATTGAAATATTATATTTATTTATAAAATTAATTTTTCAATATTTGTATTTGTTTTGGTTGGGCTATATTAAAAAAATTATATTTTCCTGTATATATTCCTGCGCTTCTACGAAAACCGACAACCTCTGTGGAATGCAACCCATGGTGTAGGGTTTTTACTTGTTTTATTTATTTTTATATGATTTCATTAATTTAAACGATTTTTTAAACATTTTATAAATTTATTCTTTTACTAATGTACTTCAAATATTTTATTAATATTTTATTAATTTCACTGTCCAACAGCATTTTTGGAATGGAGTAGATCATTTTTGTAGAATAAACTTATAATCAAGTTTATTTTTACAGTGGGTCAAAGTTTTCATTTTTTGGTCAAAGGTAGCTTTATACTAAGTGAAAAATGTTGGCAACGATTGTCTGAGAGAATTCTTACTGTTGGAACTATATTGCGGAATATTATGAGGATCATTTTTGTGGAAGATCTTAATCCCCTAGCTACTCTCTTTATGGGTCGATTTGACCTTTTTCGACTCACAACTGAGATGGTTAGAGTGCCACAGTAGCCTGCTGCTCTATCCCCAGTAGCGGCGGATTTTTTAAGATAAATTGAAAGTAGCGAATCTTTGAAGTCTTTCAAAATGAACAACATCTCTCCGACGACAACCACATGTTAAAATCATTAGTTCTTCACTAATTAAATTTTCACAACTTCCAAATCGCTTTTCACTTTAATGAAGGCAAGTAATTACAACCAAAGAGAAATTCTGTTAAAATATAAGAAAAATAAAATAATTAAAATTAATTTATCACCTTAGAGGCAAGGGAAAAAATTATGTTGGTTCAAAATCATAATTTTCTAACGGGATATTTTTTAAATACATATTACAAACAAACTTTATTTGGAATACAGTTCTAGCGAGAAAATAAAGTAAAGAAACCGCAATAAAACAAATTTGAGTGCAAAATCTTTTTAGAAACAGTTCGACAAAAGTTGAAAAAAGGAAATTTCGTATTTTCAATTTTCAAAATGTGAATATCTGAAATACGAAAATTATTTTTTTCTGCGCATTATGTACATTATCATCGTAAAATAAGTAAGGCACCGTTGCCGTTACAATTGAATTCAGGGAAAAAAGTGAAATCGGGAACAATTTTTGTATGGATAGTGTGGCCCACTTTCACTATAAGTTTTTCTATTTGATATATGACGTATTATTCTTAAAATATATCATTTCTAAGCAAAAAAAAATCGAATCGGGAGCAACATTTTTATGAAGCCTATATTGACCCTCTTTCACCATAAGTTGCTGTGGCAAATTTGAAGAAAATCGATTAAAATATGTGGTTTTGCCAAATTTGAAGAAACATCGCTTAAAATATATCATTTCTAAGAGGAAAAAGTCAAATCGGGAGCGACATTTTTATGAAGCCTATATTGACCCACTTTCGCCATAAGTTGCTGTGGCAAATTTGAAGAAAATCGATTAGATTATGTGGTTTCTCGAGCCCAAAAAGTTGAATGGACCGAAATTTGTATGGGAGCTATATCTAAAACTGAACCGATTTGACTCACTTTCACCACAGATGTTTCTAGTCAAAATAAAAGGCTTTGTGCCAAATTTGAAGCAAATCGGGAGCGACATTTGTATGGGGCCTATATCTAAATCTGAACCGATTTGCAAATTTTCGTTAGTATTGGACAATAACTGTCACCTGTACTTTGATTACAAGTATAGATGGACGGACGGACTGACAGACAGACGGACATAGCTAAATCGATTGAAAAATGAGTCTATCTCGCTACCTTTTGGATGTTGCAAACAAATGCACAAAGCCATAATACCCTAGTGAAGGGTATAAATATGTAAAAAACACTAATTATATTTTTCATTAAAATCGAAAAATACGAAAATAAAATAAATAAACCCTACCTAGGTAAACCGTTCAAAATTCATGGAAACAATCAACTACAAAAATATAGCTAAGATCTCAGTAAACAACTTTCTAGAACATATGAACTTCCTAGGAATGATTCTTAACACCGTTTAGGTAGGAAAAATATATCTTGCAAGACTGTTTGTGTTAATGATCAGTCCGACTACAGTGCGTATGAGTGATATTAACCTTAATCAACAGCACGTATACGCTACCTACACACACTACAGTAGTTGTGGGATAGTGCACGACATTTCGATTTTGTTATGCTAGAACCCCTAATAGTGTGAGGTTCGGAAAAAAATTTATGAGCCAAAAAATGGGGATGGTGGGGTGAGTGTACGGGGTCCTCATCGGGGTCAAAAGTGAGGGAAAAGGGGTAAAAATACACAAAAAGCCCCAAAACGGCCACGGAGTCATCCCCAGAAGAGTGAAATGTAAGACTGACCCCCATTAATTTTCCCTCCCCAACATTTTTATCTTCAATCGTTAAGGGAGCTCCCATACAAAAATTATTTTTTATAAAATTTGTTCCCACCGCTCTTAGTGGCCCAATAGCGGCCGCTAGTGGAGTTAAATGTATGACCAACCCCCAATATTTTTTCAACCCCCACATTTTCTCTGAACATACTTACCTTCTATCGTCAGCCCTTAGGGTGGTCCCAATACGAAGTTTTTATTTTTTTATATTTTTTGTTATGACATTAAGGTCTAAAATCGGCCTGGAGGCGACCCTAGCTGTGTTAAATGTAAGAACGACCTCCACTAATTTTCCCTCCCCAAACCTTTTTTCCAAGCAAGGCTGCCATACAAAAAACTAATTTTTTTATAAAATGTTCTCCCAGCACTCTAAGTGCCCCAAGAAAGCCCCTAGTGGAGTCAAATGTATGACCAACCCCCAATACTTTTTCAGTCACAATATTTTCTCAGAACATACCTACCCTCTATCGTCAACCATTAAGGTGGTCCCCACACATTTTTTTAAATCTTTATAGTTTTTTAATGAAGGAAAGTCAGCAACATTTCTCTTAATCTGCTTTGAAAATCGAGTTCGGAATTTGTACCGATATTTTTGTTAGGTCGAAAATAATGTTTATCTACAAATATTCGTGGATTTTCCATAAAGGTGTATACCACAATTTTGACGATTAACGAAGCCAACAAGCTAAATATGAGACCGCAGGTGATAGTTAATTACAATTTATGACAAATTGTTCAACTTTTTTCCTATATATTGAGATTCTCAAAAGTCCTTTTGGGTCTGCTCTTTTGCTACACCTGACTGTTGGGCTTAAATTCTTTTGTACCCTTGGCATACCGTTGAACAATCATAAGACCAGACAATTGGGAATAGTTGAAACTGCAATGAAGTGGAAAAAAAGTTGACGTTGCATGTGAGCCAAAGAACAAACAATACCGAAGGAATACAATCAAACATATTGTATGGAGGATGGAGCAAGGGCCCGGCCGAGGCAATAGGCAGACTGTTGAAGCAAAATCACACACACTCACGCAAACAAACACTCATAGAAAAGGAAGACATCAACAGTAGCAGCAAAAGCAAACACCAGCCCCCAACACCAGTCATACATACAGTGTTTGAATTGAATGCCAATGTGGGTGAGAGTATGAGGATCCGAAGGGCAGACCGTAGGCAGTAGTTAAAGCCGGCTAGGCTAGAGTCTGGCGAGCCTAGCACAATGGCGAGCCTTACAACCAACGAACGGTGTACAGTAGGGCGTACCTCAAAAAAAAGTTCGCCGTACACCTTCGAATATGAAGTATTATTGAAAGGTAGTTTCAAAAAAAATTTTTTATTTTTTTATGCCGAACGTAGGGGTCGCGCTTTTACATTTTTCTATATAACTTGTATTTATAAACGGATTTTAAAGTGTGATACATCGATGTTTTTGTCTCGACGAGGCCGATTTTTTTGTCTTTGAAGTCATTGAGCTCAAGCACCCCCTTCTGGTACTTACCCATCATTTCTCAGTTGCTACTACCCTAATGTACCACTCTAATAATCGAAAATTAAAGCTCGCATAAAATCATGAATCATGTTTGAGCTCAATGACTTCAAAGACAAAAAAATCGGACAAAAACATCGATGTATCACACTTTAAAATCCGTTTATAAATGCAGAAGTTATATAGAAAAATGTAAAAGCGCGACCCCTACGTTCGGCATAAAAAAATAAAAAAAAATTTTTTGAAACTACCTTTCAATAATACTTCATATTCGAAGGTGTACGGCGAACTTTTTTTTTTTTACTTGTAACCTGGTACGCTCTAGTGTACAGCCAACGGAAGCAGCAGCTGTTACAGTTCGATGTTGCTGTTGTTGTTACTGTTACTACTACTGTTATTGCCCCGTTGTTGCCGCTTGCAACAAACATGCAAAGTTTAAACAGACGCAGAAAAAAGGGCAAGAAAACGTACAGCAAAAGTTAGCAAACAAATGAAAATCGTAATGATGGCCAGGACCAAGACCAGGACGACAACACGACAACATCATCATCGTCATCATCTCTCACACACCCACCCGCCCCCTCCTGCATCATGTGGAGCGGAAACAACGCCGCATACAATGACAACTTAAACATACACATATTGTTATGTTCCTATCGAGGGCGCCTACAGCATCCGTTCGTTCACTGGAGATAAACAATTGCTGTATTTTTCCACCTTCAGCGTTCAGAGTTTTCCCCGCCACCCTGCCTCAATTAGAATACCCCTTGGATCTTGGCTCGATGGCGGCTCATATGTGGCAGAGGGGGCGGGGGAGTCCCTGTAAGGTTAGGGTTGAGATTTTGTTCGCACGACATGAAGCACAAAAAATACTTTTACTTCAATGTCTATGTCATCAGCCTCCTCCATCTATCCTGGATAGGAGGTGGTGCTTTCCCGTTCGACGTTTGGCAGGGCATTCCCTTTCGCCAATGATTGAGGTGGTCGTCGTGGTGGTGGCAGTGGTGTCGTTGTAGCTTGGTAATTGTGGAGGAGCAGCAAACACAGCCCAGGAATACAAACAGAGAGGAAAAAATTGAGAAAAAAAATGGAGAAAATGCGCTAACGTCGCATAATTCAATCGAAAAATGCCGCATTGCCAGAAATTGCACATTCATGGTGAATGTTGAATGTGCCAAAAGTTTGTAGACAATACCAAAATGAGAGTGATAATAGTTTGGTAGGAGGTCGCGGGCCCGGCTGGGCCATGCCGTGCCGGGTGGCCAGGCACAGAGGAACTGAACTGGCTTTGGCCGGGCGTTGACGGTTTTGTTTTATATGTTTTGCCATCGTTATGTGCGCAATTTTATTTGCGTCGTCGTCGTCCTCATCGTCGTCGTTTTTTGTTCATTTCACTGGAGAAATAACTAAATAAAAACGATATAATGAAATCGTGCGGAAACGTTATTGTTTAACGAGGGAAATATTTAAATTGTGGCAGTACTTCTGGTTGGGGTTAGGTGGGAAACTCTGAAATTCCTGGTAATTCGAATAGAAGAAGCAAGGTAGTCACCTGTACGTGCAAGACAGAAAATAAGATCAACAACCGTCGTGGTTAAGGACGAATTCCAAGTTAAATAAACGATAAATATTCGAAGGTCCTCCGATGTATAGGATGGGTCCTTGAAGATTTTAAATTAGAATTGGCTATAAAAAAGGTACTGATATATTTTTTTTTAAATTTCCGATTTTATTGGAAAGGTTGAACTTTGTCAACCCAATATGCGGCAATTTTGCTTATGGACATAGCCACCGAGATGAAAATGAGCTTCATCGAAAGCATGAACAATTTCCATGTAAATTTCTTACAGTTTGCGTTAAATACTCACTACTTTGGAAGTAAGTTTTTAATATTTTCCAATTTTGTTCGAGCTTATAGCGTCCATGTCAAACATAAACCTGAAGATAAAAACAAATATTAACATAATTCTGCACTTCAAAGACAAAGTAATCGGTAGTTCAAATTTGAAATGTTACATGGCCCACCCTATATATTTGAATTGCTAAATGCGTTTGATATTACAAACTATTAAGGGGGTTTTGGAACCAGTCATATATATATATATAAAGTGAACATTTTGAGATGCGATTAAAATGTGCTTCCAATGGAAGTACTTCCAATTTTTTTGCTGTGTGAATTTTGATCGCTTTTGAGGAAGTTCTTGTAAACAACTTCCAAAAAGCAGATAATATGTTATTACCCTGCAACATTTTATGAATATCATTTTCACAAGTGAATGGGACCGAATTTTTAGCATGGGGTCACATAGGTAAGGTGTCCACTTTGCACCCAGAAGATATCGGGTTCGAATCGTTGATCGGAAAAAAACTTTTTTATACACTCCACGAGAGTATTATGTCTTTGTGTGTTTGTTTGTAACACCCAAAAGGAAACGAGTTAGACCCATCGTTTATTATACAGATCGGCTTAGAATCACTTTCTGAGTCGATTTAGCAATGTCCGTCTGTCTGTCCATATATTGTTGTAATCAAATTACAGGTCACAATTACAGTCCGATCTTAACAAAAATTGGCACAAATAAGTGTTGTGGATCAAGGACGAACGCTATTTAATTTGAAGTAAATCGGTTCAGATTTAGATATAGCCCCATACAAATGTCGCTCCCGATTTGACTTGATATAGAAATAAAAAAATATATATATATATATATATATATATATATATATATATATATATATATATATATATATATATATATATACAAATGTTGCTCCCAAATGTTTAACCAATTTAGGCCAAACTTTACATATTATACTTCTTCTATAAACATACATGCCGAAAGCGGGACACATCGTTCCATGCTTCTATATACCCCCATGCAGATGTCCTTTCCGATTTAACATTTTTTGTCAAACACATACATTTACAGGATACAAAAATCCTTACCGATTTCACTTTTTTACAAAATTGAATTGTAATGAGATAGGAAGTGGAGTGTAACATAGAGTCGACTCCGACCGACTTTAGCCTTTCCTTACTTGTTTTTTATTACTTTTATTAATTGTTTATTAATAAAAGTAATAAAAAATTAATAATTTGTATAATTTTAACAATTTAAAAATATTTGCTTGAAAAATACGAATTTATTGCTTTATTAATGTACTTCAAATATTTCATTTTTTATTATCTACACTGTCCAACAGCATTTTTGGAACAGAGTAACGACCATCCAATTCTGAAAGAATAAAAAATAAATATCGGCAGTCAATACCTTTCGAATGATGCCTAATGATGAACATCTGAACCGCAGCGCTTATTTTTGTAAAACGAGTTTGAAAATTTTGACTTTGTTGAAAACGAGTTTGAAAATTTTTTCTGTCCGATATTTATTCACAAATCAATCAAAAAAGAAGTAAATGCTCCTTTGCAGAAGCTTTTATTAAACAATGGTCACTATATATTCACGTAATCACATTATAAAACCCTCATTGTCAAAATGAAGTACAAATAGTATAATTGGGGTAATTCTGTGAATAATTAATTTTTTCATATTTAGTTGGTTATTATGAGATCTGAACTGAATTATTCTTTTTGATCTCGAATTTCTTTTGACCTGTCTGACAATCAAATGTTAATTAAATCGGGAATCCACTGTAGACATACATTTTTATATTTGGATAATATAAGATAATTTCCTTAATGTTCGACAGTACATTGACCGATAAAGTAATCGTCCTTGTTTTGATATAATTTTCAGAATTTCAATCGGAAGAACTGGACAAAAATATTTAGCTAAATTTTCGTGTTCATCTAAATAATATGTCCTCTGTCAGTTACATTTACCACCCTTTCCTCACTGTACAATTTGACAGAAATTAATTTTTTGAATCTCATTCAAGAATAATAATACACAATATTCTTATAACAAAGAAAGAGAATAAAATTAAATTGAAAGTGGTAACAATACAATGCCAAGGAAAATAGCAGTAGCAGGATTTAATTTTGTAGAGGTAATGAAAAACATAGCCCAACTCCTCGCTATACATTGGGATGGATCGCCAAATGCTAACACTAGGCAAACATGTGGGTGCCTACGTGTGTCTACGATTGTTAGTGACTATATAAAGATGTAAAATGTAAATAAAAGAGGACCTTTACATATAGACATTGTTTTTTTGCGTTAGGATGTTAGAATAAAATAGTTTTCTCTTAATAGGATTTTCCACACAGCAAAAAATGATTTTTTCAAAATAAAAAATATTTCTTGTAAGTTATAAAAAATAAAAAATATATTTCTTTCAATTTTTCTATTTGTTATGAGTTGTTCGTAACAGCAAAAATGATGTAAAAATAATTATTTTGTTCTAAATTTCTAGGAGACTGTTCCCAAATATTTTTTAGGTTACGATGTTAAATATTAAAAAATAAATCAAAATATATATTTTTTATTATACCCTACACCACTTCGTGGTCAAGGGTATTATAAGTTAGTTTCGCGCCAAATGTTTGTAACACCAAGAAATAATTGAGCTAGACCCACCTTTAAGTATACGGATCGGCTTAGAATCACCAGCTGATTCGATTTAACGATGTCTGTCTGTCCGTCCGTCCGTCTGCTGTCCATCTAAGCTTGTTCGCAATCTACAGGTCGCAATGGTTGTCTGATTGTCATCAAACTTGGCAGAAGCTATTTTTTCTGGCCAAGGACCATCGGTATTGAATTTGGAGGAAATCGCTCTAGAAACGACATATTGTACCCGATTTTCTTTAAATTTTGCAGAACATCTTATAATCCAACACGTATGCAAAAATTTTGTAAGATCTGTTCAGATTTAGATATAGCCCCCATACAAATGTCGCTCCCGATTTCACTTTTTCCGCTTTAGAAACCACATATTGTACCCGATTTTCTTTAAAATTGGCACAACATTTTATAATCGAAATAGAAACATCTATGCTGAAAGTGGGTATGATCGGTTCAGATTTAGATATAGCCCCCATACAAATGTCGCTCCAGATTTGACTTTCTCCGCTCTAAAACCCACATATTGTATCCGTTTTTCTTTAAAATTGGCACAACATCTTAAAATCCAACTAGAAACACCTATGCAAAAATTGGGTATGATCGGTTCAGATTTAGATATAGCCCCCATACAAATGTCGCTCCCGATTTGACTTTTTCCGCTCTAAAATCCACATATTGTACCCGATTTTCTTTAAATTTGGCAGAACATCTTATAATCCAACTAGAAACACGTATGCAAAAATTGCGTAAGATCGGTTCAGATTTAGATATAGCCCCCATACAAAAGTCGCTCCCGATTTGACATTTTCCGCTCTAGAAACGACATATTGTACCCGATTTTTTGATCTAAAAAATAAAGCAAAATATTTGTTTCCAATATTTTTTCGAGAGAGCAAAATTTTTTTTAGTAAGCTATGCCTAAATAATTCTTTAGGTTAGGGTGTAAAAATATTTAAAAAATAAAACAAAATATTTTGTATGAGCTTTTTGTCACAGCATAATAATGATAATAAAATGATATTTATTTAGGAGTCTGTTCCTAAATATTTTTTAGGTTATGATGTTAAATATTAAAAAATAAAACAAATTATTTTTTACTTTTTCTATTTTTTATTAATTATTTCGAAACAGCAAAAAATGATTTCTTAAAAAAATATATAATATAAAATATAATGATTTCTTAAAATATAATATATGTTTTTTAGTTTGGGATGTTAAATATTAAAAATAAAACAAAATATTTTTTTATTTTTTCTATTTTTTATTGATTTTTTCGATTTTTTTCTCAATTTTTAGAGACTGTTCCTAAACAATTCTTAAATTTAGGATGCAAGATAATAAGACAAAATATTTTCCCAACTTTTTCGATTCTATATCTATTTTTCTATTCTCTTTTTCTATTGAAAAAAGGCAACAAAATATTTTTTCCAGTTTTTTCTAGTTTTTTTTACTATTTTTCGTTAAAACAAAAAATTACATGCTTCGACAAAAAAATATTTTTTTCTCAATTTTCAGGAGACTGTTCCTCGGGAACAAATTTTTTATTTTTTATTGATACCAGTTTCAACATTTTCCATCGCACGATCCACCCTACTACACACACACACAATACAAGTGCAATAACTTTCCAAATAACAACAACAGCAATTACATTTAAAGCCAACAACAAATCCCATAATAAACACAAAATAAGTTGCTAACCCAGTTATGTACGAAGGATCATAACCATGCCTTCCCATCTCCTCACCCTTTCTGGCAGTCCCAATGTCCTTAACGACTTACACACACCCACACAACCACACATACATACACTCCAACACCAGGCAAGTGCGAAGCGAAGACAAATAAATGATGCTCCATTCTGCCTGTTGGCGGGGAAAGAGGAAACCCCCATTTAAGAATGTTTTGCCTATAGCCCTCACCGGATAGCTTGACTCCATCGGCCTCTCTCCACGCTTCTTACAG
This sequence comes from Polietes domitor, assembly GCA_947397865.1. NCBI lineage: Eukaryota > Metazoa > Arthropoda > Insecta > Diptera > Muscidae > Polietes > Polietes domitor. Next base: position 152,175,936 of record OX377621.1, on the reverse strand, counting down.
GGTCCTTGCAAAAATTTATTATGACTTTTTTATATGCGTTGCTTTTCTACTATGTTTTTTTATATAAATTTTATTATTATTATTTTTGTTTTCTTGTTGTTTTTGCCTGTTGGTATGTTGCCCCGCTGATGTTGTTGTTGCAATTTTCATATTTTTCCCGCTTCAACACCAACGCTAAAGTGGTGTTAAAGTTTTGTGTTTTTTCTGCTGTTCTTGGCTAAATATCCTCCACACACACACACTCTCACACATTTTGTTAGCCCTCTCCTGCTAGCCCTTGCCACCAGAGGCCAGTGCTGGTACTACTCACTCGTCGCATTGTGCCATCTTTGGCTGCCCCAACCGCCCTTCCGCCACCACTCATCATTTCCTTTAATAGCATTTTTGTCATTTCAGATTTTTATCAGTTGGAAAAAGTAAGCGGCGGGCGGGTGGCAGGGGCTATGCCGAGCAAAACAAAAAATGCGTTCCTTTTATGATTTTATTTTTCTCCATTTTATAATTTTCAATTTGCATTTTATTTTTCTTTCTCGACTCCCTCTTGTTTTCCATATAATCCTTTTTTTTCAGTTTTTTTATTTGGTTCATTTAATTATTTTCTTTTTGCTTCGTGTATTGTCAAGTGTTTTGTTGTACTGTGGGTGGGGTGGTGTAGGTGGGAGTTGCTGTCTTCTTTTGGTGTCTATGCGCTAACAACTTTTGCAAATTAAGGATATGCTATATAATAGAATTAAGGATTTAAGTTATCATTAAGAAGGCTATCAGAGAAATGACTAATGACCACAAGATATGGAAATTACCAGAATGCTAACATTAACATGGACATTAGCGTTGTCAATGTATTTTATTGGTTTCAGCATCTATTGCTTTAAAATGTACCTCACGGACGTTCATTCAAAATTTCTGCTCTAAAGATTTCATGCAGGAGCGGAGGACGATTTTCGGCTTGAAAATCGACTCATAGTCGAGTCCAAAGATTGTTAGCATGGCTAAGAGTAAGATTAACACCAAAGCTTTGAGCACGATCGGCAACAATAACAATTCCATGAGCAGCAGAAGCAGCAAGTACAAGAGCAACAGTGGAAGAACAACAAAAGCAAGATAAAGGAATCTTCAGGACCGAGAACCGGGAAAACAAGAAACCTCCACTCTTCGAAGTGAGCTTTGGACATGCATCAGAGGAAACAAGTAAGGAAAGGCTAAAGTCGGGCGGGACCGACAATATACTACCCTACACCACTCCCTGCTTATATACCTCGCTTTGAATACTAAACCCAGGTGTTTCATGTAGTTCATATAAATTATACTACAAATCTTTAGAAAAATTTAAAGAATATGGTAAATAATAAGATAGTTGATCCAATTTTCCGGCAGATATTCTGAGTAAAATAAATATAACATCTGGAAAATTGATCAAGATCTAAAGACAAATACAGATTATACAACGGTAATAGGATGAATCGGACGGACATTTGAAAGGGGTCTATAACAACACTTAGGACCTGTGTCAAAATATGGTGCTATATAGTTCTCATTCACGGTAGGTATTCCTAGTTGAAATATATCAGTATCTGCAAAATTTGATCAAGCTCTGATGTAAGATGTAGTTTCTAGAGTTGTAATAGAGTAGAATGGGGCCCCATTTGGGTTATACTAAAATATGGAACCATATAAAGGGTGATTTTTTAAGAGCTTGATAACTTTTTTAAAAAAAAAAACGCATAAAATTTGCAAAATCTCATCGGTTCTTTATTTGAAACGTTAGATTGGTCCATGACATTTACTTTTTGAAGATAATTTCATTTAAATGTTGACCGCGGCTGCGTCTTAGGTGGTCCATCCGCTTAGTCCAATTTTGGCATTTCCACGTTTTTGAGTAACAGAGACCCAATTGGTGCGAACGGCGACGAATCGAAAATTGGTGGTCATCATTAACACTGGCCGATACAGCTGCGATATTTTCTTCAGTTCGCACTCTACGTAAGCGTGTTGGTGGTTTAATGTCCAACAATGTAAATTTGGTGCGAAATTTAGTCACAATAGCCCGAATAGCCGCTTCAGTGGGTCGATTAAACTGACCATAAAATGGAAGCGCGCAATGAACTTTCTTAACAGAGCACGCATTTTGATAATAAAATTCAATAATTTGCAAGCGTTGTTCGTTTGTAAGACGATTCATGATGAAATGTCAAAGCATACTGAGCATCTTTCTCTTTGACACCATGTCTGAAATCCCACGTGATCTGTCAAATACTAATGCATGAAAATCCTAACCTCAAAAAATCACTCTTTATTTGACTTTCATAGTATGTATTCATAGATGAAATATAATATAATCTGCAAAATTTGATAGACTTCCGATGTAAAATGTGGGTCCTAGAGTGGTAATAATAAAAATGGGGGCCATTTTTAAGGGAGCTACATTAAAAAGTAGGCCCTTATAGATCACTTTAAAAGTAGGTATTCTTTATTGAAATATAAGATGATCTGCAAAATTTTAAGAAGATCCAATGTAAGATGTGGGTTCTAGAGCGATAACAGTGTGAACTGGGGCCCATTTGTATGGGGGCTACACCAAAACATTCCCCTATATAGCTGGCTTTCAAAATAGGTGTTTCTAGTCTAAATGTTACATTGTGTGGGAAATTTGATCAAGATCAAGATATAAAATGTGCATTTTAGTGCCGTAATATTGTAAATCGGAGGTACATTTGTATGGGGGATATATCAGAACATAGACCCATGTGGTCCACTTTCCGGTGAGCTAATTCTAGTTCAAATATAACACGATCCTGAAAATTTGGCCATGATCCCATGTAAAATGTGTATTCCAGAGCAGTAATAGTGTAATTTCTAGGGATATTTTTATGGAGGTTATATCTAAATCTGAACCGATTTTCTTCCAATTCAATACCAAGCGTCATTGGTACAAAAAACTAACTTCTGCCAAATTTCATGACAATCGGACCACAATTGCGACCTGTAGAGTGCGAACATGCTTAGATGGACCGCAGACGGACGGACGGACGGACAGACAGACATCGTTAATTGGATTAAGCTGATTTTAAGCCGATCCGTATACTTAAAGGTAGGTCTTGTTGTTACAAACATTTGGCGGAAAACTAACTTATAATACTCTAGTCCACGAAGTGGTGTAGGGTATAAAAATCTGTAAGCATTGCCGAAGGACAGCAACGCACCTAAGCTGTGGTCGGTTTAGGGCATATCCCAGAGGCGAGGATGTTTAAGACGTCCGAAGGACAGCAGCGCAGGTAAATTTTGCTCTGCATAACCGGCTGTGGGCATATATCACAGAAAAAAAGTAAAAACGGCGTTAAGTACGGCCGGGACGAACTTTATATACCCTCCACCATGAATTGCATTCGATTTTCGTAGAAGTGCATTAATATTAAAGGAAAATATATATTTCTTATTTTTAGTTTCTAGTTGAAATATAGGATATTTTGAAAGATTTGAAGAAGATCTGTTAAAATATGTAGTTTATAGAGCACAAAAAGTAAAATCGGGAGCGAAAATTTAATGGGAGCTATATATAAATGTGAACTGATCTGACCTATTTTCACCATAGGTCTTCCTAGCAGAGATACAAGCCGACCGATTTTAAGCCGATGGTATTTTGATTTAAAAGTCGCATTTATATAAGTCAATTCCAGTATGCGTGGCCATGAGTTCCTATAAAAAACAATTAACTCCTCTATTGTGCTTCTTTAGTGTGTCAAAGTAGGTAGAGCTTATTATGATATGATATTATTATGATATTCAAGATGTCTGGTCAAATATGCCTCACATGAATCGCTGCAATTGCAAATATATTTATTAAGTTCATCCATATTATAAATTTTGGGAATGGATTTCCACTCCCAAAAAATAATAAATATTAAATTATGGGAACATTGGCTAATATTAACGAATATTGAACTACTTGTCAAAAAATAAAAGAAAAGGTATTAAAAACCAATACGAATTGTTCCTTCCATTTTCCCAAAATTGTCAAATAAATAGGGGTGGTAAAAAACAGAACGAGCCGGCAAATCAGCCGAAAGTCGCCGCCGCCGAGCCGCTCTGCTTCCTAGTTGAAATATAAGATGTTTTGCCAATTTTGAAGAAAATTTGTTGTAATATGTGGCATCTAAAGTGAAAATAGTCAAATCGGGAGCGACATTGCGTCCTTCGTCCACAAAATTTACTTGTGCATATTTTTGTTAAGATCGGACAATAATTGCGACCTGCAATTTGATTACAACAATAGATGGACAGACGGACATTGCTAAATCGAGTCAGAAAGTGATTCTAAGCCGATCTGTTTAATAAACGATGGGTCTAACTCGTTTCCTTTTGGGCCCTAGTGGAGGGTATAAAACATGTTTAAATACTCTAAAATGTTAGGGGGTATTATGGGTAACGCCCGACGTTGTAGAAACAATTTTATTATTGTTGAAATTGTCTAATGGAAATTTATTAAATTTTCTTTGTGTGTTCTAAAATTTACTACAACCCACTCGTACGTTTATTCCCTATACGAGCAGCAGGGCTAACAAAGAAGAGGTTAGAGCAAGCAGAAGAATGCTCTTTAAAACTATTTCTTTGAGTTGCCATTGTTGTTTCTATTACCCCTTTGTTTGCTGGAATTGTTTTAAATTTCGTTACTTCACTTACTCTTCAATTCTTTTTTAGTTTTTGTAGAATTTTTGCAATTATTTTGTTAAGCTCAGTTGGTTGGCAGAGGGTGTAACAAAGTGGAGTGATTAATGAAATTTTTGATAAATGAAAAAAACTAATAATAAAAAAACAGTTATATAATATATATAATAAAGCAAGAACTTTAAATAAGACTAATTAACACAATATAAATAAATTTCAGATGCTAAAAATGATCAGCGATTCTGCTTAAAAAGGAAAACCAATTCCATCATCCCACTGCGGCTGCATCCTTTCCATGATTTGGTTAACTTTCCAACATTTTCACGTTGTGTCCTTTTTCAAGAGTGAAATGCCAGAATAAATACGTTTCTTTTTCCCCCCCTTGTTGCGGGAGATGAAAAAGACATCCTGCCATTGTATTGGGGGGGTTAGTATTGTTGTTTTGCTGTGTCGCTGCGCTCTATGAGAAAATTGGGTTAAAGTTGTTGCCATGCTTCGTTAAAAACACTCAATTAAATATTTTTCTCTGTTGTTTGCCGTTGTTGTTATATCCCAAACAAAACTAAAACTAAATGAAATTTGTTAATTGTAAACCAAAGGCACACTTGAGGCTAACACAAAGTAGCGTCGAAACAAAGCCAAAACAATTTTGTGGCACATCGTCCTCCGGTATGTTGCTGTTGATGTTTTTTGTTGTCGTTCGACTCTAGAAATTGCATGTTTTTTTGCGAATGTTTAATGAATGTTTCAACAGTGCTCTTTGGATTTCAAATATAAATAAATGAAACAAAAGTTAAATTAGGTTGATAGCATTGTTTGCAAATGAAAATGTCAACTTATTTTTCAACTTCCACTCCAGAAAAAGGATACAATAGTGGGCAATTCTATGCAACAAAAATGGCAGCACAATTGCAGCGACAAGAGTAACAATATGAGCAGCAGCAAGAGTAACAGCAAGAGTAAAAGCGAGAGCAATGAGAAGATAGAGATCAACAATAAGATCTTCATTCAGAGTACCAACGAGATCATCTACAATATCCAAATTCATCAAAACAGATGCTGATGAATTTTGCTAGATTTGCAGATTTTTCATTTTTGCCTAAAAAATAGGTGAGTTCACAAAGTGGGGAAAATGTGTTCCAAAATTTGGGATTTTTACTAAAATACTTAAAATCATTAAAACAGATAAAAATGCTGATAAATTTTGCTAGATTTGTAGATTTTTAACTTTTTTCCAAAAAAAAAAAAAATAGCCGAATTCCCAAAGTGGGGAAAATGTGCTCCAAAATTTTGAATTTTTAATAAACAATAAAAGTGCTGATAAATTTTGCTAGATTTGCAGAATTCTTCTCTTTTGCCTAAAAATAAATGAATTACCAAAGTGGGGAAAATGTGTTCCAAAATTTGGGATTTTTACTAAAATACTTAAAATTAATCGAAAAAAATAAAAGTGCTAATAAATTTTGCTAGATTTGCAGATTTTTCATTTTTGACCAAAAATAGCTGAATTCCCAAAGTGGGGAAAATTTGTGATTTTTACTAAAATAGTTAGAATTCGTTAAAACAAATAAAAATGCTGATCAATTTTGCTAGATTTGCAGATTTTTTGTCCAAAAAATAGTAGAATTTCCAAAGTGGCGAAAATGTGTTCCAAAATTTTTACTAAAATACTTAAAATTTATCAAAACAAATAAAAATGCTGATAAATTTTGCTAGATTTGCAGATTTTTCATTTTTGACCAAAAATAGCTGAATTCCCAAAGTGGGGAAAATTTGTGATTTTTACTAAAATACTTAGAATTCGTTAAAACAAATAAAAATGCTGATCAATTTTGCTAGATTTGCAGATTTTTTGTCCAAAAAATAGTAGAATTTCCAAAGTGGCGAAAATGTGTTCCAAAATTTTTACTAAAATACTTAAAATTTATCAAAACAAATAAAAATGCTGATAAATTTTGCTAGATTTGCAGATTTTTCATTTTTGGCCAAAAATAGCTGAATTCCCAAAGTGGGGAAAATGTGTTCAAAATTTGGGATTTTTACTAAAATACTTAAAATTCATCGAAACAAATAAAAGTGCTGATAAATTTTGCTAGATTTGCAGATTTTTCATTTTTGCCTAAAAAATAGGCGAGTTCCCAAAGTGAGGAAAATGTGTTCCAAAATTTGGGATGTTTACTAAAATACTTAGAATTCACCAAAACAAATAAAAATGCTGAAAATGTTGCTAGATTTGCAGATTTTTCACTTTTGCACAAAAATAAATGGATTCCCAAAGAGGGGAAAATGTGTTCCAAAATTTGGGATTTTTACTAAAATACTTAAAATTCATCGAAACAAATAAAAGGGCTGATAAATTTTGCTAGATTTGGAGATTTTTCACTTTTGCCTAAAAATAAATGAATTCCCAAAGTGGGGAAAATGTGTTCCAAAATTTTGGATTTTTAATAAACAATAAAAGTGCTGATAAATTTTGCTAGATTTGCAGATTTTTCACTTTTGCACAAAAATAAATGGATTCCCAAAGAGGGGAAAATGTGTTCCAAAATTTGGGATTTTTACTAAAATACTTAAAATTTATCAAAACATATAAAAATGCTGATAAATTTTGCTTGATTTGCAGATTTTTCATTTTTGGCTAAAAATAGCTTAATTCCCAAAGTGGGGAAAACGTGTTCCAAAATTGGGGATTTTTACTAAAATACTTAAAATGGGATTTTTACTAAAATACTTAAAATCATTAAAACAGATAAAAATGCTGATATATTTTGCTAGATTTGTAGATTTTTATTTTTTTTTTTTCAAAAAAAAAATAGCTGAATTCCCAAAGTGGGGAAAATGTGTTCCAAAATTTCGGATTTTTAATAAACAATAAAAGTGCTGATAAATTTTGCTAGATTTGCAAATTTTTCACTTTTGCCCAAAAATAAATGAATTCCCAAAGTGGGGAAAATGTGTTCCAAAATTTGGTATTTTTACTAAAATACTTAAAATTCATCGAAACAAATAAAAGTGCTGATAAATTTTGAGCTGGAGTCACCAAATTCATGGATCTGATCTGACTATCCGAGTAGATGTTGAAGCCATTGTTTGTTAGAAGACTGCGCCGTAGGCACACTTCTCTAATTGACAAAACTCTAACAGCTTGGTTTGGTTTTAAGGACGAGAATGCTCCTGCATTCTGAACACTCGGAGACCCAGTTGGATCCATTGTGCAAATCCTCTCCTCCTATCGGATAGTTTTTGAGCCGTGACAACATTCAGTTCCTTTCAGTGTAGCCTAACCCGATCTATCCTACCATCAACATTGGAGGCCTCTGATTAGAATTTATTGAGGTGGACCCACCAACTTCATTTAGCTGATCTGATACTCCGAGTAGATGTTGGTGACATTGAAAATCGTTAGAAGACGTTGGCGTAAACACTATTCTCTAATTGGCAAAACTTTGCCTGCTAGTATCAGGTAGTGTTTGAGCCACGTTATCAGTCAGTGTAGCCCATACACTGCATTAAGTCAATACTTGACGCTCCCGGCTATTTAAACCAGTCCTTACCCGTACACTCTCCATTGTCAAGTTTAGAGCCTTCTGGGGATCAGATTCTCCTGTCCGTCATCCCTAGCCAGAATGTGTATTTTAAAGGATACTTACGATGATATTGATAGCCGTTGCTAAGCAATGACTGATATGACCTGTTCGTCCAAAGGAAAATACAATTAAGACTAATCTTCTAATTTCGTGCAGTCGGTCTGCCTTCTAAATCGTTCGGTCGACCGGCATAAAATCGTACATGGCTTCCCTAGCAGTTAATCTGTATAGTCTGGCCCCCTTTTCATGGGATGCAAGTAGAACGTCTTCTCCAATGTTCTCACCAAATTAAAGTGCCATCCAGCAGAACCGGACGAACGTCCGCTACATAAAGTTTAGTTTTTTTTTTTAATTCTACTCTCCCTCTCTTGAAATATATATCTCGACCTCTACTTTATATTGAATTTGAAATAAGGTCAACTTTTCCTTGTCCCCCTACATATCCCTGATGTTGAAGTGATGCGATGTCTGATCTCTGATTACTGCTCACTTATTAAGGACTTAAAGGAATTTAAAGTTTCCCCAAAATCGAGTGGACCTTTTTTCCAGCTATCTCCATGTTGGTGTCCTTTTGTTGCTGTTTCCTGTTTGGGTGGGTGTGAGAGCGTTTTTTGTCTTTTACTTTGTCGGTGTTGTTGTTAAAGTTACCAAAATGATTTAACCTGGAGTGGAGGAGAGCTTATTACAGAGGTTTAAAGCCTTTTTCATGTTTTCATTTCGGACGGGGGTGGACTTATATTTGTCCTTTTCTAGCCCAGGAAGGTAACGGAGGGTGAGGGGGGGATTTAAAGTTTTTTTCGGCTTTTGTTTTTTAGTTTGTGAACCCGTGTCCGTTTGTTTGGGCGAAGGATTGTTTTTTATTTTATTATTTATCAGAAGAAGAAAAAATGTATACAACTGCTTCATTATGCGGGATAAACCATTTTTTTCCACTCCTGCTGCTGTACTATTCATGTCAAACGTAAGCGGGCGGACGGTACAATTGATTGTGTTGGTGGGTTGGTAACAGGACTGCCACAGAGAGCTAAAACCTTTAAAAATACTGTGCAAAAATATATGTTTTTGAAGTATTATGGTTCGTTCACTACAATAAATTTTAAATTATAATTATTTACTTAGTTATTGAAGGTTTCACAAAAAAACTAAATTTTTGCAAAAATACAAGTTTTGATCATTCCAGTACAGATTTCTCAAAATTTTAAGTATTAGAGTCTAACAAAAATACTTAATATTCATCCAAACAGATAAAATGCTGAAAGGTTTTACTAGATTTGCAGATTTTTCATTTTTGATCCGAAGCCGAATTCCTAAAGTGGGGAAAATGTGTTCCAAAATTTGGGATTTTTAATAAAATACTTAAAATTCATCAAAACGGATAAAAGTGCTGATAAATTTTGCTAGATATGCAGATTTTTTATTTTTGCTCAAAAAAATTGCCGAATTCCCAAAGTGGGGAAAATGTGTCCCAAAATTTGGGATTTTCACTAAAATACTTAAAATTCATCAAAACAAATAAAAAAGCTGATAACTTTTTGCACAAAATAGCTGAATTCCAAAAATGGGGAAAATGTGTTGCAAAATTTTGGGTTTTTAATAAAATAATTAAAATCCATCAAAACAGATAAAAGTGGTGATAAATTTTGCTAGATTTGTAGATTTTTCAAAAATAAATGAATTCCCAAAGTGGGGAAAATGTGTTCCAAAAATGGGGATTTTTACTAAAATACCTAAAATTAAACAAACAGATAAAAATGCTGATAAATTTTGCTGGATTGGAAGATTTTTCGCTTTTCCCAAAAACTGAATTCTTAAAGTGGGGAAAATGTGTTCCAAAATTCGGGATTTTTACTAAATATTTAAAATTCATCAAAATAAATAAAAATGCTGATAAATTTTGCTAGATTTGCAGATTTTTCAATTTTGCCTAAAAATAGCCAAATTCCCAAAGTGGGGAAATTTGGGATTTTTACAAAAATACCTAAAATTCATCAAAACTGATAAAAATGCTGATAAATTTTGCTAGATTTTTCATTTCTGATCAAAAAAGCCGAATTCCCAAAGTGGGGAAAATGTGTTCCGAAATTTGGGATTTTTAATGAAATACTTAAAATTCATCAAAACGGATAAAAGTGCTGATAAATTTAGCTATATTTGCAGATTTTTTATTTTTGCTCAAAAAGATAGCCGAATTCCCAAAGTGGGGAAAATGTGTTCCAAAATATGGGGTTTTTAATAAAATATTTAAAATTCATCAAAACAGATAAAAGTGCTGATAAATGTTGCTAGATTTGCAGATTTTTCAAAAATAAATGAATTCCCAAAGTGGGGAAAGTAAGTTCCAAAAATTGGGATTTTTACTAAAATACTTAAAATTAAACAAACAAATAAAAATGCTGATGATTGGAAGATTTTTACTTTTCCCAAAAAATGACTAAATTCCTAAAGTGGGGAAAATGTGTTCCAAAATTCGGGATTTTTACTAGAATATTTAAAATGCATCAAAACAAATTAAAATGCTGATAAATTTTGCTAGATTTGCAGATTTTGCAATTTTGCCCAAAAAAAGCCAAATTCCCAAAGTGGGGAAATTTGGGATTTTTACTAAAATACTTAAAATTCATCAAAACAGATAAAAATGCTGAAAATTTTGCTAGATTTGCAGATTTTTCATTTTTGATCAAAAAAGCCGAATTCCCAAAGTGCGGAAAATGTGTTCCAAAATTTGGGATTTTTAATAAAATACTTAAAATTAATCAAAACGGATAAAAGTACTGATAAATTTTGCTAGATTTGCAGATTTTTCATTTTTGGCCAAAAATAGCTGAATTCCCAAAGTGGGGAAAATGTGTTCCAAAATTTGGGATTTTTACTAAAATACTTAAAATTTATCAAAACAGATAAAAATGCTGATAAATTTTGCTAGATTGGAAGATTTTTCACTTTTCCCAAAAAATTACTAAATTCCTAAAGTGGGGAAACTGTGTTCCAAAATTCGGGATTTTTACTAAAATACTTAAAATTCATCAAACCAGATAAAAGTGCTGATAAATTTTGCTAGATTTTTTAATTTTGCCCAAAAATAGCCAAATTCCCAAAGTGGGGAAAATGAGTTCCAAAATTCGGGATTTTTACTAAAATACTTAAAATGTATCAAAATAGATAAAAATGGTGAAAAATTTGCTAGAAATATTTATATTTATATTTTAATGAAATACTTAAAATTCATCAAAACGGATAAAAGTGCTGATAAATTTAGCTATATTTGCAGATTTTTTATTTTTGCTCAAAAAGATAGCCGAATTCCCAAAGTGGGGAAAATGTGTTCCAAAATATGGGGTGTTTAATAAAATATTTAAAATTCATCAAAACAGATAAAAGTGCTGATAAATGTTGCTAGATTTGCAGATTTTTCAAAAATAAATGAATTCCCAAAGTGGGGAAAGTAAGTTCCAAAAATTGGGATTTTTACTAAAATACTTAAAATTAAACAAACAAATAAAAATGCTGATGATTGGAAGATTTTTACTTTTCCCAAAAAATGACTAAATTCCTAAAGTGGGGAAAATGTGTTCCAAAATTCGGGATTTTTACTAGAATATTTAAAATGCATCAAAACAAATTAAAATGCTGATAAATTTTGCTAGATATGCAGATTTTGCAAATTTTGCCCAAAAAAAGCCAAATTCCCAAAGTGGGGAAATTTGGGATTTTTACTAAAATACTTAAAATTCATCAAAACAGATAAAAATGCTGAAAATTTTGCTAGATTTGCAGATTTTTTCATGTTTGTCCAAAAAATAGCGGAATTCCCAAAGTTGGGAAAATGTGTTCCAAAATTTGGGATTTTTAATAAAATACTTAAAATTCATCAAAACGGATAAAAGTGCTGATAAATTTTGCTAGATTTTTTAATTTTGCCCAAAAATAGCCAAATTCCCAAAGTGGGTAAATTTGGGATTTTTACTAAAATACTTAAAATTCATCAAAACAGATAAAAGTGCTGATAAATTTTGTTAGATTTGCAGATGTTTATTTTTGCTCAAAAAAATAGTTGAATTCCCAAAGTGGGGAAAATGTGTTCCAAAATTTGGGAATTTTACTAAAATACTTAAAATTTATCAAAACAGATAAAAATGCTGAAAATTTGGCTAGATTTGCAGATTTTTTCAATTTTGCCTTAAGATAGCCGAATTCCCAAAGTGGGGAAAATTTGGGATTTTTACTAAAACATTTAGAATTCATCAAAACAAATAAAAATGCTGATCAATTTTGCTACATTTGCAGATTTTTTGTCCAAAAAATAGTTGAATTCCCAAAGTGGGGAAAATGTGTTCCAAAATTTTTACTAAAATACTTAAAATTTATCAAAACAAATAAAAATGCATATAAATTTTGCTAGATTTGCCGATTTTTCATTTTTGGCCAAAAATAGCTGAATTCCCAAAGTGGGGAAATTTGAGTTCCAAAATTTGGCATTTTTACTAAAATGGTCACCATGCCTTTACTGATCGTCTAAATCTGATTTTTTAACTTCATCCGCATATCCTGGATTCTTAATTCAATATTAAGTGAAGTGTGTCTCTCACTTCGTTGTGACTTCATTGGGCAACCCTTCCCGTGGCTGTTGCCTCTCTATTTGTATGTATGTTGATTTCTTTGCGTAAATTCATTTATTGTATACTTTATTTTGTTTCATTTATTTTAAATATTTGATTTTAAGGCTTAGTTTCATTTTGTTGTAGTCCTTTTGATGGTGTTTCACTCAAAAAAAAGAACTCTGCCACCCACCACCACCATACTCAACTTACACCCCACCCCCTCACCACACCACCTAGATAGACACTTCATCATAGATTGTTGTAGGAAAATCCTTTTAAAAATCCTTTTTGGAAGTTTTTTTCCTACTGTTACAGTTTCAATCCAAATGTTGATTGACCCTTGGAAACGTGGCAACAACAACAACAACAAACCGAGGGGTAGAATAAAAACAAAAGCCCATTTGTTGCATTTTAACCCGATTTCGCCTTAATTTTATTTTCATGTTTCGGTTTGGGTGGTGAAAAAAAACGAGAGTTTGCTGGTTGTGGGGCGGTTTTGGGAAATTCCTTCATCAATTTATCATAAATTACATTGTTTTTGTTTTTTCTTTGTTGCTCCTCCATTGTGAAATATTCATTTATGGTCCTATGATTTGCTATGGTCGTTTTTTGTCTGTTGCAATTTAAATAAATTTCATTTTCAGTTTCGGTTTCAATTTAATTTATGAAACAATCGTGAGCAAAAACCAAAAAAAAAAGAAGAAAATGGGGTGGGGAGTGATACATTAATCAAGTATTGATGATGATTGGACACAGGGCTTTTAATGAAATCCCATTTCATTTCATATTTTTTTCTGTTGTTGTTCTTCTTCTTTTATTCGATTTAAATTAAAAAGTTTTTGTTTAATTTATTTTCTTGTGTTTCTTAAATGTGATTAGAGGATTGAAATAAGTTTGTTTTTTTTCGCTGATCCTAATTTCTGTTTGATTAAACCCAAGACAAATTTGAAAACGTGCCGTCTAAGAAGCATTTTCAAGTGATTTTAATTTTTTTCCAGAGAATTGTTGACAGACAAAGGGCGGGCTAAGGCTTAAATTGTATCTATTGTCGAATTCTAAGTATTTGCCACGGGTCATGAAGTTTTCGCGGCAAATGTTGATCGTATTGCTATATTTGCATGATAATGAAGTATATAAAATAATTAGAAATTCTTTTTCCATTTAAATCCTTTTGATGGAGTCGCAAGAGTTTAATGGCCTTTCTAAGCAGATGGCTTTCGCATAGCATAGACATTCCAGTCAGGTATAACTTGGTGGGGGAACTGCTGGAAGTAAGTATCACAGACTTCAGGCTTAACTGTAGGATCGGGGTATTGACTCTCCCTGGAATTCACGGCAATTTTTCATTCCAGAGAACTTTATTCTGGAATTCCCGGACATCGGCTGCGCGACTGTGTCAAAAATATTTGAAATCACCCTATAGATACATTTTTGAATTTTTTCCAAAAATTCCAATTTCCGCCTAAGGCATCTATAATATTTTTAATATGTTTAAAAAATGGAAGAATATCGGCTAAAAATTTTGGACTACAAATTTTGCTACGAAGAAATATTGGTTTAGGAATAGTTGCCAAAAAATAAATAGTTTTTGCTTAAATAGAGCAATACTGGGAGACACGGTCATTTTTGGTCTTTTATCACGCAGTGATGTCCGTATATGCACTGAAAGAAAAATCGTTCGTTGCATCAACGAATCAGATTCGTTATTGCCATTTCGTTGCATCAACGAAATATTTCGTTCCCACAGCAATCCGTCACGTTGCTGCAACGATGTGAACGTTTATGGTATGAAACCGATTTTTCGTACTTTTCGTAGTTTCGTTCCTGCAACAATTCAATATGTTGATGCAACGAAAATACACTCTTTCATTTTTTACATGGGAAAACTAATTAATTAATACAAATAAATAAATAAATTTCCGATTATAATCATTGTTTTTATACAAATCCATATTATTTTGTCAAAACTTATTAAAATTAAAGGAGTTTGGATGGAACACTTTGCCTCAACAACTCATTCGTGGCAGCAACAAAACTGATATCGTTGCAGCAACAATTCATTCGTTCGGAGATACACAAATTATGTGTTTTTCTAGTGTGTGATTTTAGGATGTATTCGATAGTAATTCACATTCACGTTGTTGGAGTTCTGCCTTAAGTAGTTGAGCTGCTGTTGCGAATAATCACTTTGAAGTCCACTGCCGGTGGTCATCATGGAACTAAATTATCTATACTGAAAGAAAAACGTTCGAGGCCGGAACGAATTTTGTTTTTGAAAATCAACGTCATTGGTGCAACGATAAAGTTTCGTTTCTGCAACGAAAATGTTTAATTTATTGCAACGAATATTTTCGAAACCACATTGTTTCAGCAAGGAAACCGCGTTATTGTAGCAACGAAATAGCATTGTTGCAGCAATGAAACAACATTGTTCCAGCAACGAAACAACATTGTTACAGCAACGAAACAACATTGTTACAGCAACGAATAAGCATTGCTGCAGCAACGAAAATAACATTGTTGCAGCAAAGAACATATTCGTTGTAGAACTATAATTTCCATTAAATCAAGATTCGTTGCATCAACGAAACTTTGTTCGTTGCAGCAACGAACACCGACGTTGGTTGACTTTCAATGAAAAAATTCGTTGCCGCAACGTACAATTTCGTTCCGGTTACGTACGTTTTTCTTTCAGTGTAGTTATATTTGATCGTGTTTGATTCGTACTTTTAAGGGGTAAAATGGGAATAGAGGGATATAAATGGTACCAACCAAACGACTGCACCGAGAATAATGAAATTCGGTGTATACATTCCCTTGATTGCGTAGACACGGAAAATAAACGGATTTTTCCAAATTCGTACTTTTTGGGGTTAAAATGGACAAAGGGGATACAAATTGTACCAACCATATAACTGCAGCTAGAGTCATAAAATTCGGAGTACACATTCCTCTGACTGCGTAGACACGAAAACTCAAAAGGTGTTTCCAAATTGGTACTTTCAAAGGATGGAAAGGGAACAGAGGGATAAAAATGGTACCAACTAAACGGCTATATCTAGAATGATAAAATTAGGTTGTACATCGCTCTAATTGTCTAGATACGTAAAATAAAGAGATTTTCGAAATACGTACTTTTGAGGGGTTGAAATGGGAAAAGGGGATAAAAATGGTACCAACCAAATGGCCGCAGCTAGAATCATGGAATTCAGTGTATACATTCCTCTGACTGCATAGACACGATAAAAAAAAGATTTTTCCAAATTCGTACTTTTACGCAAAAATTGGTTGAATCGCAAAGTAAGGTTATTTTGGAATTTCCGAATTTTGAATTTTTTACTAAAATTGTCGTCATTGGTTTATTTGCCGTTTTGGTTGGCTTTGCTGAATTTTAGATATTTTTGTTGGACTTAGGAATTCGTAAATTTTTGCGAGATGTGAACCAAACTTATTTTTTATACAAGATTTAGTTTTAGCGAAAGTTTATTCGGAATTTTTGAGACTGTTCTTAAACCACTGCTTCAATGTGAAACTAAAAATTTGTAACATTTGTAGCCATCATAATTACCTTTGATTCGTTATATAAGCGGATCTTATCGGACTTATCTTTATAAAGTGATAGTACAAATACTAAAGGTACCTTCAGAGGAAATTAGAATTTTATTTTTTTATTTTATCCATTCGAGTGTAGAAAGCCAAAATATAACAGAAAATGCGTTTATGCGTTTTCACAAAAAGATTTGTTGCATGTGTATTTAAAACATATTAGATTTTTCCAATTGCTATTCTCTAATTGTCGTTTCACGATCTTTAGAAATATTTTCAAATGTTTCAACTTTTAGGGGCAGCAAAATATCGATACGATCTAATGCGAATCTTTGTTAATGTTTCAGTCTAGTTAGTCCTGCAGCTGCAATATGCACTTTGCATAGCAAAATAAATGCAGCTTTCCTTTCACTTGCACGGTCTTTTTGTGTTATCTATTACCACCTTTAGATTCTTATTCCATCAGGTGTTTTCGACATAGATTTCAAAGCATTCGCAACATTACAACCCGTTTAAAGCATATGGAGATGGAGCAAAGTTTTCGCCTTTTCCATAAATTCCAAATTTACATGATACTGAATGGGCGGGGGTGGAATTGGAATTCCTGGAATTCATCACGGTACATTTGTAAAATAACAACTTTGTTTTATTGCCCACTCGTTGGTTGGTTATACCCTCGGAAAGGATATGTGAAGGGATGTGTGAGTATGTTGCTGGTTGGGAATGTGGCACAAAGCATTTACTTCTTTTCATAATTCCACTGGCGTGGAAGTTGTGAGCAGCAGCACAACAACAACAACAACAACTACTACTACTACTACCAAAATGAAAAAGGAACTCGAGGAGTTGTTGGATTGTTGCCGCTCTGTTTTTTTTGCGCGTATGTTTGTACAGATTTGTCACCAAGGAGTTGAGAATTAAAATGTTTTCGTTTTCAGTTACAGCCACAACAGCTCCAACTCCGGCTACAGTTTGTGTCTGAGTGTGCGATTGTGTCCTTAGCGTAGTGTAGAGTTGTATCCTTCGGTGACATGATGATTTGTGTAACACTTTGCTGTGCATGACGATGTTGTTTTTATTCCAGCTCCAGCTTCATCCTCAGCTTGTTACGATTGTATTTGGAATTGTTTGCAGCACTTCGAGTGTGTGTGTGTGTGATTTTGTATCCTTAACGCTTGTTAACTCACTTGATGAAGGACCAACTTTTCCTCGGGAATATGTGTGTGGGTGTGCGAGCAAGTTTTTCGCTTTGTCGTTTTGCCGTCTTTTTTTCGGCGTTCTTTCTAAAAACGTTTATAATGCGTGAAATTATGCATGTGGGAAACATGACGAGCAGCAGCCACTGTAACAAAAGCAACATCATCATCCGAAGCAGCAGCAACATTTTTATCCTCATCAGTTCAGCATACATGGAAATCATATGAGACAAATCGTTGAGGAAACTTCTGCTCTGTGTTGGTTTTGCTTTTTCTCCAGAGTTCGAGTCATCAGCAGCAGCATCATCATCATCATGATGATGATCATCGCGTTGAACAAACGGCAAACAAACGCCATGCAACAATAATTTTATAATTGCATGAATATTATACGGAAATTTCCAAATAATGATGTTGCCGCTCAAGTTGCCGCTGTTGCTGTCATTATTGTCATTGTTAATGTTTTGCGAGTTTTAAATGTCGATATTGTTTTATGTGCCAGCATGGATTTGCAAAATGTGCAATTTGGGAATAAGAAGAACAGAACTGTTTGTGCGGCGGCAACACTGAGAAATTAGAACAAAAAAATAAAAAAACATGGGATTTACGTGTATCGAGTGAGCGAGCAACATGACATCCAAAAACATTTATTTGTCTTTAATTCAATGGCATTTAAATGTCATTCATGTGGAGACTAAAGTGGTCCTACGGGGACTTGGAAGATAGGAGCAGCAGCTTAGTTAGAGGCCAAATGTTTTTGTCATCCAGCGAACAGTGTATATTCACGCAGAAAGAACTTTTTGTTTGCATCAATTAAGAATTAATTGAACGCATTGTATTATTGGAGTAAATACATGTGAAGCCATAAACTGTTGGCTCTTCTCTCCGATTTTGACGAAATTCTGAAAACTATGTACTTTTCTATAAGGAAAAAAAGTGTTTTTGTCAAAAGGTAATTTTAAAAATTTTTGTTGTATGATTTGTTTATAAAATAAATGAAACAAGTAAGGAAAGGCTAAAATCGGGCGGGGCGGGGCAGAGGAATGTATACACCGAATTTCATTATTCTAGCTGTAGCCGTTTAGTTGGTACCATTTTTATCCCCTTTTTCCCATTTTACACCCATAGGAGTACGATTTTTCAAAATCTCTTTATTTTACACATCCCTCTAGTACACACCGAATTTCATCATTCTAGCTGTAGCCGTTCATTTTGTACTATTTTTATCCCTCCGTTCCCATTGTATACCTTAAAAATACGAATTTGGAAAAACCTTTTTATTATTCGGAGGAATTTATACACCGAATTTCATTATTGTAAGTGTAGCCGTTTGGTCGGTACTATTTTTCAATGCTTTATACAGGGTGATTTTTTAAGAGCTTGATAACTTTTTTTTTTAAAAAAACGCATAAAATTTGCAAAATCTCATCGGTTCTTTATTTGAAACGTTAGATTGGTCCATGACATTTACTTTTTGAAGATAATTTCATTTAAATGTTGACCGCGGCTGCGTCTTAGGTGGTCCATCCGCTTAGTCCAATTTTGGCATTTCCACGTTTTTGAGTAACAGAGACCCAATTGGTGCGAACGGCGACGAATCGAAAATTGGTGGTCATCATTAACACTGGCCGATACAGCTGCGATATTTTCTTCAGTTCGCACTCTACGTAAGCGTGTTGGTGGTTTAATGTCCAACAATGTAAATTTGGTGCGAAATTTAGTCACAATAGCCCGAATAGCCGCTTCAGTGGGTCGATTAAACTGACCATAAAATGGAAGCGCGCAATGAACTTTCTTAACAGAGCACGCATTTTGATAATAAAATTCAATAATTTGCAAGCGTTGTTCGTTTGTAAGACGATTCATGATGAAATGTCAAAGCATACTGAGCATCTTTCTCTTTGACACCATGTCTGAAATCCCACGTGATCTGTCAAATACTAATGCATGAAAATCCTAACCTCAAAAAAAATCACTCTTTATAAGGTTACTTTCTATATATGTTTGTGTGCCACAAAATTTGAAATCAATTTTTGAAAGCTTTTTTCTCAACCAATTTTGCTCAAATTTTGCACACTTAATCATTTTCGATGACAATACAAGGAAATGGAAAAATTTGACCAATTGGACAAAGGGGCGTGGCACCTCCCATACGAAGTTAAAACCTATTATTGAATATTGTCAGTTCTATGACACCTAGAATGCTGAAATTTTGTGTAAGTGCATCTAGCATCAATTCGCATAGTTGTGCCAAAAATGGGCGGTATTGGAAAAGTGGGCGTACCACCTCCCATACGAAGTTAAAACATATTATCGAATAGTGTCAGTTCTATGACACGTATAGTGCTCAAATTTAGTGTAAGTGCATCTAGCATCAATGTGCGTAGTTGCGCCTAAAATGGGCGGTAATGCAAAAGTGGGCGTGGCACCTCCCATATGTAGTTAAAACCAAAATTACACCTACTGTAATTTTGTGTAAGTGCATCTAGCATTAATGTGCGTAGTTGTGACAAAAATGGGCGGTAATGGAAATGTGGGCGTGGCACCTCCCATACGAAGTTAAAACCCATTTTCGAATATATGCCGTTCTATGGCAGATAAAAAACTGAAATTTTGCAGTAATTTTTTCTTCTACAAAAGATAACTAAAAAAGAATTTCTAGGCCCAATAGAATTCTGCTTGCATAAAGCATGGATTTGAAAAAAAGTTATCTCTTTATGCCCGTTTTATCTCTCAAAAGTACGAATTTGGAAAAATCATTTTGAAGAATTTTTCTTTATTTGTGCCTACAAATATAAATCGCTTTAAACGCCAAATATGTGTCAATACTCGAAATATTAGGGATATTTTCCGTCCTTGTGAGGGGAAATTTCTTCCCTGCGGACCGATTTCGGCCATTTTAAATCTAGTTGTTCTTGGAAAATTTGAACGTCCTGGCTCCTTTCGTTTAGATGCCAGTGTGCTTTCAACAGACGGACATGGCTAGATGGTCGATATTTCAAGGTGTTACAAATGGAATGGCAAACATAGTATAACCCATCCTGTAGGTAGAGGGTATACAAATTCGTAATAAAATAGGGTCGCAACTTCTACCTTATCCATTGATTTTCTTGAGAATACACTGAAAGAATAATCTTCAAAATATTCATAATCAGTATAAATACTTACGTCCGAGTTAACAGAGGACAAACGAGAATTGCTAGCATTCAACCGAATAAAGTCGACA
This sequence comes from Polietes domitor, assembly GCA_947397865.1. Taxonomy (NCBI): domain Eukaryota; kingdom Metazoa; phylum Arthropoda; class Insecta; order Diptera; family Muscidae; genus Polietes; species Polietes domitor. The sequence continues at coordinate 152,155,121 of OX377621.1, read as the reverse complement.
CACTAAAAATATTATGTTATGAAGCATTTCATAAAAACTATGAAATCCTTCCTTATATTTACGCAGACATTTCATAACATTAATATTTTATTGGTTATGACATCTTTCATAATCTTTAAGAGTCGTTTCTTTAATACAATGAAATCTTTATTTGATCTTATGAAACTAAGATTCACAAATTTAACAATTTTGTTTTATGAAATACTGTTGTTTGTATGTATTGTTGGCCGGTTATGTTGTATGTGTTGTCATTTATTTTGGTTCAAGACCAAAGTTTGTGCTGAAGTCTTCAGCAGAACCCAAAATTAGCAAAAAGGCAAAGTGAGACCCTTATTGTTGCAGCTAAAAGTTGACTGCGCAGTTTCGATGGGCGCTACCCCTTCTCGTCAGAACTTTCGCAACGAATGTATGTCTTTGACTTAAATCAGGGTTGACATTAGTACCAGCGGTCACATATGATAAATGAGAAGCTCTGATAAACAAAATATTCCACCGAACTAAGTCGACACACTAAAAATCTCACTTTGCCAATTCAATGTTATGCATGTGCTCGCATCGCTCGCAACAATGCAAAGGTTGTTGTTGTACGGTATGTCCCGTCTTCACTGTACCTCGTGTGTATTGTTGTTGTTTGTATGTATTGTTGGTCGGTTATGTTGTATGTGTTGTCATTTATTTTGGTTCAAGACCAAAGATTGTGCTGAAGTCTTCAGCAGAACCCAAAATTAGCAAAAAATTAAATATTTATGAAATTTACGCTGGGTAACTGTACCTGCATATATACTGCATGCATACTTACATATGCAACTCAATGAGATGCTTGTAAGATGGCATGTGTACTTTATTACTTGGTGCGATTTTTTAAACGCAAATTCGGCAAGTGAGTTGTGATTCTCGTTCGTTTGTGAAAATCATCTCCTTATAGAGGCCGGGTTTGATGTTGAAAAGTCGCTGCGAAACCACCTGAATGAAACCTTTAGACAGGGTGGAAATCATGATAGTGGTAGTCTGCAGCCAAGTAATAAATGTCACCATGCCATTTGTAAATAAATTTGCATTCTATTAAATATAGATGCAAAATGGTCTTGAGCCAGGACAATATCCCAGTTCAAATCAAATATTGATTACAGACCAAAAAAAAATACAAACGAAAAAACTAAAAAAAAAATTTATGAAAAATGTTATGAAACATTCCATTTTATGATTTGAAGTGGGATATTGTCCTGGCTCAAGACCATTTTACATCTATATTTTGCATCACATATTGATTACAGGCCAAAAAAATACTATTACATTTTATTTATGATTTTTTCATAAATATTAAGAAAAAATTCTCAAAATTTATGAAAAACCTTTTATGAAATCGCTTCATAAATATTATGAAGGAAAATTCTTTCAGTGTACGTTTTCTTCGTTTAGAAAATACATTCATTTACAAAAATATTATAAAATAATCAGTTATCTAATTGTTTTTTTTAATATTTGGTTAAATAGCGGGGAAATTTAACCATAAATTCTCATTCATTTATTCATAGATCGTTGACAGTTTGTATTTAAAAAATATTAAAAAAGCATGATGTTTTTCAAAAATTATTTTGCGTCTACAGAGAGGACTAGTTTGACAGTTTGTTTTTAAAAAAAGTTTTTATCATTCAAGTTTACATCTCTCAAAATGTTACGAATTTGAGGTGATAAAATTCGTCAAGGAAAGATAAAAAAGACAAATAAAGCATGTAGATCATTTTAGTAAAAACCCCAGGAAAATAGAACACATTTTCCTGACATTGGGAATTCGGACTTTAGGGCAAATATGGAAAGTATTGTGTGTAGATATTCAGAAGGTAGATTTGTCCTAAAGATTTCTGATGTACAAAATTTTAAGGATTTTGCGACGAGGCTTCAAAAAATCCATCTGAAGTTTGACAAACTTCCAAAATAGTCCGAATTATTCGACATATTATGCCTTGTCGTACTAACTGTAACGACCGTCACATTTGTTCCTAATGTAGGTATTTTCTTGAGATCCCCATTACGTTTTTTAAATGTTCTCATCAGATTGAGATAAAATACGTGTGTTTACGTTCCTCTCTTTTCGGCTTAAGTGTCATTTATGTTGCATTTGGAACGTCATGAACAGCGAGTGGGTTTTGTGCGTTTTGTCATCCGTCAATCGTGCGTCAATTGCTATGCGTTGTGTGTGCGAGAGGCGTACGAGGGTGGATCGAACAGTTACAAAATATTTATTTTTTTTAGTTTTTTCGTTTGCATTTTTTTTGGTCTGTAATCAATATTTGATTTGAACTGGGATATTGTCCTGGCTCAAGACCAGTTTGCTTCTATATTTAATAGAATGCAAATTTATCTACAAATGGCATGGTGACATTTATTACTTGGCTGCAGACTACCACGATCATGATTTCGACGATGTCAAAAGTCTTTCGCAGCGACTTTTCAACATCAAAACCGGCCTCTATAAGGAGATGATTCTCACAAACGAACGAGAAGCACAACTCACTTGCCGAATTTGCGTTTAAAAAATCGCACCAAGTATAAAGCACACATGCTTTATGTGAAGCCACTTGAAAAGACTTTTGACATGGTCGAAATCATGATCCTGGTAGTCTGCAGCCAAGTAATCAATGTCACCATGCCATTTGTAGATAAATTTGCATTCTATTAAATATAGAAGCAAACTGGTCTTGAGCCAGGACAATATCCCAGTTCAATTATTTATTCTATTTACATAGATAGTCAGCACTTTGCTTTTAGATTTATATGCAACTCATGAACAACAAAGTTTATAGGAGTTGGAAAACTTCAATAAAAAGAAACTGGGGTGATTCCATTGGAACGGGTGTGACACTTTTGCTTAAATATATCCCATATTCATTGACTTAGATTTTTACTACATTGCCAATTGAAAACGTCAGGTTAAGCGGAATATTATTGCAAATATAAATATGTCTTAACGTTTTAAATATTGGAGATATACAACAAACAAGAGCGTCACGGGTGTGACCTTAGCTCTGAAGAAAATCTTGAGGTTTTACTTTTTTTCTTGAATTCGGTAATGTTCTTCCATTACATGCTTTTATTAATTTTTGCAAATCAAAAGTGTAGTTCATACACTTTCGTTTAAAGTATACGTTACCGACATCTCTTTTTGAATATAGGAAATATAGGATATTTAAATTGTAACGGGCGTGACATTTTTACGGAAATCCTGTTACGACAACAGTCTATATGTGGAAAAGGAAATGATCAGACCTTTTGTTGTCATATTTTTTTGAAATATAATGAAAAATATGTATTATGAGAAGTATAAACATAACGAATGTTTATGGATGTTTTTTATACCCTCCACCTCCAGGATGGAGGTTACATTCTGTTTGTAACACCTTGAAATATCGACCTGAGACCCTATAAAGTATATATATTCTTGATCGTCATAAAATTCTAAGACGATCTAGACATGTCCGTCCGTCCGTCTGTTGAAAGCACGATAGCATCTAAACAAAAGGAGCTAGAACGTTCAAATTTTCCATAAATGCGTCTTATAGTCGTAGATCGGTTGGGATTGAAACGGGGCGAAATCGGCCCAAAGGGAAAAATTTTAATATTTTAGCGTATATAAGCATGTTTTTACAATATATCTGTCTGACAAGTAAAACACACGGATTTTTCAAAATTCGTACTTTTTGGGGTTAAAATGAAAAAAAGGGATAAAAATAGTACCAATAAAATGGCCGCAGCTAGAGTCATGAAATTCGGAGTATACATTCCTCTGACTGTGTAGACACGGAAAATAAACTGATTTTCGAAATTCGTATTTTTTGGGGTCAAAATAGAAAAAGGGGATAAAAATAGTACCAACCAAATAACCGCAGCTAGAGTCATGAAATTCGGAGTATACATTCCTCTGACTGCGTATACACGGAAAATAAACGGATTCGTACTTTCAAGGGATACAATGGTACAGAGGGATAAAAATAGTACCAACTAAACGACTACAGCTAGAATGATGAAATTCGAATTGCGTAGAAACGTCAAGGGGATAAAAATGGTACCAACCAAATGGGCGCAGCTGGGATCATGGAATTCGGTGTATACATTCCTCTGACTGCATAGACACGCAAAATAAAAAGCTTTTTCCAAATTCGTAATTTTTCTTATACGGCAAAAATTTGTTGAATCATGAATTTAGGTTATTTTGCACTATGTACGTCTGATAATGGATTTTCAAAATTTGTACTTTTGAAATTAAAATAGAATTGAAATACAACCAACTGTAGCACCCACTGTCTACCAATATTTATGGTATTTAAGCTTTTTGAATATATAAATATATGAATATTTATTTTTTGATTTGAGATAAATAATGGTTTGAAATAATTAAAATATTACATTTATTTATAAAATTATTTTTTCAATATTTGTATTTGTTTTGGTTTGGCTATATTAAAAAATTTATATTTTCCTGAAATATTACTGCACTTCTACGAAAACCTACAACCTCTGTGGAATGCAATCCATGATGGAGGGTATATAAAGTTCGGCCCTTAACTCCGTTTTTACTTGTTTAAATCATAAATTGATTTTGAAATTTTGCCGAAAAAAAGGGTCACTTTACATGGAATCACCCTAGGGTTACTTACTGATCCTCCTCCCTAGTACACACATATGTACTGATACAATCGCTTTCTTATATATGTCCATATGTACGCGTACAGACATTAAAATGTACATCACTCTTAGCGATGTACTGTTTAGTTTAGTGCGTGAGTGAAATGCAGGCTGCAGCTACAGTGGCTCAAAAGAACTCACAATTTTGTTCGGCCACTGTGGATTCGTCTTCTAGGATATCATTAAAACTCTTATTCTCTGACAACCACTGTTCTCAGCTTTTCTAATTGTCTTCGACTTCTATTTCGTTGGCTCACATCAATATTCAATTCATCGCCTTTCGGTAAGTACAGAGTACACAGAGCAACTTCACTTGGTAACATTACATGTTGGGTCATAAAAAACACGGATATGTGTAAGAATTTCTATGTTGTTGTTGTTCGTTTTTTTTCACATTTTGTGTGAAGACTTTTTAACGGCACTGACGCCGTCAGATATGCATAAATTATGATAATGGAAATCACGAATGAAACGAACATGGACGAGTATGTTTTACAGAATTTCCATTTAGAATTTTAAGTGCGTTCGAAATAACATTGCACTGAAATCACAAAATAAACTTGTGTCCATATGTCAAAATTATGGAATTTGTTATAATAATATTTCAATATTTTTGTACGTCTGCATGAACATTCGTGCGTTATCCATTAAGCATAAGTAGTTTTGGATGTTTTTTTAAATATTTATGACAACTCGAATTGGATTTATTTTTAGAAACGTTATAAGAATTTTTAATTTTTATGAAGACCACCGAAAATGTTGTGGCCAAGGGAGCGATTGCAAAATTAAGTCGTATTTGTTTAAGTATCTATATTTAGAATTACCAACAACTAATTGATAATAGCTATGTTTTATTTGACAAGACTCGTTTTTCGTGTTGATTTCATCATATCGTCGATTGTAATAAATATTGTTGGCATGTTTGGTGTAGGACTACATTATGCTATACAAAATATATTGAAATCTTTAAAAACTGTGACAAACTTGTAAATATGAAATTTGCATATTCTAAGGAAGAACTAGTCACATCTTTTGTTATAAAAACGTTATACGAGAATAGTTTTTTTTTTTCAAGAGAATTGATAGTTTTAACAGAAGAAAAAACTAAATTAAAACTAATATTGAAATTTTTTTTTGATAAATATTGAAAATTATATACAAAAATTACAATTATTTTTAAACAGAAAAAATAATAATAAAATTACTTTTGAAAAAAGAAATAGAATTATTTTTTGAAAAGGAATATTATAAAAATTAAAATAATTTAAAAATATATATATATAAACTAACATAAAACTAATGTAAAATTTTTTTTTGAAAAATTTTAAAAATTATATAAAAAATAATTTAAAAAAAAAATAATAATAAAATTACTTTTGAAAAAAGAAATAAAATTATTTTTTGAAAAAAAAAAAAATTAAAAAAATTTAAATAATTTAAAAAATATATTAAAAATTAGTGGTTAATAATAAAATTATATAAAAAATTCAAATAATTTAAGACTGCTGAAGACTTCGGCACAACCTATGGTCTCGAACCAAAATAAATGACAAGACATACAACATAACAGACCAACTATACATACAAACAACAACAATACACACGAGGTACAGTGAAGACGGGACATACCGTACAACAACAACCTTTGCATTGTTGCGAGCGATGCGAGCACATGCACAACATTGAATTGGCAAAGTGAGATTTTTAGTGTGTCGACTTAGTTCGGTGGAATATTTTGTTTATCAGCGTTTCTCATTAGAAATATGTGACCGCTGGTACTAATATGAACCCTGATTTAAGTCAAAGACATACATTCGTTGCGAAAGTTCTGATGAGATGGTGTAGCGCCCATCGAAACTGCGCAGTCAACTTTCAGCTGCAACAATAAAGGTCTCACTTTGCCTTCTTTGCTAATTTTGGGTTCTGCTGAAGACTTCGGCACAACCTATGGTCTCGAACCAAAATAAATGACAAGACAAAAATATTTTTTGAAAAAAAAATAAAATAAAATTATTAAAAACAAAACAAATTAAACTAATTTAAAAAAAAATAATAATAAATAAAAAATAAATAGTAATAAAATTAAATAAAAAAAATTAAAATATTTAAAAAAAATATATATTAAAAAAAAACTAATTTTTGGAAAAAAAAATAATTTAAAAGTTTTGTAATTTAAGTTTCGTGGATCAAGGACGAACGCTATTTAAATTGAGGCAAATCGGTTCAGATTTAGATATTGCCCCCATACAAATGTCGCTCCCGATTTGACATTTTCCGCTCTAGAAACCACATATTGTACCCGATTTTCTTTAAATTTGGCTCAACATCTTATAATCCAACTAGAAACACATATGCAGAAATTAGGTAAGATCGGTTGAGATTTAGATATAGCCCCCATACAAATGTCCCTCCTGATTTGACATTTTCCGTTCTAGAAACCACATATTGTACCCGATTTTCTTTAAATTTTACACAACATCTTACAATCCAACTAGAAACACCTATCCAGAAATTCGCTAAGATCGGTTCAGATTTAGATATAGCCCTCATACAAATGTCGCTCCCGATTTGAAATTTTCCGCTCTAGGAACCACATATTGTACCCGATTTTCTTTAAATTTGGCTCAACATCTTATAATCCAACTAGAAACACATATGCAGACATTAGGTAAGATCGGTTGAGATTTACATATAGCACCCAAACAAATGTAGCTCCCGATTTGACTTTTGCCGCTTTAGAAACCACATATTGTATTCGATTTTCTTTAAATTTGGCACACCAGATTATAAACTTGGCACACCAAGTAAAGAACCTATGATGATATTGGCTAAGATCGGTTCAGATTTAGATATAGCGCAAATACAAATGTTGCTCCCATAGGTTTAACCGATTTTGGCCAAACTATACATATTATATTTCACCTATTTCGTTCCAGATTTCAATATACCCCATACAAATGTCCTTTCCGATTTAACATTTTTTGTCAAACACACACATTTACAGGATGCAAAAATCCTGCCCGTTTCACCGAATTAAATTGTATTCGGATAGAAAGTGGAGTGAATCATAGCGTCGGCCCCGCCCGACTTTAGCCTTTCCTTACTTGTGAGTATTTTATTGAAAAAATTTTCAAAATTAGTTTTCAGTTTTTGTGAATGACATGGTAGTTGTAGTCTGCAGCCAAGTAATAAATATAACCATGTCATTTGTAAATAAATTTGCATTCTATTAAATATAGATGCAAAATGGTCTTGACCCAGGACAATATCCCAGTTCAAATGAAATATTGCTTACAGAACAAAAAATCAAATTAAAATAATTTTTGGAAAAAAATATTATAAAAAAAAACAAGTAAGGAAAGGCTAAAGTCGGGCGGGGCCGACTATATAATACCCTACACCACTCCCTGCGTATGTACCTCGCTTTGATTACTAAACCCAGGTATTTCATGGGAATAATTTTATGTAGTTCATATAAATTATACAGTTACTATAAATTCATCTTTAGTCATATTTAACGAATATGGTTAATAATATGGTAATTGATCCAATTATCCGACAGACAAATACAAATTATACAGTAGTAATAGGATGAATCGGACCGACATTTCAAAAGGGGCCTATAACAACATTTTGGCCGTGGTCCAAAACATTTGCCTATATTTTTCTCATTCACGGTAGGTATTCCTAGTTGAATCATATCATAACCTGCAAAATTTGATGAAGATACGATGTAAGATGTAGTTTCTAGAGTTGTAATAGATCAGAATGGGGCCCCATTTGGGTTATATCAAAGTATGGACATATGGGCATCTCCCAAACAAGTAAGGAAAGGCTAAAGACGGGCGGACTTTCTATCTCATTACAATTCAATTCGGTAAAAAAGTGAAATTGGGAAGGATTTTGGCATCTTGTAAATGTATGTGTTTGCAGAAAAATTTTAAATCGGAAAGGACATTTGTATGGGGGTATATTGAAACCTGGAACGATGTGACCCGCTTTCACCATGTATGTTTATTAGTGAAATATAATATGTAAAGTTTGGCCAAATTTGGATAAACATTCGGGAGCAACATTTGTATGAGGGCTATATCTAAATCTGAACCGATCTTACCCACTTTCACCATAGGTGTTTCTAGTTCGATTATAAAATGTTGTGCCAATTTTGAAAGAAAATCAGGTACAATATGTGGTTTCTAAAGCGGAAAAAGAGAAATAGGGAGTGACATTTGTTTAGGGGCTATATCTAAATCTGAACCGATCTTACCCAAATTCTGCATACGTGTTTCTAGTTGGATTATAAGATGTTGTACCAAATTTAAAGAAAATCGGGTAAAATATGTGGTTTCTAAAGCGGAAAACGTCAAATCGGGTGTGACATTTGTATGGGGGCTATATCTAAATCTGAACCGATCTTATCCAAATTCTGCATAGGTATTTCTAGTTGGATTATAAGATGTTGTACCAAATTTAAAGAAAATCGGGTAAAATATGTGGTTTCTAAAGCGGAAAATGTCAAATCGGGAGCGACATTTGAATGGGGGCTATATCTAAATCTGAACCGATCTTACCCACTTTCACCATAGGTGTTTCTAGTTCGATTATAAAATGTTGTGCCAACTTTAAAGAAAATCAGTGGTTTCTAATTCTGCATAGGTGTTTCTAGTTGGATTGTAAGATGTTGTGCCAAATTTAAAGAAAATCGGGTACAAAATGTGGATTTTAGAGCGGAAAAAGACAAATCGGGAGCGACATTTGTATGGGGGGTATATCTAAATCTTAACCGATCTTACCCAATTTTAGCATAGGTGTTTCTAGTTAGATTATAAGGTGTTAAGGCAAATTTGAAGAAAATCGTGTACTATATGTGATTTATAAGGCGGAATAAGTCAAATCGGGTGCGACATTTGTATGGGGGCTATATCTAAATCTGAACCGATTTCCTCCAAATTCAATACCGATGGTCCTTGGCCAGAAAAAATAACTTCTGCCAAGTTTCATAACAATCGGACAACAATTGCGACCTGTAGAGTGCGAACAAGCTTAGATGGACAGCAGACGGACAGACGGACAGACAGACATCGTTAAATCGACTCAGGTGGTGATTCTAAGCCGATCGGTATACTTAAAGGTGGGTCTACCTCGATTATTTCTTGGTGTTACAAACATTTGGCGCGAAACTAACTTATAATACCCTAGACCACGAAGTGGTGTAGGGTATAATAAAATTATTTTTTGAATATGAATATTAAATTTTTTTATTGAAAAAATATTCTAAATTAGTTTAAAAATCCATATTTTCAGTTTTTTACATATGTTCTGAGAATGACAAAAAATAAATATATATAAAAATTTAGTTAAAAAATGTATTGTCTACGTAATTAGAGAGATGTACACACCAAATTTCATCATTCTGGCTGTATCCGTTTAGTGGATACCACTTTTATCCCTCTGTTCCCATTGTATCCCTAAAAAACGAAATATGTTTCGTGTCAACGCAGTGGAAGGAATGTATACAGCGAATTTCATGATTCTAAGTGCGACCATTTGGTTGGTACAATTTGTATTCCCTTTTTCCATTTTACCCCCCAAAAAGTTCGAATTTCGAAAAATCTCTTTATTTTATGTGTCTACGCAATCAGAGGAAAGTATACACCGAAGTTCATTATTCCATTCATTATTCTATTCCCATTTTACCCCCTTAAAAGTACGAGTTTAGAAAAATTATTTTTATATTATGTATCCACAATTAGAGGAATGTACACACACACACCGAAGTGTTTCTAGCTGTTGTTGTTTGAGAGGTACCAATTATATCAATTTTTGCCCCATTTCACCCCGCGTGAATAAGAATCACTTTGTGGCGCACGTTTTCGCTATAAGGAGAATGCAAATACCCCATATCAAGTAAATTTTCCTTTGACCGATTTTGCCCAGTTGCAGTCCAAACTGATCTACGACTATAAGACGCATTTATGGACTATTTTGACCTCCTAGCTTCTTTCGTTTAGATGCTAGCGTGTTTTCAATCGACGGTTAGACGGACGGACGGACAGACAGACAAACGGACCTGACTAGATCATCTTTTATGACGGTCAAGAATATATAGACTAGGCTACAAATGGAAAAACGATTTCACAATGAAAATAATGTTTGGATTATTTAATGATGATTTGCAAAATATTTATTTCCTAGATCAATTCGCCTGTGCCCAACGCTCCTGAAAACACATGCAGTCAGTGACGTCATTTCGTTCGATATTCATCATTTAGGCAACATTCGAAAGGTATTGATTCCTTCTATTTAATTTTCATAACACATCTCACAATGAGTTTCAAGAAATATGAGTTTTTAGCTGTCAATCTAAGCGCCCAATAATACTACAAATGAGTTATTCTAAGACAGGTATAAACATTTATATATAAAGTGCTTCCAAGGGTCTATACATTTGTAGAAAAAAATTGGACAAAAATGCAACATAAACAAATTACATGGGAAAAACGTGATTTTTAGTGGTGTTTTCAGGAGCATCTAGCTCACAGACTGCTTGACCCAGCGACGAAATATTTTGCAGATCATCAATTAGCAATCTTCATTCCTGGGGGTGACCGTCCTAATATATATGTACTTTATAGGCAGGTCGATATTTCAAGTTGTTACAAACGGAATGACAAAGTTAGTATACCCCATCCTCATATGTGGCAAGACCGAAAAAATGTGTCATTTTGTTTCTTAGTATCACGAACGGCAACGTTAATAGCCTCATACAAATTAAGAGATTTTTTTTTTTTTGAAAACATCATTTTTGCTGGTGTGAAAAACACACATAAATTAAAACATAATATTCGTTTTCGAGTTTAGAAAGCCAAAATACATCAGCAAATGTTGTTCACATCCCTTCAGCAAAATTAGATATATTATTTGTAGTTATTTTTAGGGGATAAAATTATCTCTTTCGAACAATTTTGCTCAATTACCATCCCAATCGTCCACACAGCCAGAATTCCCAGCTACAGTCGTTTGGTTCCATTTTGATTCCTTTCATTTCATTTTGACCACAAAATTACGAATTTAGAAAAATCCTTTTGTTTTGATCGTCAAAGGAAATTATACGCCGCTTGGTCGGTATTATTTTTATCCCTCTTTTCGCATTTTATCCCAAAAAAATTGTGAATTGGAGTGATATACAGTCCAAATTTCATGGACTCACATCACTGTTGAATGCGGTGTTTCTATATCCAAACAAGGTCAGAGAAAGAAAAACTGGCTACATAAATATGCTATGTTTTTTTGTGGTTTTCATGATCCACAATTGAATGGTCATTTCGAGTTTTCAACAATTTTGAAATTCAAATAAATAACATGAGTTTATTTTTTACGAAATACGTCGGCATAATTTCAAAAAAATATATTTCGGGCATATTCACATAAAGTTTAACAAAAAATCGTTGGGTTTGGCCTGAAATGAATGAATGACATGGCATGATAAACGAGTAAACAATCGATTCATTATGCAATTGCAATACTATGTAAACAAATTCAAAAATGAAGTTATCATTTTGATAAATGCCCCAACAGATAGCAATAGCGAAGAAAAACATACATATATGTACAGATGTGTGTGAACTGAATTGATTTGAATTCGCTCTCATTTGTGATAAAAACCCAAACAAAGGCCAAAGAAAAGTGTACACACAGACATGCCGACATGCATACAACATTCATAAAGATAAGTACGTATGTATGTCTGTACTTATGGAAATCTTTAGATACTTTTCCCAGAGATTGTTACCCCTTCCGAGCCGGCATCTTAGACGCCGTGTCTGTGTGTGAGTGTGTCTGTCTGTCTGCCTGTTCGGGAAAAACTATGTTGCCACTGCATTTCGCAGTAATAAATCACTTTCTCTTTGCTCGCTTGCCAGCAAAGAATGGCAAAACAAAAATGAAAAGTTTCTTCTTATGTTTTTCTTTTTAATTTTTATCACACACAAAAAGAATTTTCCATGTCTTAGACACATGTATGAATATTTGCGGCATGAATGGGGATGGATTTTGGATGTCGGCGACCGAACGAAGACGAATTTAGATGTACTTACAAGGAGTTGTAAGATATTAGAAATTTTCCTTAATGTCAATTTTTATAAAGAGAATTTAATAAATTCTACGTAAACATTTTGCAAATAAAATATCACATACACGTGAATAAACAACATTTAATTAAATGTTAAAAATATACAAAAAAAATCTCAATTTATATATTAGAATACCGAGCAAAAAATGTGAAGTACATTCGGAGCAAGTCGATTTCAGCCGTATTTTAGCAAGATTCTCTCCCATTTGGAAGTTCTTTGAAATAACCTCCCAATATTATATAATTTTTTATTAATTACACTAGTTTACTATATCTATAAGGCATACTTATGCGCACTGTTTAAAATAAAAAGTGATGCATTATTATTATAATATTAATATAATACTAATATTAATAGTCTTATTCTATATACATAGATATAAAACACCAAGAGTGATCAAAAAGTGAATCTTCAAAAATATGACCAAAATATTCCAAATTTCATCATCCATCGATTTTATTCACAAATTATTCGTTTTCTCAGTTACATTAAGGCTGAAAACAAAAAAAAACATTGTTTCTATTTCTATTTTCCATGTCTTATGTTATGGGTTTCATTCATATAGGGGAATCTATAAATTGAAGAGTTCGGGTATTTTGTTGATGAGGGCCGTCTTGTGTCTGAGGTCATGATAAAGGGTGTAGACAGTCAAATAGTAAATGTTACCATTCTACTTGTAAATAAATTTAGAAAATATAGATGCAAATAAAGATCCTGGGACAGGACAATAAAATTGATTGATATGATATAAAATTGGTTGGTAATTAAGTTTTTTATGTACATTTTTTTAATTCTAATTTTCGGCACAGTTATTTTATTTTCTAGTTTGTGGAAGTTTCTTCTTTGTGCCAGCAAAAAGAAGTCGGAAAAATCAAATTGTTCTCATTTTTTGGAGACTGTTCCTAAATCACTGTTTCTATGCGAAAGTGATGTTCACGACATATGTAGCTTTTATATATACCTTTAACTGGACATATAAAAGTATATTATCGGAGGTATAATTCCAAAATAAGAAAAACATATATGAAAGGTACCTTCAGCGAAAATTGGAATTTTAGTAAAAAAAAAAACAAGTAGAAACGCTGTTAAGTTCGCCTGTGCCAAACTTTCTATAATAATTTCCCCCATGAATTGCATTCCACAGAGGCTGTCTCTTTTCGTAGAAGTGCAGTAACATTAGCTTTTTTCGTTTGTATGTTTTTTGGTCTGTAATCAATATTTGATTTGAACTGGGATATTGTCCTGGCTCAAGACAATTTTGCATCTATATTTAATAGAATGCAAATTTATTTACAAATGACATGGTGACAATTATTACTTGGCTGCAGACTACCACTATGATGATTTCCACCCTGTCAAAGGTTTCCTCAGGTGGCTTCAGAGGTTGGTACAATTTTTATCCATTTTTTATTTTAACCCCAAAAAGTAGGTGCAGCCGTTGGGTTGGCACCATTTTTATCCCTCTATTCCCATGTTACCCCTTAAACGTACGAATTTGGAAAAAAGTACTTTTATATTTATTAGGTATCTACTAAATTAGAAGATTTTTTTGTTTTGTAATCATTTAATTATTTTTATACCCTCCACCTCCAGGATGGGGGTATACTAAATTTGCAACACCTTGAAATATCGACCTGAGACCCTATAAAATATATTTATTTATGATCGTCATAAAATTCTAAGACTATCTAGCCATGTCCGTCCGTCCGTCTGTTGAAAGCATGCTGGCATCTAAACGAAAGGAGCTGGGACGTCCAAATTTTTCATAAATGCGTCTTATAGTCCTAGATCGGTTGGGATTGAAACTGGGCGAAATCGGTCCAAAGGGAAACATTTTTCCCTCACAAGCACTAAAAATACCCATAATAGCCCCTAATATTTTAGAGTATTTAAGCATATTTTTTCAATATGTCTGCTTGTACATTAGGGTTAGTCATTTTTTTAGATTCAAAATCTGTGGAAATAGCATATAGGGCAGGCAAAAACAAGCAGAATTGCGTTTTTACTTTTTCGAAATTGTGAAAAAACGTTCCGCACAAAATAGCTCAAAACCAACTTTTTTATTTGAATTTTTTTGTGATTTTTAAAATTTGATAATATTTTAAACGACATGGCGATGTGAACACAAACTATGAAAAAATAATTTAAAACTAAAAACGATATAAATTATGTATTATGACATTTCTTCTGTATTGTCAAATTTTTATTAGAGCAACTCGTTTAAAATTTTTAAAACTGGAAAATGAAACCGAGTTGCAAATTTTAAAATCGATGTAGCTTAAAAACTAAATGACAGATTTTTGATCAAATTGCATATTTGAAATCGATGCACTAAAACCAACTAAAAAAATTATTTCCAAGAACAACTATTGCAGAAAAAAATTTCTCAAATTTTAAAATTTAAAAAAAGTAAACTAAAAAGTTTGTTTTTAGCTAAAGTAATTGCATTTTGTGCGGAAGGTTTTTTTACAATTTCGAAAAAGTAAAACGCAATTCTTATTATTTTTGCCTGCCCAACATGCCACTTCCACAGATTTTTGATATTCGAAAACAATGAAAAAATGACTAACCCTATTGTACATACTTGATATTGTGTATGCGCATAAAGTGATTTTAATCGTAGGGGCTGAAATGGGTCAAAAAAGGGATAAAAATGGTACATATTAAACGACAACAGCTAGAAACACGCAATTCGGAGTGTACATTCCCCTAATTGAGTAGATACATAATATAAAAGTATTGTTTTCCAAATTTGTACTTTTAAGGGAATAGAGGGATAAAAATGTTACCAACAAAACGGCGGCACCTAGAATTATGATATTCGGTATATGCATTCCTCTGATTGCGTAGACACGTAAAATAAAGAGATTTTAGAAAGTCGCATTCTTAAGGGGGTAAAATATGAAAAAGTAGATAAAAATGGTACCAACCAAATGGCCGCAGCTCGAATCATGGAATTCGGTGTATACATTCCTCTGATTACGTAGACACGTAAAATAAACGGATTTTTCGAAATTCGATCTTCTTGAGTTAAAATGAAAAAAGGGGATACAAATAGTACCAACCAAATGACCGCAGCTAGAGTCATGAAATTCGGAGACACGAAAAATCAAAGATTTTTCCAAATTAGTACTTTCAATGGATACAATGTGTACAGAAGGATAAAAATGGTACCAACTAAGCGACTACAGCTAGAATGATGAAATTCGGTGTGCAAATCCCTCTAATTGCGTAGACACGTAAAATAAAGAGATTTTAGAAAGTCGTACTCTTAAGGGGGTAATGTAGGAAAAAGGGAATAAAAATAGTACCAATCAAATGGCCGCAGCTAGAATCATGGAATTCGGTGTATACATTCCTCTGAATGCAAAGACACGCAAAATAAAAAGATTTTTCCAAATTCGTACATTTTACTTTTACGGCAAAAATTGGATGAATCATGAGAGTGAGATAATGGATTTTCAAAAGTTGTACTTTTGGAATTAAAATAGATTCGAAATACGACCAACTGTAGCACCCACTATCTAAAAATATTTATGGTATTTAAGATTTTCGAAAATATAAATATAAGAATATTTATTTTTTGAATTGACTCGAAGTAATATTTCGATATGTAAACGTTTTTGTAGCCTTGCCTTATAAGAGTGGTTTGAAATAATAAAAATATTATATTTATTTATAAAAATATTTTTTCAATATTTCTATTTGTTTTGGTTTGGCTATATTAAAAAATTTATATTTTCGTGTAATATTACTGTGCAGTACGAAAGTCGACAGCCTCTGTGGAATGCTATTCATGGTGAAAGGTATATAAAGTTCAGCCCGGCCAAACTTAACACCATGTTTTTTATTGAACTTTATTGAAATCACTTTTTATCGATCAAGAAATCAAGCAATTTTTTAAATCGTCTACTTTTTAATCAATGTCCAAAATTTGTCCATTATTAAACCATAACTCATAGTAATTAAACATGTCTATGCAATTTCTCCAGAGTACTCCGTTTCTTCCCATTATTACGCTGCTTATAATATATCTGTGCAGTTTGTCTGCAGTAGGGTACCTGGGTACTCCGTTCCCTGCATCATTACTCAGCTTCTTCCGAATTCTACGCACTCTTTATAAAGTCATTCAGTAAATGACTGTCTTAAAACTAGTAAAAATGACAAAAAAGGACAACTTTCCACAGCGAAAGGACGTGTAAAGCCAAAGTACTTGCCAGCCAAAGAAAAAACAAGAAAAAGGTGCCGCTGTCTGGCAGCGACATTCGTCCTCGTTGTGGACCACCAACGTAGTTGGACAAATTCAAATGGTTTGTTTTTCGACATCACAGTTCTATCGGTGAGAGTTCCAAAAATAGCAGAGGCACACACGCACACTCGTCTCCAATGAGTACTTGTTTCGTGTGTATGGGCATGGGTTATGTGTGCTCTTCCTGGGCTGACTTTGCCAAAAGGATGTGAGTCCTTAAACACTCGAGAAATATATTGAGAAATGTCTGCACAATTTATATTAAAACAACGCATACATTCATATACACTGCCAGCCTGCTCCTCTCAGACCTGGCGTTCGGTCCTGGCGGCGGATATTGTCGTGTGACACATGTGTGTGCGTGTGTGCAGTGAAGTGCACGAGCTTCGTTGAACACTTTCTCGAGTACACTTTGCATATCCTTTTTATCCTGTAGCGTCTTTGCCCGTTTCTTTTTTTTGGCATTGTCTAGCAGTCAGTCTTTTCTTTAAGGAAATGATTTCTACCCACCCACTGTTGTGCTGCGTCGCACCGTAGCACAAAGTCTTATCGGAACTCTTGCACTTGAACCTCGCCATGTGTGTGTGTATGTGTGTGCGTATGTCCTGATTGTCTAGAATGGGAACAGACAAAAAAATTTCGAGCTCCTTTTTTTTAGTTGGATTCCCACAAGAATTAAAATTGTCTTGTTGCAATGCAGTTACAATTGCTGTCGGTTGTTTTCACTTGTATGCAGTTGCTTTGTGCTGATTTTTTTGCGTTCATTCATACAGTCGGGTATGTAAATGTAAGGATGTTGTAAATATTGGAGTTTGGAATAAATTAAAAATAATAAACTTTATATACCCTCCACCATCGATTGCATTCCACAGAGGATGTCGATTTTCATAGAAGTGCAGTAATATTACAGGAAAATATAATTTTTTTAATATAGCCAAACCAAAACAAATACAAATATTGAAAAAAAATTATTTTATAAATAAATATAATATTTTTATTATTTCAAACTACGCTTATAAGGCAAGGGTACCAATACGTCAATTCAAAAAATAGATATTCTTATATTTATATTTTCAAAAAGATTAAATACCATAAATATTGGTAGACAGTGGGTGCTACAGTTGGTTGTATTTCAATTCTATTTTAATTCCAAAAATTAAAAATTTTGAAAATCTATTTTAGTTTTTTCGTTTGCATTTTTTTGGTCTGTAATCAATATTTGATTTGAACTGGGATATTGTCCTGGCTCAAGACCATTTTGCTACTAAAGAGTGATTTTTTTGAGGTTAGGATTTTCATGCATTAGTATTTGACAGATCACGTGGGATTTCAGACATGGTGTCAAAGAAAAAGATGCTCAGTATGCTTTGACATTTCATCATGAATCGTCTTACAAACGAACAACGCTTGCAAATTATTGAATTTTATTATCAAAATGCGTGCTCTGTTAAGAAAGTTCATTGCGCGCTTCCATTTTATGGTCAGTTTAATCGACCCACTGAAGCGGCTATTCGGGCTATTGTGACTAAATTTCGCACCAAATTTACATTGTTGGACATTAAACCACCAACACGCTTACGTAGAGTGCGAACTGAAGAAAATATCGCAGCTGTATCGGCCAGTGTTAATGATGACCACCAATTTTCGATTCGTCGCCGTTCGCACCAATTGGGTCTCTGTTACTCAAAAACGTGGAAATGCCAAAATTGGACTAAGCGGATGGACCACCTAAGACGCAGCCGCGGTCAACATTTAAATGAAATTATCTTCAAAAAGTAAATGTCATGGACCAATCTAACGTTTCAAATAAAGAACCGATGAGATTTTGCAATTTTTATGCGTTTTTTTTTAAAAAAAGTTATCAAGCTCTTAAAAAATCACCCTTTATATTTAATAGAATGCAAATTTATTTACAAAAGGCATGGTGACATTTATTACTTGGCTGCAGACTACCACGATCATGATTTCGACCATGTCAAAAGTCTTTTCAAGTGGCTTCGCAGCGACTTTTCAACATGGCATGTGTGCTTTATTACTTGGTGCAATTTTTTAAACGCAAATTCGGCAAGTGAGTTGTGCTTCTCGTTCGTTTGTGAGAATCATCTCCTTATAGAGGCCTGGTTTGATGTTGAAAAGTCGCTGCGAAGCCACTTGAAAAGACTTTTGACATGGTCGAAATCATGATCGTGGTAGTCTGCAGCCAAGTAATAAATGTCACCATGCCATTTGTAAATAAATTTGCATTCTATTAAATATAGAAGCAAAATGGTCTTGAGCCAGGACAATATCCCAGTTCAAATCAAATTTTGAAAATCCATTATCAGACGTTCATAGTGGAAAATAACCTAACTTCATGATTCCACCAATTTTTGCCATAAAAGAAAAAGTACGAATTTGGAAAAAACTTTTTATTTTGTGTGTCTATGTAGTCAGAGGAATGTATACACCGAATTCCATGATTTCAGCTGCGGCCATTTGGTGTGTACCATTTTCACCCCCTTAAGAGTACGACTATCTAAAATTACTTTATTAGACGTTTCTACGCAATTAGAATTTCATCATTCTACTCGTTTAGTTGGTACTATTTTTATCCCTCTGTACCTTTGTATCCCTTGAAAATACGAAATTCGAAAAATCCGTTTATTTTCCGTGTCTACGCAGTAAGAGGAATGTATATACCGAATTTCATTATTTTAGGTGTAGCCGTTTGGTTGGTACCATTTTTATCCCTCTGTACCCACTGTATCCGTTGAAAGTACGAATTTGGAAAAACCCATTTATTTTCCATGTCTACGTAGTCAAAGGAATGTATACCCCGAATTTCGTGACTCTAGCTATGATCATTTGGTTGGTACTATTTTATCCCCTTTTTCCATTTTGACCCCAAAAAGTACGAATTTCGAAAAATCCGTTTATTTTCCGTGTCTATACAATCAGGAGAAAGTATACACCGAATTTCATTATTCTAGGGGCAGCCGTTTGGTTTGTACCATTTTTATCCCTCTATTCCCATTTTACCCCTTAAAAGTACGAATTTGGACAAAATACTTAATATCTACTCAATTATAATAATGTACACATCGAATTTCTTGTTTGTAGCTGTTGTCGTTTAATTTGTACAATTTTTATCCCTTTTTTGCCCCATTTCACCCCTACAAATAAGAATTACTTTATGGTGCACTTTTTGCTATAAGGGGAAGGCGCATACCAAATATCGAGCAAATATAAACCTATTCAAAAAACATTGTACTTTTAGTCCTTGTGAGCGAAAATTTTTTCCCTTATGGAAAATTTGAACGTTCTAGCGAACGAAATGAGCTAGGGGGTCGAAATTTTCCACAATTATATTTTTGTTAATTTTTCCCTTTCTATAACATTTGCAGAAAATGTCCTTAATATGCCAGCATTGACTGTTTGTCTGGGCACAGCATCGTAATTTAAAATAATATCATTTGATATTATGATATATATGTATGTCTGATATACATATATATTTTCATTGTTATACTTAATAACATCACAATTTTCAATGTTGAAATTCCATCATATATATGTAGTCACATATGGGCGAGGGGACTGGCTTATGTTGTGTCTTCGGCATAAATCTTAGAGCAGGGGCTCGTCACCGAGCGACATATCATGTTCTGCGTTCGCATTGTGCAATGCGGAGGGACGTTTTTGCAGTTGTCGACGTCGTCGTCTTTGATATTGCGAAAAGTGGAATTTCAACATTCATAATCCTTCCTCTGAGACGACAATCATGTTTTGCGCACACTGCACACTTACACACATACAACGTGTCTAGATATCCTTTTATTATTTCTTGGATTTTTTTGGGTTGGGTTTGCAACGACAATGTAAAATTACACCGAAATGCGGGCTTCTACTCAGTCTGCCACATTACGGTGGCCTTTTTTTTTTTGATTTTTGGCGGTGGAATGGTTTATTTGTTGAAGACGACGATTTCGCCAGTTGCCGGGAATGAGTTAAGTACGTTATTAAAGATTTAAACAAAAAAGGCTGTTATTTAAGCTTTTGCGGGGAAAAAAGACAGTGTGCAGCGCAATGTCTTTAAGCAAGCAAGCGACAGTTGCCAAGGGGGCGTTTTCAAAAGGTTTATGGGAATTTAATAAAAAACATGAATTCGATTCAATTACATTGCGAGAGGAGGGCTTAGGGTAGGGAAGTTACACTAGGGATGAAAGTATCTGAAAGAAGTAGATATATTAATTTTAAATCAATACTTTGAAGAGGTTAGTAAGTTAGATGTCCACATCTCTCCGAAGAACTTTACTCTTAGGTTAGATTAGATTACATCTTTCATAAAACGAAAGTTTTGGAATCTTTTAGTTTTTTGGAATTTTTATTTTAACGAAAATCGACGAATAAAAAGATTTTTGTCAAAATCAGGAGTCCACCAAGTTTCTTTCATATAAAAATGTTCAGTTGAAAACTCGTCTCTTAAAGTCTCTGCTTCTGTGCAACTATCCTTGCCACTGAAACCTTCTCAAGTTCATGCAATTCTCGATGACTTTCGCCAATCCTTGACAATCCATCCATCCATTATCTCAACCATTCATTCATTCATGCAACTATTAGCATATGTGATAGAGAGACAATACAAATAATGAAATTTAATACATTTTCCAGACAGTCTTACAAGAGACCCCTACAACAACAAAAATCAAACAAGGAAAACTCATTATAACAAAAGAAATAGAAAAAACAAACCACCAACAAAAAAACTATTCATAGTTAAAATCAAAATAATGCTAATGGAAAATAGTGCAGACATATGCTTACATTCCATTGATGTTGTTGTTGTAGTTTTTTTTTTGTTTCTTCTTGACAATTTCCCAATTCTTGGGGTTTTTTGTTGTCTGATCTCAAACACAGCACCCAATCAACTCCTCCGCATTTTCGGCAAACCAAACTGAAAAAACATCTCATTGACATCTCTCCTTGACATACCACAAACATTGCCAACATTCACAGTCACAATCGCATCCACATCCGTCTCCGTCTCCCTAGACAACAAACACATTGTAAATGATCCCTATAGCCAGTCATGACGGGTGCTGTTGTTGCTGCCGCTGCTGCTTGTGAGATGACTCAAAGTATCTGCACTGGTGGCATGAGTACAAATACAACTACTCGTCGTCGTCGTCGTAGCTCGTATCATGCATGCGATGCATATGGGCCAAGTATCCGTATGAATGTCTTGTGTGTGGATGAAGCTGCGGCTGTGGCAGTGTCACCAAAAGAAATCAATCATCAAAAAAAGGGAGACTGAACGAAATGACAGACAAACAAAAAACGACAGAACTTATAAGAAATCCCTTCAATTTCCCTATAGCACACAGTGGGACGGGTTATATTAAAATAAAAAAAAAAAAAAGATCTGAAATTAACCCAGCAAAAAGAGGGCATCCGAAGAAGTGAAAACAATTCTCTTCTTGTGATTCGGAAGTTGTAAAAAGGGATCTTCATCAATGAATAGAGTTGTCATAGGAGGGATGTCCTTTATTTTGAAAGACTTAAAAGTTAATTTTAAGTTGTGGCAAAAAATTCAGACTTGCCAGATGAATTTTTCTCTTGTTCCCAAAATTGACCTGAAATATCCCCAATTATAGCCAAATATAAAAAAATTGCTTTATTTCAACGAATTCAAAGAAACAAATTCTGAATGTTTTATTGATTCGTCAAAAATCAGGGAATAGTTTCATCATCCTTGTCCGGAAAATAGTCATGAAAATCCTCAATTATCCCCTAATATAAAAAAGTTGTTTATTTCCACGAATTCGACAAAAAAAATATAGTGAGTCCCATTAATTTTTTAAATTTGCATTGGTGAAAGATTAAACGTAAAACTTTATTTTATAATTTAAATTCACCATTAGGTAAGCTTCAAAATCCGCGAAAAAATAATTATTAATTGATTACAAATAATAAAAACCAACCAATCATTTACATCAAAAATTATAGCGTCATAAATATTCGATTTTTCTAAAAAAGGATAATTTATATGGCAGTAGCATCTTCTTGTGAACACTTAGTATTTATTCGGCGTAGGGATACGTCCTTTATACGTTTTGGCAAATCTTCCACGATTTTTCTGTTACAGGAAATTCGTATTTTATCCCATTCTTCATGTAATCGTTTTCAGTTCGGATGTGGCTATTGAGTGGCGGTGAATACGGCGGTCCAATTCATCCCACAAATTTTCGGTGGGGTTATGTCTGGGGATTGGTGAGAAGGATGGATCAGTTTTGGACAGTTATAAAGAAGCTGCTTCGGATCAATGTGTTTGAAGATCTCCTGAACATCCCAAACCCCAGATAAAATCTATGAAAATTTGCATAAATCATATTATGAAATATAATGAACTTATACGACAAAAGTTCCTCGAATGAAGAACTGCATTTCATAGTTTCTAAGAAATGTTTCATAACTTATATTTTCTTGATTTGTGGTTTATGAAACATGTTTCATAAAAAAAATCTATGAAAATTTTTATACATCATATTATGAAAAATAATGAATTTTTATGACAAAAGTTCTTCGAATGCATTTCATAGTTTCTAAGAAATGTTTCATAAATTCTATGACACTTTTCATTGATTTGTGCTTTATGAAACATGTTTCATACATTTTATGAAGTGTTTCTTTCGCAACTTTTTAATGAAAACTTTCACTGAAGTTAAGACAAAATCATAAATAGTATGAAGATAATTCTTTCAGTGTAGTAATTAATAAAGAATTTAAGTATTTTACAAAAACAATAAATTTATAATTGTCAATTAAATTTATTTAAATTAATAAACTGATTCAAAACTGAACATTGTTTCTTTATAAAAAAATCATAAAACACAAAAAATAATTTTTTCCCGAGCCACGATTCGAACCCGAGATATTGTAGGTGCAAAGTGGACACCTTATCTCTGTGACACCACATGAAATCGATGCACAGAGAAATTTTCCCAATAAGGCCAGGACCGCAATAATCCCTAATATTTCGAGTATTTAAGATTTGATGAATTTAAAGTCTTCTGAATTGTGTAATATTACTACGTGATCTCTACTTTGAGGGGCTGAAAAGGTCCAAAAAGGGATATCAATGGTACCAATGAAACTGCAATAAGGTCAAATTCGGTGTGTACATCCCTCTAGTCACATATACACGTGAAATAAATGATTTTTTCTTTTGTGAATATTAAAGGGGTATAAAATTGGGCCGACCAAATGGCTGCAGCTGGAGACACAAAAAATTGGTCGTTTGATTGGTACAATTTTTATTCCCTTTTTCCATTTTAACCCGAAAAAGTACGAATTTCGAAAGTGCCCATTATTTTATTTCTATATTTTAGGTGCAACCATTTGGTTGGTACCATTTCTATCCCATTTATATCAATTAGAGGAATTTACAAACCGAATTAGTTATAGGGGAAATGCGCATATCCAATCAAGTAAATACAAGCAGAAATCTAAAATATTAGGGATTATTATGGGTATTTTCAGTCTTTATGAGGGAAAAAATTTTCCCTTTGGATCGATTTCGCCCAGTTTCAATCCCAACCGATTTTCGAGTATGAGACGCATCTATGGAAAATTTGGACGTCATAGCTCTATCCGTTTAGATGCACGCTTTCCACGGACGGACATGGTTAGATCGTCTTAGAATTTTATAACGATCAACAATATATACTTTAAAGGGTCTCACGGGCCGATAGCCTTAGTTGCTAGTGCCCTTATTGTAAATTGTAATAAACTATTTTAATTGTAATAAATAATGAAATAAATAAATAAAGGGTCTCAAGTCCATATTTCAAGATGTTACAAACTCCATCCTGGAGATGGAGGGTATAAAATGGATAGAAAGGGAATACAAATGGTATCAATCAAATAATGAAAATAGGAGTATTGTTCGCTCTGCCTGCATCTAGACTCGAAAAATAACGATCTTTCAATATTCGTACTTTTAGGGTCAAAATGAGCAAAAAGGGATACAATTGGTACCGACCATATGATTATAACTAAAATCATAAAATTCGGTAGGAAGATTCCTCTAGCTGTGTATTTAGCGCAAAAAAATGGGGTAAAGGGGATAAAACGGGTACCAATCGGATGCAACTAGAATCGCAAAATTAAAATAATGAAAATTAGTGTATACTTCGCATTGTCTACGTAGGCTCAAAAAATTTCGATATTCGTACTTTAAGGTCTAAATGTCCGAAAAGATAAACAACAGATGTGAAGACGCATAAAATGAAGATTTTTTTTTGAAAAGTGTACTTTTGGGTAAAAGGTAGATAAATATGGTACCAATCAAACCTCTGCAGATAAAATCACACTACTCAACAAATTGAAAAAAATTTCATGTACTCCGGATGCGATAATTTTTTCTGTGTAGATAACCTTGACATGAGCTCGAAAAACGCAATAAAAAATTTTTTTTCGTTTGGTTTTTTTTTATTATTTTTTTTTTAAATTTTAAAAATTTTTTTTTGGTTAATTTGTTTCGTCCGGCATAACTCGGGAACCACTAGCCCGATTTAATTGAATTAAATTTTAAAAAATTTAAAATTACAATTCCCTTAATCTGTTCATATATTGTTTTCCTATACAAGCAACAGTTTCCAAGTTAAAAATGAATATATAAAGGAAAAAACTTATTTTTTGCCTAAAGATTTAATTTTTTTTTTTTTAAATCCATAAAAAATCCAAAATGAAAAAAAATGTCAAATCTTATTACTTTTACGTAAAGTCACATAACCTATGAGAAAAATGAGACAAAGATCATGAAAATCGATGCACGCGTTTCGCTTTTATTCGCAATTGAGTAAAGGTATGAATTTCAAAAATTTAAAAAATTTTTTTTTGGTTAATTTGTTTCGTCCGGCATAACTCGGGAACCACTAGCCCGATTTAATTGAATTAAATTTTAAAAAATTTAAAATTACAATTCCCTTAATCTGTTCATATATTGTTTTCCTATACAAGCAACAGTTTCCAAGTTAAAAATTAATATATAAAGGAAAAAACTTATTTTTTGCCCAAAGATTTAAATTTTTTTTTTTTAAAATCCATAAAAAATCCAAAATGAAAAAAAAATGTCAAATCTTATTACTTTTACGTAAAGTCGCATAACCTATGAGCAAAATGAGACAAAGATCATGAAAATCGATGCACGCGTTTCGCTTTTATTCGCAATTGAGTAAAGGTATGAATTTCAAAAATTTGGTCGACATATGCACAACTTTGTCTATGGTAAGGTTTTTTCTTTTTTTTTTTTTATTCTCAGAATTAACAAAACGGAATAAACAAAGGGTTATTTAATTTTTATGATTGCGTAAGCAAAGTAATAAACGCTAATAAATGTGCGTGAACAATTAAAAGGAAAAAAAAGGTACTCTTACGATCCAGGAGAGTGGCGTCTTTTCATCGACAGCAACAAGCAGAGCCTTAAAGCAATTTTACTGTACAACGGCTTCGATTCCAATTGCTCATGCCGTTGACACCAAGGAAACATACGAAGTCATGGACAATCTACTAAAGTGCCTTACCTATGAGAGGCACGATTGGAAAGTTTGTGCCGACCTTAAGGTTATCGGTATCCTTTGTGGATTACAAGGTCGATTCACAAAGTACTGTTGTTTTCTCTGCCTTTGGGACAGCCGCGATCGTCAACATCATTACACCAGGAGGAGTTGGACAGAAAGAGTTAACTTCATCCCCGGCAGCGACAACGTGAAATATACACCACTCATAAAAAAGGAAAATGTTTTTCTCCCACCTCTTCACATAAAGCTCGGACTCATAAAAAACTTCGTGAAAGCTATCAACAAAGATGGCGAAACGTTCGCCTATTTAAAAACCATTTTTCCTCACCTTTCATCGGCAAAGATAAAGGAAGGCGTTTTCGACGGTCCGCACCAACAGTTTGAGTACATTTTATCACCAAATGAAGCTGCAGCTTGGAACTCATTTCGGCAAATTGTTTCCGGATTTCTTGGAAACAACAAAAGCTTAAATTACAGAGAGATCGTCGAACAACTACTCCAAAATTATAAAAAAATAGAGCAAATATGTCGCTTAAGATACATTTTCTACACTCGCACTTGGACTTCTTTCCGGACAACCTGGGCGATGTGAGTGACGAGCATGGCGCACATGTAACAAAAATTACTTGGATTGGTATTGCATTCAAATCCTCGCGAACGTTTGCTCATTTTAACTATCGCGTTCGTCGACACTTGTTGAATGAGTAAAATCGATCAATGAAGACCTATTTATACTGTGTATTGTTTAGTATTTTACTGACAGGTACTTATAAATGGGTGTATATTTTTTTACGGTGGCTACATACCTGTTTCACCATGTGTGAGTCTTAAATTTTCCGAATAACCTTAAATGTGGGTTGCATTTCTGTAAAAAAATCATACAGGTAGCCAACGGAAAACCCAAATAATTAAAAAAGTCCCCTTTCCTTTTTTCCTTTTAATTGTTCACGCACATTTATTAGCGTTTATTACTTTGCTTACGCAATCATAAAAATTAAATAACCCTTTGTTTATTCCGTTTTGTTAATTCTGAGAATCAAAAAAAAAAGAAAAAACCTTACCATAGACAAAGTTGTGCATATGTCGAGCAAATTTTTGAAATTCATACCTTTACTCAATTGCGAATAAAAGCGAAACGCGTGCATCGATTTTCATGATCTTTGTCTCATTTTGCTCATAGGTTATGTGACTTTACGTAAAAGTAATAAGATTTGACATTTTTTTCATTTTGGATTTTTTATGGATTTAAAAAAAAAAATTAAATCTTTAGGCAAAAAATAAGTTTTTTCCTTTATATATTCATTTTTAACTTGGAAACTGTTGCTTGTATAGGAAAACAATATATGAAAAGATTAAGGGAATTGTAATTTTAAATTTTTTAAAATTTAATTCAATTAAATCGGGCTAGTGGTTCCCGAGTTATGCCGGGCGAAACAAATTAACCAAAAAAAAAAATTTTTTAAATTTTTGAAATTCATACCTTTACTCAATTGCGAATAAAAGCGAAACGCGTGCATCGATTTTCATGATATTTGTCTCATTTTGCTCATAGGTTATGTGACTTTACGTAAAAGTAATAAGATTTGACATTTTTTTTCATTTTGGATTTTTTATGGATTTAAAAAAAAAAAAAAAATTAAATCTTTAGGCAAAAAATAAGTTTTTTCCTTTATATATTCATTTTTAACTTGGAAACTGTTGCTTGTATAGGAAAACAATATATGAAAAGATTAAGGGAATTGTAATTTTAAATTTTTTAAAATTTAATTCAATTAAATCGGGCTAGTGGTTCCCGAGTTATGCCGGACGAAACAAATTAACCAAAAAAAAAATTTTTAAATTTAAAAAAAAAAATAATAAAAAAAAACCAAACGAAAAAAAATTTTTATTGCGTTTTTCGAGCTCATGTCAAGGTTATCTACACAGAAAAAATTATCGCATCCCGAGTACATTTTGACTGTTGACTAGTGTCATTAAATACGATTTATACATTTCTCTAACTTCGTAGATGCGTAAAAGAAAATGGTTTTGCGAAAATTGTAATTTTAGGGTTAAAATGTGGTAAATAGGAGCTAGCTAACGACTGTAACTAGAATCGTATAATTAGTTGTGTACATTTACTGTGAACGCGAGTAATAATGGATTTGTTCGTACTTTTAGTATAAAAATGGGATAGAAATGGAAGCGATCAATCGTCTGTAGCTGGAACGAGATTCCATGTGCATACCCATTTGGCGAAAAAAAATTCCTCCTTAACATCGATTGAAAATAGCGTCAATAATGTCTAATGGACCTTTTGGTATACACTTGAAATATTGTTTTGATATATATAGTCTGTATATTAATTAATTAATTTAAATTCATAATTATAATAATAACAAATCAGAATTTGTTAAAAAAATATGCCAATTAGCAAAGAAATATCCTAATGTTACTGTCTACAGCGTCTATTCTGCCGGTAATACAGTGGAATGCAATTCTAGGTGGAGTGTATATAAGATTTGGCCCGGCTAACATAACACCTTTTTATACCATCCATGGAGATGTTCTCCACGCCCCTTCTAGTAGTTCACCCTAACTTGAGTAAAATTATAGCTCTTATAACTTCTATACAAATGATAGTAATATTCTGAAATTAAATATTTGTCAATCTTTTTATACACTTGGAATATGGGCGATATTGCCAGACTACTTCTGGTACCTTTCACACATTGTATAAGCTATTGTTAAAACAGAATCGATTTTGCCACGCCCCTTCCATCCATATCCAATGTAAAATTAAATTCTTTAAAACTTCTAAACCGATGTTTGAAATCCATTTCTGGCATAAATACTTTGGCCCTAATTAATATTAGAGCTCTTAAAAATTCCAAACAAATGATCGGTATTTTGATTCTAGGAGTGAAGGTATATATAGAAGTCTGTTTAACCAACTGAAACTTACTCACTTATTTGGTATATATAGGGGTTACATACATCAGTGGCGCTTCTACGTACATCCGTACATCACCACAAACCTCCAATGTCCTCGGCTGCCCTATTTCCCATGATCTATCCCACTGTGCCATCGACTCTTGAGCTGAAGGCAAAACAAACGAAATGCATTTTAATATCCACTCTGCTGTTGTTGTTTATAATGGAAATTAACTTGAACTCAGAAAAGCAAAAAAAAACTGAAAATGATGGAATTGGAAATGACGATGATTTGTTTTTCTTCTCCTCTCGCTGATCTCCATGAAAATATCGTTAATCATACTTGAGCCTATTAACACAGAACATAGAGTGGAACAGAGACGCGATGGGAGACAAGACGAACTCGGCCCAACGTCCCAACGATGATGACGATGACATGACACAAATCCATAAAATGGTTCATTCTCTCGTTCCTCAATTGTCTAGGCTACCACCACTTGAGATAGAACTAATAAAAAATAATAAAAACAATCGTCGTTTGTGATAATATGACAACAAACATTTATCTCGAAATGACGAACACTGTGCTCATGCACACACTGTGCTGCTGCTGGCTAATTCAATCAGTTCGAAGCGAGGGTGAAAATGCTAAGCCGTTGTCAAGTGGCCACGGGAAATTGGAACAAGAGTATCTCGAGAAGATGAAGTGATAACCATAAAGCGGAGACCAGATCCAAAATCCATAGTTTAAGAGGAAAAACTATGATGCAGTTGAAATTAAACATATATTAGGTCGTATTGGATAATTTTTTTCGAGAAAATATTAACATTAGTTTTTGTATAAATATTTCTGATAGTTTTATTTTTATTTTTATTTTTATTTTTATTTTTATTTTTATTTTTATTTTTATTTTTATTTTTATTTTTATTTTTATTTTTATTTTTATTTTTATTTTTATTTTTATTTTTATTTTTATTTTTATTTTTATTTTTATTTTTATTTTTATTTTTATTTTTATTTTTATTTTTATTTTTATTTTTATTTTTATTTTTATTTTTATTTTTATTTTTATTTTTATTTTTATTTTTATTTTTATTTTTATTTTTATTTTTATTTTTATTTTTATTTTTATTTTTATTTTTATTTTTATTTTTATTTTTATTTTTATTTTTATTTTTATTTTTATTTTTATTTTTATTTTTATTTTTATTTTTATTTTTATTTTTATTTTTATTTTTATTTTTATTTTTATTTTTATTTTTATTTTTATTTTTATTTTTATTTTTATTTTTATTTTTATTTTTATTTTTATTTTTATTTTTATTTTTATTTTTATTTTTATTTTTATTTTTATTTTTATTTTTATTTTTATTTTTATTTTTATTTTTATTTTTATTTTTATTTTTATTTTTATTTTTATTTTTATTTTTATTTTTATTTTTATTTTTATTTTTATTTTTATTTTTATTTTTATTTTTATTTTTATTTTTATTTTTATTTTTATTTTTATTTTTATTTTTATTTTTATTTTTATTTTTATTTTTATTTTTATTTTTATTTTTATTTTTATTTTTATTTTTATTTTTATTTTTATTTTTATTTTTATTTTTATTTTTATTTTTATTTTTATTTTTATTTTTATTTTTATTTTTATTTTTATTTTTATTTTTATTTTTATTTTTATTTTTATTTTTATTTTTATTTTTATTTTTATTTTTATTTTTATTTTTATTTTTATTTTTATTTTTATTTTTATTTTTATTTTTATTTTTATTTTTATTTTTATTTTTATTTTTATTTTTATTTTTATTTTTATTTTTATTTTTATTTTTATTTTTATTTTTATTTTTATTTTTATTTTTATTTTTATTTTTATTTTTATTTTTATTTTTATTTTTATTTTTATTTTTATTTTTATTTTTATTTTTATTTTTATTTTTATTTTTATTTTTATTTTTATTTTTATTTTTATTTTTATTTTTATTTTTATTTTTATTTTTATTTTTATTTTTATTTTTATTTTTATTTTTATTTTTATTTTTATTTTTATTTTTATTTTTATTTTTATTTTTATTTTTATTTTTATTTTTATTTTTATTTTTATTTTTATTTTTATTTTTATTTTTATTTTTATTTTTATTTTTATTTTTATTTTTATTTTTATTTTTATTTTTATTTTTATTTTTATTTTTATTTTTATTTTTATTTTTATTTTTATTTTTATTTTTATTATTATTTATTTATTTTTGTTCTCGTCGTGAATTAATATGGATTGTTTGTTTGCAATTTGCATACTTATATACGAAAAAGGTCATCCTTGGCCTCAAAAAATGCTATTAAACAAAACAAACTTTTTTATTCAAATGATGTGTTTTACAAACCCGCCTATTGTTATTTAAATTATTTTTTTTTCTATTTTCCCTAACAGCCCATAAATTTGGTTCGCCCAAATTATGCTCGCTACCTAATCCTGGAAGCCCAACTGTGTACACACATACAAACCTCGCCACATCTGTCCAATTAAAATATGATGAGATTACCATGTGAACATAAATCTTGGGATCTCAACACATACGATTAACTTTTGCGATCGTAGAGGAGCCGATATGTCAACATCAGCTTTCAAGAAACTTGAAATTTGTCTCGTCCCGCTACCCTCCCTCCCTCCTTCCGCATTCCATTTACAAATTTGTTAAAAGCAAAGATTTTTATCTATAATTTTCCCAAAAAGCGAAGAGAAGAGGAAAATTGAAGTGAATGCGTTTTAATTAAACGGAAACCACTCAATATTAGCTGTCAATACATTTGTTCATGATGACTTTGTTGGGGAAGAACAAAAACATCACCACCATACCACACCACTGCCACCAGCACCACCACCACCAACAACAACCACATCAGCTTTTCTTCTTTAAAACTAAAAACGAAAACACAAACACAAACAATGACACTGAAAATCTAGTTTTTAAGGGGGAGGGGTAGAGGTTGGGTGGATATTTCTGGTTTTAAATTCAAAATTTCATTCTTTGTCTATTTTTGAACGAGCGACCATTGTTGGAGGGAGGAGTTGGGTGGAGCTCGATAGTTATCACACACATTTTATCGGGAAAATATCCAAAAGTACATTTCCATCAGCAATAGCATCAACAGCTACAAAAACAACATCGACAAAAACAAGAACACAATGAAAAACTAATTGAAAACGGTATAAATGACATTTATTATCACACAGGCGAGTGAGCGAGCGAGCGACCGACTGAGCGAGTGAGTGCTTATCCCGAATAATTTGGAGGGGAAATTATATTTTCACGCTTTTTGTTCTTTGGCTTGTGAAAATTACGATAAAATCGAAATGAGGAAATTTTTTGACGTATCCAATTTATTTCAGATAATTAACATTTTTTTCTGTCGGACGGATGTATTTTCATGTGATGCAACAACATTAACAACTACAACAATATCCAATGATAAAGTTGCTTTAAGAATTCCTTTAATGTGATGGAGTATAACATTCATGGCTGAGTGAGAAATGGATTATAAAAAATTATTTATTATTTTCTTAAACAGATAAATAACAAAAGGATGTAGGATTGACGGTCAATGTCAGTCCAGTTTTGGTTTCTGGCGAGAAAATTTAAAAATTATTACCTTAGGCCCCAGCCATATTTGTTAGAGACTATTATTGATGGACAAATATACGTTTAACTTATTCAATTAATTGTGTATTCGAAAACAAACAATTTCCAATTAATCAAATTATGGCGTCAAGGATTATTCGATTAACCGATTATTCGATCAATTGTCGATCTCAATATAGCATAAGTAATAAGAGTTATATGGTTAAGATATGAGAGTCATTTCACTGTTGGCAATCATATTTGTATACCCTACACCTCTTCGTGGACTAGGGTATTATAAGTTAGTTTTCCGCCAAATGTTTGTAACACCAATAAATAATCGAGCTAGACCCACCTTTTAGTATACCGATCGGCTTAGAATCACCAGCTGAGTCGATTTAACGATGTCTGTCTGCCCGTCCGTCCGTCTGCTGTCCATCTAAGCTGTCGCTCCCGATTTGACTTTTTCCTCTCTAGAATCCACATATTGTACAAGATTTTCTTTAAAATTGGCACAACATTTTATAATCGAACTAGAAACACCTATGCTGAAAGTGGGTAAGATCGGTTCAGATTTAGATATAGCCCCCATACAAATGTCGCTCCCGAATGTTTAACCGATTTTGGCGAAACTTTGCATATTATATTTCACCAATAAACATACATGGTGAAAGCGGGTCACATCATTACAGGTTTCAATATACCCCCATACAAATGTCCTTTCCGATTTAACATTTTTTGTCAAACACATTCATTTGCATAATTCACAATTTCACTTTTTTACAAAAGTGAATTGTAATGAGATAGAAAGTGGGGTACTATATGATATAGTCGGCTCCGTCCGAGTTTAGCCTTTCCTTACTTGTTTGGGAGATGTCCATATGTTTATACTTTGGTATAACCCAAATTAACCCATTCTGCTCTATTACAGATCTAGAAACTACTTCTTACATCGGATCTTTATCAAATTTTGCAGATCACTCTATGTTTCAACTATGAATACCTACCATGAATGACAAATATACAGCTGCGGTCAAAAAAATAGCAGCGACGAGATAAAAAAATTTCGACAAAGAAAAATATCAGTTTTACTTCGAAAATCCTAAAAGTTTTTACGGCGATTGAAAGGTGGTATTGTGCTATTCTTAATATGGCTTTAAATAAAAAATTAAGTTTTTGGAATTTTGAGATTAAGCCTTTAGAACCATTTCTGTCAAAAATGAGACCAGTCAAAAAAAAAACAGCGCTAATAATAACTAAAAATATTTTGTTTCAATTCACTTTAATTGAAAACTTTTTCGAATAATTAGTTAAATAACGATATTTTTTGCATTTAACACGTAGTTGAACTGACTTTATTGTTAAATATTGCTACATAACGTCGTTTCTTGAAGTAAACTAGTATGTCGCACCTCCAAACTTGCAACTTCAAACCACCGCTTTGCAAGTCGGCTGGTGTTTTCGGGATAATTGACCTGCTAGAAGACTCATTTAAGTGGCATTCCATATTCTGCATACGTAAGCATAATATTAGGTAGTATTTTGATGTACTGGACAGAGTCCATAGTAGTTCTGGGCCAATGTATTGACCTAACACCATAATATGAAAAGCAAGCCCAAGCCATTATGCTTGATCATCCCTATTTGACAGTTTTGGTACTATACCTGGAGAAGTATTCCGTATTCTATGGACGTCTTACAAACTGTCGAGGGACTGTCCCACCAACGTGCACCCACTTCTTGGTTGGCAACTGCAGTTGTGTTTTTGCGAATTGCATTTTTTTGTGACATGTCTTTTATTTTTAAGTGGGACTTTTCTCGGACTTCTGGCTTACAGATTATGTTTTCTTAGTATTCTACGAACATTTTAAACTCTCAAAGATGGACAGACATTGTTTTTAATTTCGGTGGCGGGCGTAAGTGGGTTTTTTGTACTAGACGTTACTATTCGGCGAATGGTTGCAGGTGATATAAACTGATTTTTTTGACGTGTTTTTGTTTTTTCTTCTTATATCGAATTTCTGATCATTTTAATGGAACACTGGAAAAAAATCGAACTTCACTA
Organism: Polietes domitor; assembly: GCA_947397865.1. Classification (NCBI taxonomy): domain Eukaryota; kingdom Metazoa; phylum Arthropoda; class Insecta; order Diptera; family Muscidae; genus Polietes; species Polietes domitor. Next base: position 152,119,901 of record OX377621.1, on the reverse strand, counting down.
TATGATTCATCAGATTTCAAACTTTTTATATGTACTCGATTTTGTTCTCCACAATGCTCTCCTCTTATGAAGAAAATTAAAAATAAAAAAAATGAAGAAAAATAAAACAATAACATTTCAGAAATAGTGTACAATTCATAAAATCTTATTTATAACATCAAATCGAATTGAAAAAAATTAGATAAAATTCCTTTTTCTTGAGATTTTTTGAATGCTGCTATTATTTTGACCGGTCCAAAATGTCGAATAATCCAAAAAATGTGAAATTTCTAAAACAATTAAAATCATATCACCAAATAAACAATTATTTTGTGTTTGTAACCTCATTACACAGCATTTAATGCAGTAGTAGCAATTAAAAAATTATCACACAAATAAATATATGAAAATGTATGCTAAGCTGTAGTGCGCTGCTATTATTTTGACCGCAACTGTATAGGCGCATGTTTTAGCACAGGCCTCAAGTGTTGCTTTAGCCCCTTCAAATTTCCGTCCGATTTATCCTATTGCCGCTGTATAATTTGTATTTGTCTTTGGATCTTGATCAATTTTTCCAGACCATGTTATATTTACTTTACTCGGAGTATCTGCTGGAAAATTCGATCAATTACTTTATTATTTACCATATTCATTTATATCTGGGTTTAGTAATCAAAGCGAGGTATATACGCAGGAAGTGGTGTAGGGTATTATATAGTCGACTCCGCCCGACTTTAGCCTTTCCTTACTTGTTAATTATTGAATTTTAATTTTCTATGGGCACATTTGTGGATGATTGCCATTTTCTTTTGGGCTATAAGCTAGTTTGTCGAGATATTGGGATTTATTTAATATCTAATTTTGGAATTTATTTCATTTGGAAAAAAAACCATCACCCTAGGTTATGTTTCAGTCAAACCTTTTATAATATTCAATTTGATTTTTTCAAAGCATAATTTATAAGAAGTAATCATGAACAGATCTTTCCATCTAGTCAGAAGATTAACAGAATCAAATATATTTACCAAGTCAAAGGCGCCAGAACAAACCTAACCAAAATTTAAAAGACAAAAGTAAAAATATCAACTTTATGATTGTTGACGAAAAAACAACCAATATTATCTAGGAATAAAATCAAATTTCCAACGAAAAGAAACCGACAAATTTATGTTTAATAAATTCGATATTAATTATATAAAATTGATATTTTCCCACCTCCCCGAAAAAAGAAAACATTCAAATTTGAATTCAACATTTAAATGAGCCATAAAGGCAAGCCAGGCAGACGATTGAACAAGTTGAATGAACATTGAACAGAAATCGAATACAACAAAGCCATTTAACACCTGATTAGCTGTGAGAGGGAGGGAGGGTGAAATAATTATGGGTAAAATTGTTACGCAAGACGTGACCGGTATAGAATTTAGCTCGTTTTTTCTGCGGTCACGGAATAATGGCTTTCTATATTAAGGCTTGATACAGTTTAAATTTTTTAGATTCTGAAAAACTGCTCTGTTGTAGATAAATAAATAACTTAATCTGAACTGTATTGAACTTTGACCCACACTTAATATACCTCCCTCCTGCGTGTTACTACGTTTCTGGCGGATGACGATGATAATGATGATTAGGATGATGCCTCTCAGTTTTATGTTGATTTGATGTGACAAATTCATAAAATAGACACCTCTACAACTAATGACACCACACAACACCAACAACAACAACACCATCGGCAACAACCTCCGATGAAAAGGTGTCAATTGATTTTATGTTTTCAGTATCTTGTTTTTGTTTTTTATTTTTCTACGTCTTTTTTGTTGTTGTTGTTGCTCTTGGTTGTCCTCTCGTCGTGTCTGACAGTGAACACTTTATTAGATTTACTGAAAATTTAATCACAGAATGTACGTCGTACCTACCACCAAAGACGCAGCAGCACACGATGGTTACGATGATGATGCTGCTGCAGCAAAGTCTGGTCATGGCTCTGGTTGCCTCAATGTTGTATTCATTGGATGGATACACCACGCAATATGGAGGCATCATCATCACAACCAAGCATAAGACGAAGTCGTGGAAGAAGAAGAAAAAATGAACGCGTCTACCAAGGAAAAAAGGTGCAGACAGTTTTATACGAAGAACGAGAAAAAAATAATAACAAGAACGAAATAATTTTGAAGAGACACCTCTCATAAAGTTGAGCTGCCAAGCATGAATGCAGCACAGCAACAGTACTACCCTCATCTTTTGAGGAAAATTCTAAAGTAACGCCAGCTACAAAGTGTCGCCAAAGACGAGCACAGTGCTGCGCCACAAGGACAAATGTCGGATGTTGACAACAGAAATAACATTTTTGAAAATCAAGTTCCAGAATGAATTAAGAACAAGTAAAAACCGCCTTAAGTTCGGCCGGGTAGAACTTTATATACCCTCTACCATGGATTGCATTCCACAGATGCTGTCGATTTTCGTAGAAGTGCAGTAACATTACAGGAAAATGTCAATTTTTTTAAAATATCCAAACCAAAACAAATAAAAATATTGAAAACAAAATTTTACAAATACATATCAAAATTTTAGTATTTCAAACCACGCTTATAAGGTAAGGCTACCAATACATTTAAAATAAGACAGAAATCTTCAAAAAATACCATAAATATTGGTAGATAGTGGGTGCTCCAGTTGGTTGTATTTCCATTCTATTTTAATTCCAAAAGTACAAATTTTGAAAATCTATTATCTTACGTACACAGGGTAAGATAACCTACCTTCAGGAATCAACCAATTTTTGCGTAAACGTAAAAAAGTACAAATTTGGAAAAAATGCACCGAATTCCATGATTCTAGCTGCCGTTATTTGGTTGGTACCATTTTTATCACATTTTATCCCCTTAATCGTACGACTTCCTAAAATCTCTTTATTTTACGTGTCTACACAATTAGAGGGATGCACACCGAATTTCGTCATTCTAGCTGTAGCCTTTTAGTTGGTACCAGTTTTGTCCCTCTGTTCCCATTGTATTCCTAGAAAGTACGAATTGGGAAAAACCATTTACTTTTCGTGTCTATGGAGCAATGTATACTCAGAATTTCATGATTTTAGCTGCGGTCATTTGGTTGGTACAATTTTTATCCCCTTTTTCCATTTTAACCCCAAAAAGTACGAATTTCGAAAAAACTATACATTTTACGTGTCTACACAATTAGAGGAATGTATATACCGAATTCCATTATTTTAAGTGCAGCCGTTTGGTTGGCACAATTTGTATCCCCTTTTTCCCTTTTTTACCCCAAAAAGTACGAATTTCGACAAATCCTTCTATTTTACGTGCCTACACAATCAGAGGAACGTATACACCGAATTTAATTATTCTATGTGCAGCCGTTTGGTTGGTACCATTTTTATCCCTCTATTCCCATTTTACCCCTTAAAAGTACGAATTTGGAAAAAATACTTTTATATTATGTATCTACTCAATCAGAGAAATGTACACTCCGAATTTCGTGTTTCTATCAGTTCTCGGTTGATGTGTACCAAATTTTAACCCTTTTTTGTCCCATTTCACCCCCTACGAATAAAATTACTTTATAGTGAACGTTTTTTATATGAGAATGTGTATAATGCGTATATAATGTAGAATGCTTAAATACTTTAAAATATTAGGGGTTATTATGGGTATTTTTAGTCCATTGAGGGAAAAAATATTCCCTGTGGATCGATTCCGCTCATTTATATATTTACTGGCTGAAAACCGTCTTATTGTCTTAGCAGGTTACAACTAAATTAACACAGAATAATTTAGAAGTCACGGTGTCGAATATACTGAAAAACATTTTTTTTCGTATGGGAAGGGTCACGGCCACTTTCCGCCCATCTCGGTGTCGAATATACTCAAAACGATGTTTTAATTTCGTATGGGAAGGGACACACCCACAATTCGCCCATCTTTGCACAACTATTTACACTGGATCTACTCATAGAAAATGTCAGTACTCTAGGTGCCTATATTCGATAATAGGTTTTAAATTCGTATGGGAAGTTTAACGCCCACTTTTCCATTACCGCCCATTTTTGGCACAACTACGCACATTGATGCTATATGCACTTACACAAAATTTCAGCACTCTAGGTGTGAAAGAACTGGCAATATTCAATAATAAGTTTTAACTTCGTATGGGATGTGCCACACCCACTTTTCCAATACCACCCATTTTTGGCACAACTACGCACATTTATGCCAGATGTACTCACACAAAATTTCAGTATTGTAGCTGTCATAGCACTGACAATATTCAAGAATAGGTTTTAACTTCGTATGGGAGGTGCCAGGCCCACTGAAAATATCAAAAACTTATTAAGCCTATTTTCACCACCGGTTCAGCATGAACATGCTGTGGAAATTTCAAGAAGATCGGTCCAGTTGGCGGCTATAAAGAACAAACAAACAAACACAGATTCATTTTTATATAGATAGATAAGACGGACGGACAGACGAACATGGCCAGATCGTCTTAGAATTTTATGAGGATCAAGAATATATATACTTTACAGGGTCTCAGGTTGATATTTCAAGGTGTTTCAAAAGGAGTGCGTATACCTCCATCCTGGAAGTGGAGAGTATAAAAATAGATAAAATAAAAAATGTACAAACACATGTACTTTAAATCTGGCAATTAAAAGTAAAAAAAAATTCAAATCCATGCTTTATGCAAGCAGAATTCTATTGGGCCTAGAAATTCTTTTTTAGTTATCTTTTGTAGAAGGAAAAATTACTGCGTTATCAGGAGCAGAAATAATAGATTTTTAATTTGTGGTTTGTATGGGAGGTACCACGCCCCTTTGTCCATTCCCGCTCATATTTGCAGCAGCACTTAATAAATGCACACCAAACCGACGTACCAAATTTTGTTCAAATACCGTTATCAGGAGCAGAAATAATAGATTTTTAATTTGTGGTTTGTATGGGAGGTACCACGCCCCTTTGTACAATCCCGCCCATATTTGCAGCAGCACTTAAAAAATCCACACCAAACCGACGTACCAAATTTTGTTCAAATACCGTTATCAGGAGCAGAAATAATAGATTTTTAATTTGTGGTTTGTATGGGAGGTACCACGCCCCTTTGTACAATCACACAAAATTTGAGCACTATACGTGTCATAGAACTGACACTATTCGATAATATGTTTTAACTTCGTATGGGAGGTGGTACGCCCACTATTCCAATACCGCCCATTTTTGGCAGAACTACGCACATTGATGGTAGATGCACTTACACAAAATTTCAGCACTCTAGGTGTCATAGAACTGACAATATTCAATAATAGGTTTTAACTTCGTATGGGAGGTGCCACGCCCACTTTTCCAATACCGCCCCTTTTTGGCACAACTATGCGAATTGATGCTAGATGCACTTACACAAAATTTCAGCACTCTAGGTGTCATAGAACTGACAATATTCAATAATAGGTTTTAACTTCGTATGGGAGATGCCACGCCCACTTTTCCAATACCGCCCATTTTTGGCACAACTATGCGAATTGATGCTAGATGCACTTACACAAAATTTCAGCACTCTAGGTGTCATAGAACTGACAATATTCAATAATAGGTTTTAACTTCGTATTGGAGGTTCCACGCCCACTTTTCCAATACCGCCCATTTTTGGCACAGCTATGCACATTGATGCTAGATGCACTTACACAAAATTTCAGCACTCTAGGTGTCATAGAACTGACAATATTCAATAATAGGTTTTAACTTTGTATGGGAGGTGCCACGCCCCTTTGTCCAATTGGTCAAATTTTTCCATTTCCTTGTATTGTCATCGAAAATGATTAAGTGTGCAAAATTTGAGCAAAATTGGTTGAGAAAAAAAGCTTTCAAAAATTGATTTCAAATTTTGTGGCACACAAACATATATAGAAAGTAACCTTATATAAAGCATGGAAAAAAAGAATTTTTTATTTCAATTTTTCATCGAAAACTATTTCATTAAAATTAAAATTATAAAAATCAAAACATTTTTTTTTGAGAAAAACTTGTGAAAGTGAAAGGACAGTTATGTTTTTCTTTTTAATTGTAACTCCCAGAGGATGGTCTACGAAATTGTTGGAAATATCCGGAACAGAAATTGAAAAAAAAATTAATGTACATAAAACATCTTGCTATCATATATGTGTGACAACAGATAAAAAACTTGTTGTCCAAAAAACATTAGAACTTGATTTTTGCAAAAAAAAGGAAACAAATATAAAATTGAAATTAATTCCTGATAAAAAATAAATATTGGAATTTTCGGTAAAAAATCAGAGTGGTAGTAGCTAGCTGTTACTGCTATAACAACACAAATGTAGACGTACTGGAGTTCAAGAATAATAAAAATAAATACTGGTAATTCCACTTCGAAATTTTCAGAGAGTGTACATAACAAATTGTTTATTATTTATAAAGTTTTGTAAACTAATTTCGTCTATTATAGAACATATAGTGCAGTAATTTTCATCAAAATCATAAGATCTTGGAAAATTTCCCGTTGTTTTAATATGGAATTCCTCAATAGAAAAATATTGTTCCGAAATTATGGAATTCTACTATGAGATTTTTTAACTTAATACTCTTATTTAATAGATACAAAAAATAAAAAAAATATTTTTCCATTTATTCAGATTTTTTAAACATTAAATTTCTTTCTTTTTAATTTTTGCTTTGTTTGATTATTGATAGATTTTGATGTACTTTTCAGATGTTTTTGAATGTAATACATTCGAATGTCAGTTATGGCGATCAAGTTTTTTTTTCTTTTTACGAAGGAATTTTTTTTCTTTTTACGAAGGAAATTTTGTATTTGGTAATGGAAAGGAAGTGAACTACAGTTAACCGTACACACTGTGGCCCCATACTCATTTAATATCCTGTGTGGGTATAAGTAATCAGTGGACCTTCTGCATTGATTGTTACCCAGGACTTCAGGGAAATATTTGTTTCCTTGCATAGTTTTTAAGGCATTTTGTTTCGACTCATATTTTACTGTTCCACTGTACATATATATATATATATTTCAAGATCTTCAACATTTATTTGACGGCACTGTGCGCCTTTACTTACAACTGCGATGTTGCTTCGTAGGGCACAAACGTATAAATTTCGAGGTTGGAAAAACTCCAGAAACAGAGAATCTTATTTTTTTTAAACATAAACATTACTTTCTTACGGCAGTAAATAAGATTAAATATTAAACTTTTTTATGTGTATTTTTGTTCGTTCGGTCTTTTCTTACCTACGTTTGTTTCGGGGACAAAAAGTTATTTAAATCACTTCACTCACTGTTCAGGTCGGCTTCGGCTGTTTGTCTGAAGGGGCACCCTATAGCATAGTAGTCGAAAAAAGTGATTCCAGCTACGAGAAGTAAGGCGCGGCAATCAAATGGGAATATATTTCAAATTTAAACATTTCAAAAATATATTTTTTTAATCTAAATAATTAATTTGAACAGATTCGAATTAATGTGGGCCAGATTTTCTATTTTATTAATATTTTTGTTTTATTTTCGTCGAAAAGACGTTGCTTCGTGATTATTATATTAAAAGTAATAATCTTGATTTTTTTTAAATTTGAAAAATATTCTTTGTTAGCAGAGATTTTTATGAAATCTGTGGAACTGTAAAGATTACATCAAAAGAATACATTTTGAAATTATTAAATTTCAAACTTTAATGCGTCCTGCGCAGAGTTCAACAATAGGACAAGTCATAAAGAATCAATTAATCCCAACCTAGATATCATTGAATCATCCCTAAAAATGAAAAGTTCAACTTACATCTGCAACAATGTTTGTTCCTCATCATCCCTATCCACATGTAGGGCACATCATAAGGCCATCTCGTACCGCACTGCTTCCTACCATTAATATTTGATAGTGCAAGTAGCTCCGGACAAAAAACGAAGCCAAACTTAATGAATTTATAAAAGTTTTATCATTTCTCTTTCTTATCATGCCGAGCGGCTGCGTTTGCATTTCAACCGTCCGTCGCAACGAATGTACGTCCGTATATGGTTGGCCGGACAAAGTTACAGGTAGCGAGGCGACGCTATGAGACGCATTCATTCATACATTCACTGTCCGTCCATCTAGCGCCGAGTTTAAAAATTGTATTAATATTTTAAATCGCATTGTCCTGACAGATAAGCTTAATAGCCTGTTTCTTGTCTCCTCTCCGCCGAGGGAGCGAGCGAGTGCCAGAGATTGATATGATTTGCTTATGTTGTTTGCTTTTTGTTTGGCTTTAACCAAAAATGGAATGGACAGATACTGTATCAACGGCCAAGAAGATAATGGCAAGCCATAAACTTTTGGCGGTCGCTACACAAATGAGCGAAATTTTAGATGCAAATATTGGAATATAAGGTAAACTAGGTATGGTAAATTATCAAAAATAAAAAAGAATTGGTGGAATGAAATTGATAATCTAGTGCTTTGAAGGCAACATGAGTGATTTCAATTAAACAATTAGAAAATCTACAAAATCTCTACTACGTGAAGAATGTTAGATGCATATATTCAAAATTTGTATATACCATTAAAAACATTTTTAATATAAATATGTCGTGTTATATTTGGCAAAAAATACATAGATACAACCAATACCTTTCGAATGGCGCCTAAATGTTGAATGTCGGAGGGAAATTGACGTCGCTGCACAAACAGATTTTGAAAATTTTGTCTCTGAAAAATAATTTTTGGCATTAGACTATTTTCGTAAACATGGATTATGATTATTAATAAAAATGTATGCAAATTTGAAAAAGTATGGGTTAAACTCTCGAAATATCTAATACATTCGGTAAGAATAATTTCTGAGAGTTGTCAGATGTTAGCATTATTTTTAGTTTTTGGAGTCTTTAATCTACAAGGACATACCACTTTTAAAAGACATGCCACTTTAATATTCGTAAAGATAAGATGAAAAACTTCCAGGAGAAATGTCCTCAAAATCTGAAGACGCGTTTAAAAGTTTTTACGTCATTAACGAAGCTACCTCTTCATAAAAACAACCAAGATTATCAACCATGGATCACTGTAAAACTCGAACAACGTACTACTTTGACGCCATGTTAGCCCACAAGGACGAGTAGAATATTTGTGCCAATTTTCATCAGAATGTGGAATTACCCTATAGACTTCAATCCAGAAGATTTTTGTTTAACATATAGGATGGACCATTGGAAATTTTAAATTTGAACACCGATTACTTTGACTTTGAAATGTAGAATAAAAATAATTTTTATTTTCAGTTTTATGTTTGAAATTTGCAAAATGGGACGCTATACGCTCGAACAAGACAAAAACTGTTTGGTGTGGATTTTGAGCTGTATTGAAAAGTGAGTTGATCGGATGAGGTAGTCATTTGAATGATAATGACAAAGTTCAATTATTCCAATAAAACCAGAAATTTTGTAAAAATAGTCAGTACTTTTTTATAGCCGATTTTAATTCAAAGTTTTAAATGGCCCTCCCTATACAACGGAACTCTAAACATCTCTGCTATCTGCTATCTTCTGTTGTGAGTGGTGAATAAGTAAAGCAAGCCATTTTTAGATTTTTATATACTCCACGAGAGTATAAAGGGAGATATACCCATTGCTAATTATCGACATAGAATCCCTTTTTGAATCGATTTAGCTATGTCCGTCTGTCTATCTGTCCGTCCGTGTGTCTGTCTGTCCATCTATTCTTGTAATCAGGTCGAAATTGTAGCCGAAACCTAATGAAACTTTGCTCAACGAAGTTTTTCGGGACAAGGACGAACGCTATTTAATTTGAAGAAAATCAGTTCAGATTTAGATATAGCCCCCATATAAATTTCACTCCAGATTTGATTCTTTTCACCCTAGATACCATATAAAGGGTGATTTTTTAAGAGCTTGATAACTTTTTTTTTTAAAAAAACGCATAAAATTTGCAAAATCTTTATTTGAAACGTTAGATTGGTCCATGACATTTACTTTTTGAAGATAATTTCATTTAAATGTTGACCGCGGCTGCGTCTTAGGTGGTCCATCCGCTTAGTCCAATTTTGGCATTTCCACGTTTTTGAGTAACAGAGACCCAATTGGTGCGAACGGCGACGAATCGAAAATTGGTGGTCATCATTAACACTGGCCGATACAGCTGCGATATTTTCTTCAGTTCGCACTCTACGTAAGCGTGTTGGTGGTTTAATGTCCAACAATGTAAATTTGGTGCGAAATTTAGTCACAATAGCCCGAATAGCCGCTTCAGTGGGTCGATTAAACTGACCATAAAATGGAAGCGCGCAATGAACTTTCTTAACAGAGCACGCATTTTGATAATAAAATTCAATAATTTGCAAGCGTTGTTCGTTTGTAAGACGATTCATGATGAAATGTCAAAGCATACTGAGCATCTTTCTCTTTGACACCATGTCTGAAATCCCACGTGATCTGTCAAATACTAATGCATGAAAATCCTAACCTCAAAAAAATCACTCTTTATTAAAACATATTTTGTTAAAAATTGGCAAAACATCTTATATTTCAACTAAAGGGTCCGCCATCTTAAGTTTTTATACCATCCACCTCCAGGATGGGGGTATACTAACTTTGTCATTCCGTTTGTAACACCTTGAAATATCGACCTGAGACCCTATAAAGTATATATATTCTTGATCGTCATAAAATTCTAAGACGATCTAGCCATGTCCGTCCGTCCGTCCGTCCGTCCGTCTGTTGTAAGCACGCTAGCATCTAAACGAAAGGAGCTAGAACGTTCAAATTTTCCATAAATGCGTCTTATAGTCGTAGATCGGTTGGGATTGAAACGGGGCGAAATCGGCCCAAAGGGAAAAATTTTTCCCCAACAAGGACTAAAAATACCCACAATAATCCCTAATATTTTAGCGTATTTAAGCATGTTTTTGAATATGTCTGCTTAAATTTGCTTGATATTTGGTATGCGCATTCCCCTTATAGCAAAAACGTGTACCATAAAGTGATTCTTATTTGTAGGGGTGAAATGGGACAAAAAAGGGATAAAAATGGTACATATTAAACGACAAAAGCTAGAAACACGAAATTCGGTGTGTACATTCCTCTCATTGAGTAGATACATAATATAAAAGTATTTTTTTCAAATTCGTACTTTTAAGGGGTAAAATAAGAATAGAGGGATAAAAATGGTACCAACCAAACGGCTGCACCTAGAATAATGAAATTCGGTGTATACATTCCTCTGATTGCATAGACAAGTAAAATACACGGATTTTTCAAAATTCATACTTTTTTGGAGTGAAAATGAAAAAAGGGAATAAAAATAGTACCAATCAAATGACCGCAGCTAGAGTCATGAAATTCGGAGTATACATTCCTCTGACTGCGTCGACACGGAAAATAAACTGATTTTTCGAAATTCGTACTTTTTGGGGTCAAAATAGAAAAAAGGGATAAAAATAGTACCAACCAAATGACCGCAGCTAGAGTCATGAAATTCGGAGTATACATTCTTTTGACTACGTAGACATGAAAAATAAAAGGCTTTTTCCAAATTCGTACTTTCAAGGGATACAATGGGTACGGAGGGATAAAAATGGTATCAACCAAACGGCTACACCTGGAATAATGAAATTCGGTAAAATAAACTGATTTTTCGAAATTCGTACTTTTTGGCGTTAAAATGGAAAAAGGGGATACAAATAGCACCAACCAAATGACCGCAGCTAGAGTCATGCAATTCGGAGTATACATTCCTCTGACTCCGTAGACACGGAAAATAAACGGATTTTCGAAATTCGTACTTTCAAGAGATACAATGGTATAAAGGGATACAAATAGTACCAACTAAATGACTACAGCTGGAATGATGAAATTCTAATTGCGTAGAAACGTCAAGGGGGTAAAAATGGTACCAACCAAATGGGCGCAGCTGGAATCATGGAATTTGGTGTATACATTCCTCTGACTGCATAGACACGTAAAATAAAAAGTTGAATCATGGTTGAATCATGAAGTTGGTTTTTTTGGCACTATGTACGTCTGATAATGGATTTTCAAAATTTGTACTTTTGGAATTAAAATAGAATGGAAATACAACCAACTGTAGCTCCCACTATTTATGGTATTTAAGCTTTTTGAAAATATAAATATAAGAATATTTATTTTTCGTTTTGAAATAAATAATGGTTTGAAATAATTAAAATATTATATTTATTTATTAAACTATTTTTTCAATATTTGTATTTGTTTTGGTTTGGATATACATATTTAAAATATTTATATATTTCCTGTAATATTACTGCACTTCTACGAAAACCGACAACCTCCGGCCGAACTTAACGACGTTTTTACTTGTTTTTTTTTTCAACTATTCAACCGTTGGACTATTATTTGTGGGGTGCCCGAGGCAGCCATTTAAATGAAATTATTTTCCATTATTAAACGGAAGGATAGTACTTTCAAATAAAAAATAAATTTGAGAAAATATTCAGTAGTTTTTTATAGCATTTTCAAAAAAAAAGTTATTTGGCGGAACCTTTAGAAACACCGAACATGTGTTAAATCAGTTCAGATTTCACTTTTTCCATTCTACAAACCACATATTTTAGAAGACTGTCTTCAGATTTAGCAAACCATCTTATATTTAGCTCCAATTAAAATTTTGCTCCCGATTTTACTTTTTCCGCTCTAGAAACCACATATTTTTACAGATCCTCTTCAAATTAGGCGAAATATCTTATATTTGTTCTATAAACAGCCATGGTGCAAATGGGTCAGATCGCTCCATATTTATATATAGCTCCCAAACAAATTTTACTCCCGATTTCACTTTTTTCACTCTATAAACCACATATTTTAACAGATCTTTTTCAAATATTGCAAAATATCTTATATTTCATCTAGAAACACCCATGGTGAAAATGGTTCAGATCGGTTCAGATTTATATATAGCTCCCATACAAATTTCGCTCCCGGATTGACTTTTTCCGCCCCAGAAAACACGTATTTTCACAGAATTTCTTCAAAGTGAAGTGAAATTGTGAAAGTTAGTCACTTCATTCCATGTTTGGATGTAGCCCCGATATAAAAATATTCTTCTAGAATAGACAAAATGGACCAGGTCATATTAGCCTATGATTAGGAAACATACAAAAATTCTTCCCGTTTTCACTTTTTTACCGAAATGAATTGAATTCGGATAGAAAGTGGAGTGTATCATATACTTTAACCTTTCCTTACTTGCATCATTTGTTTTATTTAGGTATATAATCAATACTTGATTTGAACTGGGGTATTCTCCTGGCTCAAGACCATTTTGCATCTATAATTTATGGAATGCAAATTTATTTACAAATGTCAAGGTGATATATATTACTTGGCTGCACACTACCACTATCATGATTTCTATTGTGAAAGGCTTGCAATTTGTTCGTTAGAACTGGCAATATGAAACTTGACAAAAAATTTATTTATTATTTTAATAATTAATAAAAAATTAAATATTTGAAGTACATTAATAAAGCAATAAATTTGTATATGTTTAAGCAAAAAGTTTAAATTGTTAAAATTATACTAAATTAAAGATTGTGTTTTGTAAAAGTACTAAAAAAAGTTTTTTCCCGTGCCACGATTCTAACCTGAGACCTTCTGGGTGGGATTAACATATTAGCGACATTTTCGAAGTTGTTTAAAAGAACTTCCTCAAAAGCGGGAAATTCACATATGGATTTTGAGATGCGGCATTCCAAAATTCTGAAATTTCTCAAAAAGTTGTCCAAGAACAAAAAAGTTTCCGATTTATAAAACACAAAAATTGTCTTTTTTAACTCAATGATAATCTGTTACTTATTAATTCTAATCTCAGTTTTATTTTCATGCCATTCTGGTTTTGTATCTAAATTTTTTCGCACAGCTGTTGCCTAAGCCCCATTGTATGTTGTATGTTCAGTGTCAGTTTGTGTGATAGTCACTTAACAAGCATTTCACTTTCTTCTTTCTGCCGTTGTATTTCTTTTTTTTGTTGGTCTCCTTATCTGTTTTTCGTCTATTTTAACATGACATTTACGTGCTTTTTCTATTTAGTCTGAATATTTCGAATAGCTGCTGCCGCTGGATTTTCTCCACCATTCCCCCGGCATCGTCTGTCTGTCTCCGCGTTTTATCATCATCACCTGAAGGGTCTCTGTCTATTGATAGATGTATAGATTGGATTAAATTCCATGTTTTTTGCGCTGACTTTGAATGGCATTTCTTCTTTGCGTGGGTATTTAAAATTCTATAATTGTGTGAATATTTGCCTCATTAAATATGAATATTTTCAATAGACGCAAAAAATAGTTTAATTTGAGGAATAGAAATGGATTACATGTCGAACACAACTAACTACACGTGTTTGCTCTGGATGACATTTCGTTGGAAATATGGAGACCTGAATATGACACTTTCACCTGAAACACAAAAATTGTTCGACCAACCAACTTCAACTGCGTGGCAGGCACGCACCACATGTGTGATTTATATTTTTGGGATGATTAATTGAATTTTAGGTAACATCTGAAGCAAACACTGGGTATTTAGTGACAGGTCATGTAGCAATTCTGGCCGAAAAGGTCATGAACAAGTCATGCCTTTGTTGGGGATAGGTAGGTGGTGGTCTTGACATTAGGTTAATAGGATCATTGCGAAATCCAGCAAAAAAATATATAGAATTGACAAATAATTTTTAACTCACTTGCATTGTTTGCTAGATTCAATTTGAGCATTTAGAATAAAACATACCTGAAAATAGAAGCAAAAACATAAATTAATTAAAACATTAATTAACTAATTATATTCAAAATATTAATTGTAGAATTTTTATAGTGCAAAATTGCATAAAAATAAAAACTATTTTTTATATGCACTGATACATGTATTATATGGCTGTATTTCTTTAAGACTGGATAACTAAGCTGCGATAATGAAAACCGAAAAAAAAATTAAAATTTCACTCAAAATAAAAAATAATCTTTTTTAATATTGTCGCCAACAACAATATCAATATGTGCGTGAGAACAAATTTTGAAAAAATAATAATAATAATAATAATAAATAAACAGGAAAAAATTAAATTTTTATTAACGTTTTTGTTATAGCAGCTTGTTATCCCGGCTTAACGATTAATAAACACAATTTTTATAGTGCTTTTTATATTTTTTACATTTAATATTTATAGTCTCAGTTTGGAAATATATGTAAGTCCTACAGCGGATTATATGATCATTTCAAGGTGGCTACAAATACTGTGACATTTAACTTTCATATAGAAACAGTGAAAAATATAATACTTTTTGAAAATATAAATCGAAAACAAAAATCCATAAAAAGTAGAAGAAAAATGGAATAAACATTTTCTTTTATTTCTTAATATCTAGAGTTCTAACAAAAAAATATGACTATTTGTAAAAATTAAAAATAAATGTAGATGTTATGATTATCGGCGCAGAGAATTTTTTAAAAAAATATTTTTAAGTGTTGTTTAAGTAGTGCGAAAACCCTATTTAAATGTAGATAACAGTATATTTTATATTTAGTTTATAATGTCTGGAAAAAGGTCGATTTGAAGAAAGCCTATGGGTAAATGTAGAAGTTATGATAAAATATGATAGAAGGAGTTATCAGAATACAAATGCGCTGAATTCGAAAATAGTATCGGGTTTTTATGTAGCATTTACGGGAATATTTAAGTAGGAAATATATAAATTAGCTTTAAATAAACTTAGTAAAGAAATAAATCACCAACAAACTAATTAGATAATTAAAAAAAATAAATTTAAAAATCAGAGATGATTTTGTATTTTTTCTAAGAGATTAAAGTTCAATCTAAATTATTATTACAACAAATTTAATCGAATGTATTTTCTTTTCCCATCAAAATTGAGAATTTTTCAAATATTTATTTTTAAAACTTTAATTAATTAATAAAATGAAAAATTATTAAAAATAATATTTTTAATACTTATTAAAAACAAAATTCGTACCATTCCTCAGCTATTCAGATATATATATTTAAATGTAGATAACAGTATATTTTATATTTAGTTTATAATGTCTGGAAAAAGGTCGATTTGAAGAAAGCCTATGGGTAAATGTAGAAGTTATGATAAAATATGATAGAAGGAGTTATCAGAATACAAATGCGCTGAAATCGAAAATAGTATCGGTTTTTATGTAGCATTTACGGGAATATATAAGTGGGAAATATATAAATTAGCTTTAAATTAACTTAGTAAAGAAATAAATCACCAACAAACTAATTAGATAATTTAAAAAAAAATAAATTTAAAAAATCAGAGATGATTTTGTATTTTTTCTAAGAGATTAAAGTTCAATCTAAATTATTATTACAACAAATTTAATCGAATGTTTTTTCTTCTGCCATCAAAATTGAGAATTTTTCAAATATTTATTTTTAAAACTTTAATTAATTAATAAAATGAAAAATTATTAAAAATAATATTTTTAATACTTATTAAAAACAAAATTCGTACCATTCCTCAGCTATTCAGATATTTATATTTATACCCTACACCACAGGGTATAATGAATTTGTTTGTAACACCAAGAAGGAAACAAGATAGACCCATAGTTTATTATACCGATCGATTTAAAATCACTTTCTGAGTGGATTTAACTTTGAACTAAAGGAAACTTTGCACATCGACGTTTTATGGAATGAGGACGAACGCTATTTAATTTGAAGATAATCGGTTCAGATTTATATATAGCTCCCATACAAAATTTCCTCACGTTTTTACACTTTCCGCTCTAGAAACCACATATTTCCACAGATTTTCTTCCAATTTGGCAAAATGCCATATATTTCAACTAGAAACAGCTCTGGTAAAAATAGACCAGATCGGTTCAGATTTATATATAGCTTCCATATAAATCAGATATGTGGTACAGATTTTCTTCAAATTTAGCAAAACAAACATATTTCAACTAGAAACAATTCTGGTGAAAATGGGCCAGATCGGTTCAGATTTACAAATTCCGCCACCGAATTTTTTTCCGCTTTAGAAATAGCATATTTGAATAGATTTTCTTCTAAATCCGCACATCAGAAAATATTTCAAATAGAAACATCTATGGCGAAAGTGAGTCACATCGGTTCAGATTTATATATAACTCCCATATAAGTAACTACCGATTTGAATCTTTCCGATCTAGAAATCACATATTTAACAGATTTCCATCAAATTTGGGAAAACGTCTTATATTTCAACTAGAAAACCTATTCTATAAATGGGTCATATCGGTTCAGATTTATATATAGCTCCTATTCAAATTTTCTTACAAATACGGATAGAAATATGAAATTTATAGTATATTCTCCCCTTGACTAGGTGTAGGGTATCATATAGTCGGTCACGCCCGACTTTAACCTTCCTTACTTGTTTTTTAGTTGGCCTAGTATTACCCAATCCAAGGATATATGAAATTTGGACACGTTAAATAAAAGTATTTTTCGAAAATTCTACTTTTAATGGGTAATATTGGTAATGGGAAGACTTGAAGTTGAACTCATAAAATTTGGTGTGTTCATTCCTCTGACTGTGTAGACCCACAATAAAGAGGGACAGGTTCCCCATTTTGGATGAAAATGGGGAAAATGGTACTCGATTTTCTTTAAATTTGGCACAACAGCTTATAATCCAATTAAAAAAACCTATGATGAAAGTGGGTAAGATCGGTTCAGATTTAGATTTTAAATTTTGACCAAACTATGCATATTACATTTCACCTATTTCGTTCCAGATTTCAATATACCCCCATACAAATGTGCTTTCCCATTTAACATTTTTTGTCAAACACATACATTTACAGGATACAAATATCCTTCCCTTTTTCACCGAATTAAATTGTATTCGGATAGAAAGTGGAGTGTATCATAGAATCGGCCCCGCCCGACTTTTGCCTTTCCTTACGTGTTTTTGTTTTTTTTTTCAAAAAATAAATTTCAATATATTAAAAAAAATATTTTTTTTTAAATGTAAATGCAAAACTCCAAATATAAAAAAATCGGATGACCGTCGATTTTGGTTGGTTTTACATGGAATTCAACAACTGCGGAATGCACACCATGGTGGAGGGTATATAAAATTCGGTTCGGCCATATTTTACACCCTTTTAACCTGTTGTTAATCTAACGAAAACCAAATATCCTATTGAGCATGCTAATTGTGGTCATTACTCTGTAAGATTTTATTAAAACCAAGTTGAAGGCCACTAAATAACCCAGACCTGAACTTATAGCCCAAACAATTTGTTTGCCTTTGACCCTGTTGCAAGCTCTCAACTGCCTTGGGCAACACTTGCAAAGGTCTGGTTGAGCTCTGTAGCCTGAGAAGGTGAGTTTGAAAAAAATGGTGTCACTGGGTTTAGCGAAATTAACAGACAAAACCGCAAACAACGACAACGGAATAACAATATTTTCCAATTGAATAAAAACAAATAATAAACATTTGTGACAAACACAATGTGGCACAGACACAGAAAAAGGTCGCGACTTTAAAATGCCATAAATAAAAATTTGCAAAAGAAATACAGATTTGCATAAAATTTGAAGAAAACCAAAAAAAAAATGCAGAAGCCCTTTCTACTACGTTTCAACGCGAAATCATCAAAATGGCCAAGCAACTGCAAACTTTCAACTATAAATGCGACAGCTTGCCAGGGTTCATATGCATTCGTTCAACAATTCGTTGCAACTCTGCACGCACGCATGCATCATGCAGCCAGCCAAACAAGATGCGATGAAAATTGTATGCATTGATATGCAAATCATATGTTATGGAAAAATCGTCTGGAGGGTAGGTGGTGGTGAGACGAGTACGGAGTTGTGAGTTGCCAACATTTATAGCGGTTAAATTGTTAAGGATTCCCGTCTATCTGTCTTTGTTTACCTTTATGCTTATTGAATACTTAACACTCACAGAGGGGAAAAAACTTCTTATCAACTTTTCATCATCAGCGTAGAAAAACTGGTATGTAAATGCATACTCGCAGCTATACTTTGGCAGAAAACAAACGAGACAAAAATGTGCAGACGAAAAGGGATGTGCAACGACACAAGATTACACTACTGCAGTTGCAAGCACGTAAGGTTAGAGATGAAATATTGAAAAATCGCAGATAGCATATGTTTGCCACATCTTGTAATTGAAGTTTTTGGAAATAGGTTAGAAATAATGTACACATCGATTTTAATAGAAGATGTGTTTTTTTTAGAAAAAAGAAGCCCGATCCATCATTTCAATGCAGGATATGAAGGAAGTGTACTGCACAGTATACAAATCCTTTAGTTCCGAAAAACATGGAAAATAAATCCCAAAAATATTTTTTTAAACCCCAATCCTTCATTTCAGTCGTGGAGCAGAAGAAAAATTTTATTATTGGTAGTTATGTTGTTGTATAATTGTTTATTCTTGTAATAAATGCTTTGCGTTTCGAGAATTAATTGTCTAACTAAATTAATTTCACTGAAAATTGGTCATATTCTAGCGATTTTTATACACTCCACGAGAGTATTATGTGTTTGTGCATTTGATTGTAACACCCAAAAGGAGGCTAGATAGACCCATTGTTAATTATACCGATCGACTTAGAATCACTTTCTGAATCGATTTAGCAATGTCCGTCTGTCTGTCTGTCCACCTATTCTTGTAATCACTATACAGGTCGCTATTGTAGCCAGAACGAAACGAAACTTTGCACATCGAAGTCGGGACAAGGACGAACGCTATTTAATTTGAAGAAAATCGGTTCAGATTTAGATATAGCCCCCATACGAATTTAACTCCCGATTTGACTTTTTTCACTCTAGATACCATATATTACAACAGATTTTCTTCAAAATTGGCAAAACATCTTACATTCAAACTAGGAACACCTGTGGTGAAAATAAGTCAGATCGATTCAGATTTTTATATAGCTCCCATACAAATTTCGCTCCCGATTTGACTTTTTCCGCACCAGAAACCACATATTTTAACAGATCTTCTTCAAATTTTTCAAAACATCTTATATTTAAACTGGGAACACCTATGATGAAAATAGGTCAGATCGGTTCAGATTTTTATATAGCTCCCATACAGATTTGACTCCCGATTTGACTTTTTCCGCTCCAGAAACTACATATTGTATCAGATTGTCTTCAAATTAGGCGAAATATCTTATACTTGTACTAGAATCAGCCATGGTGCATGCATTTTGTGCAAAATATCTGTGCAATTGGTCCGTAATATAGGGTGGGCCGTGTAACATTTTAAATTGGACTCGGCTATAAAAAAGTACTGATTACTTTTTTCAAATTTCTGGTTTTATTGGACAGGTTGAACATTTAATAATGGAACACAATATCATTCATAAGACTAACACGACTGGCTCGGCAGTACCTCATCCGATCAATCCAATTTTTCAGTACATGCCGTCAGCCCAAAATCCATACCAAACAGTGACTCCTTGTGGATGCATTGGCTTCTCAATAGTCACGTGTGGGTTCTCTGAACACCATATGCGCAATTTTGCTCATTGACACCGAAATGAAAATGAGCTTCATCTGAAAACACGAAAAATTTTCTACTTAAATTTCTTACAGTTTGCGTGAAAGACTTTTTGGAAACCGGGTTTTTATGTCGGTCTCAACCGGTCTTTCATATTGCAAAAAAGTTTCTTTTTCGGTGTTTTACAATATGTTACTATTTATATTATTAGGTTTTTGGAAACCCGAGTTTTTTATGTCGGACTCAACCTGTATTTCATATTACGAACACTGCAATACTGTGAGTCTAAAATGGCTACGTTTGCCCCAGGTTTCACATGCATTTCTTATGGGCAGAAGAACGCTGACATATAATGTATATACGACGAAAGTCGGGACGAAATATTTTGTAGATATTCATTAAAAAACAAGTAAAGAAGGCTAAAGTCAGACGGAGCCGACTATATGATACACTCCACTTTCTATCCTATTACAATTCACTTCTGTAAAAAAGTGAAATCGGAAGGATTTTTGTACCTTGTAAATGTATGTGTTTGACAAAAAATGTTAAATAAGAAAGGACATCTGCACGGGGGTATATTGAAACATGGAACGATGTGACCGGCTTTCGTCGTGTATGTTTATAGGTGAAATATAATATGTAAAGTTTGGCAACATTTGTATATATATAAAAAATATATCTAAATCTGAACCGATCTTGCTACTTTCGCCACAGGTGTTTTAGTTGGATTATAAGATGTTGTGCTAATTTTAAAGAAAATCGGGTACAATATGTCGTTTCTAAAGCGGAAAAAGTCAAAACGGAAGCGAAATTTGTATAGGGGCTATATCTCAATCTGAACCGATCTAACCCGCTTTCGCCACAGGTATTTCTAGTTAGATTATAAAGTGTTAAGCCAAATTTGAAGAAAATCGGTTACTATATGTGCTTTATAGAGCGGAAAAAGTCAAATCGGGAGCGACATTTGTTTGGGGGCTATATCTAAATCTGAACCGATCTTACCGAATTTCTGCATAGGTGTTTCTAGTTGGACTATAAGATGTTGTGCCAAATTTAAAGAAAATCGAATACAATATGTGGTTTACAGAGCGGAAACTGTGAAATCGGGAGCGAGATTTGAATGGGGGCTATATCTAAATCTGAACCGATTTGCCTCAAATTAAATAGCGTTCGTCCTCGATCCACAAAACTTAGTTGTGCCATTTTTTGTTAAGATCGAACTATAATTGCGACCTGTAATTTTATTACAACAATAGAATAGCTAAATCGACTCAGAAAGTGATTCTAAGTCGATCGGTATAATTAACAATGGGTCTATTGGGTGTTACAAACACATGCACAAAGACATATTACTCTCGAGGAGTGTATAAAAACAGAATTAATTTCTGGGGGTGGCCGCAGCAATACTCCTTCTTGTAGGTAATATGAGGCTGATGAACTTTGAAAGGACCTTGTATTTCAAATAGTCCAAAAATACGCATAATCTTTGAGCTTCATGTCAAACTTATGATTTATTTTCTTATTATTTATATATTTATTCTCTACCAGGTATCTGAATCGCAGATTGGGTAATTGCTTTAGAAATTAAAGCTGTTTTTCAGAATGATTACCTATTTCAAAAGACATAATAACATGACATCCGAATTGACCTATTCCCAAGAACGAGAATATATTTCGTGGACTTACCCTATAATGAATAATTTCCCCATTCTTTACTGTTTCGAGAAAAACCCCGGTCCGGCCGGTTTTTTGAAACCACGGCTTTCGAAAAAAACCGAAAACCCGACATTGCAAACAAACTGGGATTTTGAACACTCTATTGTCGATGCTCTGTCTTTACCGATCTTTGCCAAATAGTTCGCTGGTGCCCAACGTCTTTCTTGAAGATTCCACTATAAATTTGACTTAGCTATAATTGTGATGAAGACTTCTAACTTTTAACTAACTTAATTTAAAAATAATATTTTTTTTTCTATTTTTTGAGACTCTTCCTAAACCACTGATTCTATGTGAGGGTGAAATGTGCAATATTTATAGCCATCATAAGTACCTTTAATTGAATATATAATATTATCGGACATATATCTAAAAAACGAGAGCATAAATATTATAAGTACCTTCGACGAAAATTGGAATTTTTGTAAACAATTAAAAAAATATAAATATTTTTTTAATTTCGTTTTTGAGTTAGAAAGCCAAAGTACATAAGAAAATATTATACATAGCTCTACGGCAATATATTTGTTGCATAGTGTAATTGAAGCAATTAAAAATTGTCTTTGTATGTGACAATTTTTAATTGCTTCAATTAATAATTAATTATTTAAATTATTTGATTATTTGTATTTAAATTATTTTCATTTTTTAATTATTTTTTCCTTTATTTTAGTTTCTTAAAGATTCTGCAAATAATGCATGTATTTTTAATTTAAAGCCCATATCCCGACACAAAAATAACCTACAACTCATGCTACCCGCCAGCACATTTTGCGGGCATGTGTAGCATGCCACCGAGTGGCCATTATCGTTAAGTAAATGTTGTTGCCAGTAACAAACTCCACAAAACTGTCAAAACACATTCGTAAAGACGACCGGCCTGGCATATGAGTTCATAAAAATTTATCCATGTGATATGTACAATGAATATGCCTACCACACCGCAGTCTGTGCGCCCGCTCGGCCGTCCGTCCGTCCATCAGTCTGTGGTCTGTGTGTATGCGGTTGGTTTGTCACCAGTCCATGTTTCGTTATCTTGGGTGCTCTGTGGCATGATCACGTATAATTTGATCAATGAAATCACGGTTTGGCGCTTTGATTGAGGCTAATGGTAATAATCGACAATTAAATATGCATAGTCGTGTTTTCCCACTTCATAAACGTGCATAAATACAATTTGAGTTTTTTTTTCAGTTTTGTTTTGTTCCCTCAGCATTGCTTGTGGGCAGCCAACTAGACGGAGAACGCGGGAAATAAGACGCAAAACAGCGAAGAAAATGTGCTGGTGTCCATGCCATGTTTTTGTTGCAAAGAAAAATCTTCAGAAATTCTTCTTCTCCCCAAATAAAGATTCTTCTGGCCCGTGCATATGCTTATGACCTCCATTGAGCCAACGTGTTTGTGTCTGCTGAACTTTGTTGCCGCTCTCTCATGGTTATGATCATGTTTTGACTTTTTCCCCATTCCAACCCATCCTCATTTCTTCCGCAACTCCTCTCGATTGGCACCTTGTGCCCGAGTATGTGCCGATATTCTTGGCAGCATCATTTCACATTTCTTCCACGCTTGCTGGCTGTGCATTTCACTTTGAGTGCCACGTTTTGTGGCATTGTGTCAAGTTCGATGGTCTAAGGTGATCGTGTTGCACCTGGCTTGGCTTGGCAACTAACTCCGAACTCCATGTTCATTGAGGCGGCCAGAGTCTATTTATCAAATCTTCTTCGTTTTATTTATGGACATTTTCGCTTCGTTTGGTGTATTTTGCTTTTTGACTTGGCCATAGAAAGTTTGACATTTGTACATGGAATTATTAAGTGGAAAAATTTAATTTGCAAATTTTTGTGCTTTTTTTTTGGTGGTATGGACGTACGTGCCTATTGTTATGTAGTGGCATGAACATCATGCAGCCAGTAGATAGCATCATCTGTGGCAGAGTGGAGTTGGTGGTGTTGTTAAGTCAACTATGGTGGTATATTTAGTCCAAGCAGCAGCATGATATTTTCCACATTGACCTGGCGTAGAGAAAATATTTGCCTGAAGAAAAATCATGTCTGTTGTTAGGGAGAAATCGGTCGCCAACCGATGTAGAGGACTAATGGCAGCACAATTCTAATTTAATATCTTTTCTATCAAACCTTTTAAATTAAATTTTCTGTAGAACTTCTCACAGCTCAATATTTCAAAAACTATGAAATTCTCGCAAATAATAGTAAATAATAGCAAGTAGGCTTCGTAAAACATCAAAATTGTCGCATTTGGGGTTCATAAAAGCCAAGAGTGAGTAGAAAAATTTATCAAAAGATACATCACTGTTAGTTGAGGCTAACAGCCTCATTGTCATCTTAATTGCTTCGTAAGCGTCAAAATTGTCCCATTTGGTATTCAAAAAATCCAAGTGAGCGTAGTTAAGCAAACACAGGGTTCTCCAACAAGAGATGTTATTTTGGTATTCAAAGAAAAATGTCATTTTTTGAGATAAATGATCGGATGTTTATTTCATAATAAAGAGGAAGGTATGCCGTTAATAATGAAAAACAACATCAGCCAAATGGCCACCACGACCACGCGTACAGGACCTTGATCCTTTTCATGAAATTTTCCATAACCAAATAGCAGAGTGGCTGCCCTATGTCCTCGATAGCCTCACGAATTGTATCTTTGAGGTGTTGAATCGACGCTGGGTTGTTGGTGTTGACCTTATCTTTCACGTGGCCCCAAAGGAAGAAGTCGCAAGGTGTTAAATCACAAGATCGCGGTGGCCAATTGTGATCACCTCTTCGAGAGATAACACGGTCCGGAAACTTTTGCCGTAAAAGAGCAATGGTTTTGTTGCTTGTGTGGCACGTAGCGCCGTCTTGTTGAAAGTAAACGTTGGCGAGATCAATACCATCCAACTCCGACCATAACAAGTCATTAATCATCTCTCGATAGGGCAATCCATTCAGCGTAACTGTTGATCCAACCTCATTTTCGAAAAAGTTAGGTCCAATGACCCCGCCGGACCATAAACCGCACCAAACAGTCACACAATGAGGATGGAGAGGCTTCTCAACAATAACTCTTGGGTTTTCCCAGCTCCAGATGCGACAATTTTGCTTGTTAACGTAGCCACTGAGGTGGAAATGGGCCTCATCAGTCAAGATGATTTTTCGATGGAATTCCGGATCATTTTTATGCATCTTAAGGACCCAATCAGCAAAGACACGACGTCGTTGATGATCGGCCGGCTTGAGTTCTTAAAACCCAAGTCTTATAAGCCTTAAAACCCAAGTCTTTATGAACAATTTTTCCCTCACATGTACTGAAAATGCCCATAATAACCCCTAATATTTTAGAGTATTTAAGCATGTTTTTATACCCTCCACCTCCAGGATGGGGGTATACTAACTTTGTCATTCCGTTTGTAACACCTTGAAATAACGACATGAGACCCTATAAAGTATATATATTCTTGATCGTCATAAAATTCTAAGAGATCTAGCCATGTCCGTCCGTCCGTCTATTGAAAGCACGCTAGTATCTAAACGAAAGGAGCTACAACGTTCAACTTTTCCATAAATGTGTCTTATAGTCGTAGATCGGCTGGGATTGAAACGGGGTGAAATCGGCCCAAAGGGAAATATTTTTCCCTCACAAGTACTGAAAATGCCCATAATAACCCCTGATATTTTAGAGTATTTAAGCATGTTTTTTGAATATGTCTGTTTATATTTGCTTGATATTTGGTATGCGCATTCCCATTATAGCAGAAAAATGCACCATAAAGTGATTCTTATTTCTAGGGGGTGAAATGGGGCAAAAAAGGATAAAAATGGTTCCTTTCAAACGACAACAGCTAGAACCACGAAATTCGGTGTGTACATTAATCTAGTTGAGTAGATACATAATATAAACGTATGTTTTCCATATTCGTACTATTTAGGGGCAAAATGGAAATAGAGGGATAAAAATGGTACCAACCAAACGGCTGCACCTAGAATAATGAAATTCGGTGTATACATTCATCTGATTGTGTAGACACGTAAAATAGAAGGATTTGTCGAAATTCGTACTTTTTGGGGTTAAAATGGATAAAGGGGATAAAAATAGTACCAACCAAATGTCGGCTGCTAGAGTCATTAAATTCGGAGTATACATTCGTCTGACTGCGTAGACATGAAAAATAGAAGTTTTCTTCCAAATTCGTACTTTCAAGGGATACAATTGGTACAAAGGGATAAAAATAGTACCAACTTGTGTGTGTACATTCACCTGACTGCATAGACACGCAAAAAAAAGATTTTTCCAAATTCGTACTTTTTACATTTACGACAAAAATTGTTTAAATCATGTTATTTGCACTCTGTATGTGAGGTAATGGATTTTCAAAATCTGTAGTTTTGGAATTAAAATAGAATGGAAATACAACCAACTGTAGCAACCCACTACCCACCAATATTTATGGTATTTAAGCTTTTTGAAATTATAAATAAAGGGTGATTTTTTAGCTATTATCTTTTTGGCAACACTGGTTTAAACAGCTGACGCACGTTCCGTGTTTTGTTTCACTGTCAAACATCTTCAGTTTGGTCTATAATTTAACCATGAATCGTCTTACAAACGAATAACGCTTGCAAATTACTGAATTTAATCGACCCACTGAAGCGGCTGAATTGTATGTGTTTTTTTTTTTTTTGAAAAACTTTCCTTTTAAAAAATCACCCTTTATAAGAATATTTATCTATTTAATTGACTTGAAGTATTATTTCCACATATTTAGATATATAGACATAAAAAAGATTAAATTTTCCTGTAATATTACTGCATCTCTACGAAAATCGACAACCTCTGTGGAATGCAATCCATGGTGGAGGGTATATAAAGTTCGGCATGGACGAACTTAGCTCCGTTTACTTGTTTCTATTTTCTCATTTACGTTTGACATTAGCAAAATGGGAAACAAAATTCGGAAATATTAAAAACTTACTTCAAAAGTAGTGAGTCTTTAACGCAAACTGTAAGAAATTTACGTGGAAAATTTTCGAGAAGATAACGGTCTTCAGTTCAGACTTCATAAAGCTCATTTTCATCTAGGTGGCTATGTCAATAAGCAAAATCGCCCCATTTGGGGTTTAGAGAACCCACACGAGCCGAGCCAGTAGTGATAATCATATGAATGATATTCTGCTCTATTATTAGATGACAAAGTTCATCCTTTCCAATAAAACCAGAAATTTGAAAAAATAATCAGTGCTTTTTTTATAGCCTATTCAAATTTATTGATTTAAATGGCCCACCCTATATTAACAGATATATCACTTAGTTGCGGCTTTTGGGCTGGAGGAATCATCGAAGTATTCTGCATCGAACATGAGGCTCATTGTCATTTCGATTGCTTCGTAAAGCATCAAAATTGTCGAATTTGGAATTCATAAGGCAATCAATTTTTATGGAAAATTCTTTTTGAGTTATATGGACGGTATGTGATGTATGCGGCCGGTTTTGATGAAACTTTAAATTTTTTGTTGCTTCGAAAGCTTCAAAATTGTAGAATTTGGAACTCAGAAAGCAAATATTTCAACAAATATATTATAACTAGCAAATACCCGCTACTTCGTACGCGGAAAAATGGTATGGTAAGACAGTAGTTTGTATCAGTATTCAAACTGTTTTTAATGATATCACTTTCAGCGTTTATACGTAGTCAATAGTTTAATTTATAGGCACAAAATGGAAACAATTTTTCTACAAAAAATCATATAAAGTAGAAAATTATTTGCACATTTCTTTCTTAAGCTGTGAAAATATCATTAGGGATAGAATAAAAGTGTATCGCATTGAAGGAGAGAGTTAAAACCATAAGTATGTCCCAAGTCCCTTTCACGTCCGTCTGGCTCGCTTGTATACACGATGACTCTGGAAGGGACTTAAAGAATTTATTCAAACTCAGCTCATAGTACTATTTTCCCAAACTTAGTTTAATTTCGAAAATGGGGGAAATTGATATACATCTTATGGTACACACATACGTATAGTCCATATTCCAAAACAAACGACCCGTACGTAAAATTAAACCTAATATAACTTCTATACTTTACACGCAAATTGACATAAGCTTTGGTCAAAATAAAAAAAAGATAATGTTCACACATAACTCTTTCTGTGCCGTTTGTGTCCTTAAACATACAAATTTCGAAACATTAATTTATGTACTCGGAGAAATGTACACACCGAATTTCTTTTCATATTCTAGCTGAAAACTTTGGTTGGTACTATCTTTATCCCAAATCCCCAATTTTGGTTGATATCATTTGCACCACTTTAATCCCTTAAAAGTACAAATATCGGAAAATTCCTTGTTATTAATCATTTACACTGTAAGACGAATATGCGTACCGAATTTAATTATTGTAGCGTCATCCATGTTCTTGGCACCTTTTTTATCCGCTTTTCTCGTTTACCCTTTAAAAGTACGAATTTCGAAAAATTTCTTCAATTTGCGGTTGTAGGCATTTTCAGGATGTATGATTGGTACCATTTTGTATCCCTTTCTACCCAATTTCACTCACAAAAAGTACGAATTTTAATGTCCGTTCCGAATTTCATGATTCTAGGCCCAGTTGTTTGGTCTGGGCTGAGGTAAAATTTTTATCCCATTTAATCCCTTAAAATTACAAATTTCGAAAAATGTCTTCTTATCAGTGATTTGGGCTGTACAACGAATACACATATCGAATTTCATTATTGTAGCGTCATCCGTGTTGTTTGTACCTTTTTTATCCCCTTTTCCCCGTTTACCTACTAAAAGTACGAATTCAAAAAGATTCGGTCATTTTGCGTTTCTAAGGGTTTTGAGGTATGTACACACCGAATTTTATTATTCCAGCTCCATCCGTTTGATTGGTACCATTTATCCCTTTTTACCCGATATCACCCACAAAAAGTACTAATTTAAAAATATTTTCTTGGGCGCGTTGAATCTATACGAGCAATTTTTGTACCAAGTTTCAAGATTCTAGTCCCAGCTGTTTGGTCATTGCGCTGGCACAATTTTTATCCTTCTATAACCCATTTTACCCCTTAAAAGTACGTATTACGAAAAACTCCCTTCAAATCTGATCTCTTCGCTGTAAGAGAAATGTACATACCAAATTTCATGGTTCTAGCTTCAGCCATGTTGTTGGTACAATATTTGTCCCATTTGACCCCCAAAGGTACGAATTTCCAAATGAAATCTTTTGGTATGTCTTCATGCTATAAGAGGAATGTCCATACCAAATTTCAAGATTCTAGGCCCAGCCGTTTGGTCATTGCGGTGGTACAATTTTTATCCCTCTTTACCCATTTTACCCCTTAAAAGTACGAATTACGAAAAACTCCCTTCAAATCTGATTTGTTCACTGTAAGGGAAATGTACATACCAAATTTCATGATTCTAGCTTCAACCATGTTATAGGTACCATTTTTGTCCCTTTTTGTACCATTTAACCCCCCAAAAGTACGAATTTTTAAAATGTCACTTTTTGGATTGTCTTTATGCCGCAAGAGGAACATCCATACCAAATTTCAAGATTCTAGGCCCAGCCGTTTGGTCATTGCGGTGGTACCATTTTTATCCCTTTTTACCCCTTAAAAGTACGAATTACAAAAAACTCCCTTCAAATCTGATTTGTTCACTGTAAGGGAAATGTACATACCAAATTTCATGATTCTAGCTTCAACCATGTTATAGGTACCATTTTTTCCCTTTTTGTACCATTTAACACCCCAAAAGGACGAATTTTTAAAATGTCACTTTTTGGGTTGTCTTCATGCCGCAAGAGGAATATCCATACCAAATTTCAAGATTCTAGTCCCAGCCGTCTGGCCATTGCGGTGGTACAATTGTTATCCCTCTTTACCCCATTTTACCCCTTAAAAGTACGAATTACAAAAAACTCCCTTCAAATCTGATTTGTTCACTGTATGGGAAATGTACATACTAAATTTCATGATTCTAGCTTCAACCATGTTATAGGTACCATTTTTGTCCCTTTTTGTACCATTTAACCCCCCAAAAGTACGAATTTTTAAAATGTCACTTTTTAGGTTGTCTTCATGCCGCAAGAGGAATATCCATACCAAATTTCAAGATTCTAGGCCCAGCCGTTTGGTCATTGCGGTGGTACCATTTGTATCCCTTTTTACCCCATTTTACCCCTTAAAAGTACGAATTTCGAAAAATCCCGTCTTATCACACCTCTACACTGTAAGAGAAATGTACACACCAAATTTCATGATTCTAGCTCTAGCCGTTTGGTCTGGGGAGTGATCAGTCAGTCAGTCAGTCAGTCAGTCAGTCAATCACGCAACTCTTTTATATATATAGATTTGGTGTAGATTTTGAAATGAACAAAATTTTCGCTCTTGTGGTACACAATATCAGCGAGTAATTGTTAAGAAACAAGTGCATCGCTAATGTATCTCTGCTAGCAGATTTGCAGATTTTGAGCTAGAGCCATCATGGTATTATTATGTACCTTTTCCTTCATATATGTATGTATTTATTTTCCTCTGCATAATTTTTAGCTCAATCAACTCTAGCACTTCCGTGCTTTTCCCTACGTTCCGTATTTTCCCAAACAAACCATCATCATCCGACCTTCTGTTCATTGTGTCACATTCGTTTTCGTTGACAGTGAAATTTTAATTTGTGATATCTTCATTTTTCGTCATGTCATTAATTACGATATCGCAAAATGTTATTCGTTCGTTTTGAATCATTAATAAAATAATTTTGGTATATTATGTCTGAATGTGCGTTGTAAGGGATGACGATATTGATTTTTTCACATTCATATTCGAATCCCGTGTATGATGAATTCATTCAAATGGCTAGAATATTAAATTTATTGGCATATCCAAGTATAGACTAAAGATGTGTGAAATAATCCATTTGAATGCAACATATTGAGGTATGATTTACGATAAATAATTATTATTCTGCTCGTAACAAAAACTAGACAGCTAACTATTTTTTACGTAGTTTGCATAAAATAATTAAAATAAAACTGGCTCGTAATATGTTCAACAAAATCTGAAGAAAACCTTAAAAATCGAATTTTATTTTTTGTTTGTTACGGACATATCGTAGTCAGAAAGTGACTCAAATGACTATGGATTGCTCTAATAGAAAGTAAATTTCATTATACCCTTCGTCAGGGTATTATGGCTTTGTGCATTTGTTTGTAACACCCAAAAGGAAACGAACGATACAGATCGGCTTAGAAACAGCAATTATTGTCCGATCCATACGAAAATTAATTTGACAAAATAAAGTTTTGCGGGCCAAAAATGGACGCTATTTAATTTGAAGCAAATCGGTTGAAATTTAGATATAGCCACCATATAAATTTTGCTCCCGATTTGACGTTTTGCGCACTACAAACAATATACTACAAATTTTGCACAACACCTTATATTTGAAACATCTTATATATTTAGAAACATCTATTCAGTGAGTCAGTCAATCTTAATACCCTAAATATTGGGGGATAGGAGGTGCATTTTCAGCCACAGGCGTTTGGTTGATACTATTTCTATCATATTTTAATTCCAAAAGTAAAAATTTTGAAAATCAATTATCTCTTACGTACATAGCCCAAAAAGTAACAAAATAAAGTACGAATGTGGAAAATCTTTTTTACTTCGTGTGTTTATGCTGATGGACGAACTCATAGACCGAATTCCTAGCTGCGGCCATTTGGTTAGTACCATTTTTATCCCCCGTTTACACCCTTAAAAGTACGACTTTCGAATATCCCTTTATTTTAAGTGTCCACACAGAATTTCATCATTCTAGTTGCAGCCGTTTTATGGGTACCATTTTTATCCCTCTGTTCCCATTGTATCTCTTGAAAAACGAATTGGAAAACCCTTTTTATTTTTCGTGTCTAAGCAGTCGCAGGAATGTAACACCTTGATAGATCTGAGACCCTATAGAGTATATATATTCTTGATCGTCATAAAATTCTAAGACGATCTAGCCATGTCCGCCCGTCCGTCTGTTAAAAGCACGCTAGCATCTAAACGAAAGAAGCTAGGAGGTCAAAAATTTGCATAAATGCGTCTTATAGTCGTAGATCGGTTGGCATTGAAACTGGGCGATATCGGCCCAAAGGCAAAAATTTTTCCCTCGCAAGGACTAAAAATACCCATAACAATCCCTAATATTTTAGCGTATTTAAGCATATTTTTTGAGAATATCTGTTTATATTTGCTTGATATTTGGTATGCAAATTCCCCTTAAAGCAAAAAAGTGCACCATAAAGTGATTCTTATTTGTAGGGGGTGAAATGGGTCAAAAAAGGGATAAAAATGGTACATATTAAACGACAACAGCTAGAAACACAAAATTCGGTGTGTACATTCCTCTAATTGAGTAGATACATAATATAAAAGTATTTTTTCCAAATTCGTACTTTTAATGAGTAAAATGGGAATAGAGGGATAAAAATGGTACCAACCAAACGCCTACACCTGGAATAATGAAATTCGGTGTATACATTCCTCTGACTGCGTAGACACGGAAAATAGACGGATTTTTCAAAATTCGTACTTTTTGGGGTTAAAATGAAAAAAGGGGATAAAAATAGTACAAACCATAAGACCGCAGCTAGAGTCATACAATTCGGAGTATACATTCCTCTGACTGCGTAGACACGGAAAATAGACGGATTTTTCGAAATTCGTTCTTTCAAGGGATACAATGGTACAGAGGGATAAAAATAGTACCAACTAAACGACTACAGCTAGAATGATAAAATTCTAATTGCGTAGAAACGCCAAGGTGGTAAAAATGGTACCAACCAAATGGGCGCAGCTGAAATCATGGAATTCGGTGTAAACATTCCGCTGACTGCATACACGCAAAATAAAAAGTTTTTTTTCAAATTCATACTTTTTCTTTTACAGCAAAAGTTGGTTGAATCATGAAGTTAGGTTATTTTGCACTATGTACGTCTGATAATGGATTTTCAAAATTTTTACTTCTGGAATTAAAATAGAATGGAAATACAACCAACTGTAGCACCCACTATCTACCAATATTTATGGCTTTGAAAATATTTTTGAAAATATAAATATAAGAATATTTATTTTTTTGTATTGACGTATTGGTAGCATTACCTTATAAGCGTGGTTTGAAATAATTAAAATATTATATTTATTTTTCAATATTTGTATTTGTTTTGGTTTGACCATTTTAAAAAATTTATATATTCCTGTAATATTACTGCACATCTACGAAAATCGACATCCTCTGTGGAATGCAATCCATGGTGGAGGGTATGTAAAGCTCGGCCCGGCCGAACTTAACGCCGTTTTTACTTGTTGTTGTATAGGTTGGACTGTAATTTTGCTATTAAAGCGTGAAGAGCTTTATTTTCAACTTTGGGGTCTTCGGTGACCTCCACGGAAATTTTCCAACTTAAATGTCCTTTTTGAAAGGAATTTTTTGATTTTTTTTTTTCTCGAAAAAAATGGTCAAAGGACCCAAAAAAGAGAGGAGCTAGAGGTTTAAGATCTTCCACAAAAAAGATCCGCATAAAATTCCACAATACAGTTCTGACAACAAGAATTCTCTCAGATATTAACTTACAACACTTTTTTGACAAAAAATTGAAACTTCTATAAGTTTTGAAAATACTATAAGTTTATTCTGCAAAAATGGTCTGCTAAACATTCAAAAAGTCTTAATTTGTTGAACAGTGTAGTCAGTACTTTTTTATAGCCGATTTTAATTTAAAATTTTAAATGGCCCACCCTATTAATTTTAAGGTTCTGCAATTGGAATGACACAAAGGGAGTGCATAACTCCCTATAAAATGAAAATAAGTGTTCCATTTGGGCAATAATTTCATAAAGCAAGGACATCCCAATTAAATGCCTTAATTTTCTGTTCTGTATAATTTCTTAGGTTGCAATTTCCTGTTTCCCTGCATTGATATATTCAAACGGATTGGCATCCCTAATTCACATGAATATATTTGATGTTTGTGTGTGTTTTGTCATTTTCATTTTAACGCTTATAATTATCACTAATTGATGCAATTTGTTGACTATTTCTCTGTGACTGAGGCGGCGACTGTAGCTGTTGCTGTTCATGTTGATGTTACTGTGGCTGTTGCACACACGCCCATACACGTACGTGCACGTATGCAGACACACACACGCTGCTACATATTCAATCTAATAATAACGTATTTAAGGATACGTTTTTTCCTCGACGACTCCTTCACTTCCTTCCGAGTAGCTGCTCTCTGTGCTGGCTGGTGTCTTGCGTTTGGCTTGTCTTGTCTTGAAGTTCTTGTTCTTGTATCGGCATAGCCTCGGTGATTGTGTGTCAAAGACGCTCCGTTTCCACTGCTTTTACCTAAATTACAACATGACACACATACAGAGGCACAGAGCACCGAGCTCAACGTGCAACATCAGACATTTGCGAGTGATTTTGTGAAAAACTGAAAAGCGAAACAATGAGTAGTAAATGATTTTGATAAATGCACATACGTGCCCCTCAAAGACGGTTTCCGACTTTGTCCTTGCCTTTGTTCTTGTTTTTTGACATACGAATTACTTACTTCTAGCTGCCACTACGACTACAACTGTCAACTGTGCTGCTACTCCTTCCGCTGATGCCTTTTGCTGTTGATGCCACCCCACTGACTGTGCTGCGTGCTCTCAGTGCTCTGTGACAACCAGGAAAATCTTGAAATTCTTGGTAAATCGCTGGGAAAAAATTAGAAATAATTTAACAATACTTGCAGCTTAGTGTGGCAAACGAGCCAGCAAACCAGCGCACCCACACGAACTTGTACATCTAATTTCTAGATATTTATACAAATTAAGAAAAACACAAGATGTAATTAAAGGGTGTTCGATTTGGGGAACAGGATGGGTGGATTTTGGTATGGCAGTCAAATTGTTATTAAAAAAGCTAGTGAATGTATGAAGGATGGATAATGAATCCATCCATTTGAGTCACACTGGGGTAAGCAGCACACAAATGTGATTTAATGAAATCCTAGCTCCTCTTCAATATCCTGTCATACATTTCAATATTTTCTGAGATATATATTGGGTATCCTAATCTATATATATAAAAGAGTTGCGCTACTGACTGACTGACTTAACATTGTCATCAAATTTTCAGGATAGTTCCCAAATATGACGTAGACGCCGACTAAGAAATTTAAAAAAATTTACGAAAATCGAAAACAATTAAAAAATGTACGAATTTCGTACTTTTACTTTCGAAATTTGTTCATCTAAGGGACGAGCGGGACAAAAAGGGATAAAAATGGTAACTAACCAACCAACCAAAGCACTGCAGATATAGTCGTGAATTTTGTGTGTAAACTCCTCTGATAAATTAGAAGCGCAATATAAATAGATTTTTCCCAAATTTGTACTTATAAGCGGTGAGCGGGCAAAAAGGGATAAAAATGGTACCAACTAAAGTATTGCAGCTATAGTTGTGAAATTTGGTGTGTAAATTCCTCTAAATGGATTTTTTCGAAATATGTACTTATAAGAGGTAAGCGGGCAAAAAGGGATAAAAATGGTACCAATTTAAGTATTACAGCTAGAATCGTAAAATTTGGTGTGTAAATTTCTCTGTCCAAGTAGAAACGCAACCAAAATGGTTTTTTCCAAAATTTGTACTTATAAGGGGTAAGCGGCACAGAAAGGAAGTAGACTTGAAACATAAATGGATTTTTCGAAATTTGTTCATCTAAGGGACGAGCGGGACAAAAAGGGATAAAACTAACCAACCAACTAAAGTACTGCAGCTATAGTCGTGAATTTGGTGTGTAAACTCCTCTGATAAATTAGAAGTGCAATATAAATAGATTTTTCCCAAATTTGTACTTATAAGCGGTGAGCGGCCAAAAAGGGATAAAAATGGTACCAACTAAAGTATTGCAGCTATAGTCGTGAAATTTGGTGTGTAAATTCCTCTAAATGGATTTTTTTTTCGAAATATGTACTTATAAGGGTTAAGTGGGCAAAAAGGGATAAAAATGGTACCAATTTAAGTATTACAGCTAGAATCGTGAAATTTGGTGTGTAAATTTCTCTGTCCAAGTAGAAATGCCAACAAAATGGATTTTTTCCAAAATTTGTTCTTATAAGGGTTGCACGGAGCAAACAGGGATAAAAATGGTACCAATTTAAGTATTGCAGCTATAGTCGTGTAAATTCCACTGATCATGTAAAAGCGCAGTAAAATTGGATTTTTCGAAATTTGTACTTTAAGGATTGCGCGGGACAAAAAGGGATAAAAACGGTACCAATTTAAGTATTGCAGCTAGAATCGTGAAATTTGATATGTAAACTCCGCTGACCATGTTGTAGCGCAATCTAAATGGATTTTACGAAATTTGTACTTTTACAAAAAAAGTACTGCAGCTATATTCGTGAAATTTGGTGTGTAAATTCCTTTGACAAAGTAGAAGCGCAATGTAAATGGTTTTTTTTGAAATATGTACTTATAAGGGGTGAGCGAGACGAAAAGGGATAAAAATGGTACTAACTAAAGTATTGCAGCTAGAATCGTGAAATTTGATATGTAAATTCCTCTGACCATGTCGAAGCTCAGTAATATTGGATTTTTCGAAATTTGTTCTTATAAGGGGTGAGCGAGACAAAAATGGTACCAAATAAAGTAAAGATGTTCAAAAAGATATAAAGTGTCCGGCTGCATCCAGAAACATGAAATCGAGGATATAAAAGGCTCTGAGGTTGTAATTTGTATACCCTCCACCTCCAGGATGGGGATATACTAACTTTGTCATTACGTTTTTAACACATTGAGACCCAATAAAGTATAATAAAGGGTCCGCCATCTAATGTTTTTTTAACTATTCAACCGTTGGACTATTATTTATGGCCAGCCGAGGCAGCCATTTGAATGAAATTATTTTCCATTATTAACCGGAAGGATTGTACTTTCAAATAAAAAAGAAATTTGAGAAAATATTCAGTAGTTTTTTTAGCATTTTCAAAAAAAAAGTTATTTGGCGGACCCTTTACATTCTTGATCGTCATAAAATTCTAAGACGATCTAGCCATGTCCGCCCGCCTGTCCGTCTGTTGAAAGCACGCTAGCATCTAAACGAAAGAAGCTAGGACGTCCAAATTTTCCACAAATTCATCTTACAGTCGTAAATCGGTTGGGATTGAAACTGGGCGAAATCGGCCTAAAGCGAAAAAATTTTCACTCACAAGGACTAAAAATACCCATAATATATTAGAGGTTTTAAGCATATTTTTTCAATATGTCTGCTTGTACTTATTTGATATTGGGTATGCGCATTCCGCCTATAACAAAAACGTACACCATAAAGTGATTTTTATTCGTAGGGGGTGAAATGGGGCAAAAAGGGATAAAAATTGTACATACTAAACGACAACAGCTAGAAACACGAAATTCGATGTGTACATTCCTCTAGTTGAGTAGATACATAATATAGAAGTATTTTTTTTCCAAATTCGTACTATTAAGGGGCAAAATGGAAATAGAGGGATAAAAATGGCACCAACCAAGCGTAGACACGTAAAATAAACGGATTTTTCGAAATTCGTACTTTTTGGGGTTAAACTGGAAAAAGGGGATAAAAATAGTACCAACGAAATGATCGCAGCTAGAGTCATGAAATTCGGAGTATACATTCCTCTGACTGCGTAGACACGAAAAGTAAAAGGTTCATTTCAAATTCGTACTTTTTGGGGTTAAAATGGAAAAAGGGGATAAAAATAGTACCAACCAAATGACCTCATTTTTCGAAATTCGTACTTTCAAGGGATACAATGGGTACAGAGGGGTACAAATAGTACAAATTAAACGACAACAGCTAGAATGATGAAATTCGGTGTGTACATCCCTTTAATTGCGTAGACACGTCAAATAAAGATATTTTAGAAAGTTGTACTCTTGAGGGGGTAAACTAAGAAAAAGGGGATATAAATAGTACCAACCAAATGACCGCAGCTAGAATCATGGAATTCGGTTTTTTCCCTTTGGGCCGATTTCGCCGTCTTGTAGATTCCAGTTGCAATCCCAAACGACCTACGACTACAAGACGTATCTATGGAAAATTTGGACGTCCTAGCTCCTTTCGTTTAGATGCTAGCGTGCTTTCAACAGACGGACTGACCTAGCCGAGTCTGTCTTAGAATTTTATGACTCAAAATCAAAAAAAATATATACTTTATAATGTCTCAGGTCGATATTTCAAGATGTTACAAACGGAATGACAAAGTTAGTATACCCCCATCCAGGAGGAAATAATAGCAAAAAACTGGCTTTTTCGTGTGCGAAGCGGCGGATGCTGCTAGTCAGCAATATTTGCAGGGCACAAAAACCTTCGACAAAAAAAATCCATTCACCTCAAAACCTTGCACCCTTTCTTTCGGTGGGGGGAAAGGACCACGAAATCTACCAAGATTTGTCGTACTGAGAATAGATGGTTAAGATTTTCTCAGAAGTAACACGCACACACACACACAGACACAGCCACACACTCAACCATCCATCCAATCCATAAGAAACCATAGAAAATCGTAAGGATTTTTTTACGAATCGCATTTCCCGCAAAGCAAAGAAATCCGTAGACAAACACTCACACGCACACTCGTTCTCGTGAAAGAAGTGAAACCTTGACGAGTGAAGTAACAGTCAAAAGTACGTGAGACTAATTGATTTAATGCCTGTGACAAGGACTCCAACAACTCGCTATGAACGAATGTAGGTCTGTCTGTCCCTCCATCCGTCCGTTCAACTTTGCCAGTGTCTTTACGCCCGTAATTGTACATGGTGCCTGAGAAAGAGAGACAGAGAGCGAATACACACAGCTCATAGGATATTTATGTATGACTGTGTGTGTTTCTGTCTGTCTGTCTGTCTATGCGGGTTTCCTCGCTGTTCCTCGTAAGGTTAATTAATTTTATTTTATTGTGACGTTTGAAGTATCACACAACAGGAAAAATAGGATTTTGTGGTTATGCTGCTAAAGATTCAATAATATCCTTCCCCCTCCCCCGCAACACAAAAAAAACATCAGCAGAAACTCCTAGAACGAGCGAACGAGCTTAAGACGAAGCTGGTAGGATGGATGGAGACCACAGTAATGAGAAATGATTAGATGTGTTTAATTTGAAAGGTTTTCATTGGGACGACGCCATTGAAAAATGCTGCTGCAGAGGCAACAGCCTCTGTTGGAGGAATAGGTAGCTAAACGAGATATTAAAGCGTTAAATGATAAAAGATTTTAATCTTAAATAATTTCACAAATAAAATAATGAAGAAATTACAAATGACATTAAATCAAGGTAGTGATGAATTTCCCCTGACAATGAGCAGCGGAAGTCTGGCATTTATGAAATTGGAAGGAAATAGATTAGCAGGAAGTGAGAAGTGTGAACCGGGATACTAAAAGTTAAATATTTACAGTGCCAAGAAATAAATAAGGTAGAATAGAAATCAACAAAAACTTGCAAAGCAGTACTCATTACTATTTGTCATACCAGGATGTGCCAACTCATTACCCTTTTGCTTATTTCTAAATAATAAATAATGATTTACTAATTACGACATAAATAACTTGCTATTGGTTATTCGTATTCAGTAGCAATGAAGTCGTAACTATGGCAGTATGTACTTAGTTTTCAATGGCTTGGTATGGCTGCGAGTAATGCCGTCCCTGTACATAATCATTCCCAGGATAAAAGGAGGTGAATTAAAACTGAAGTGATGACTGATTTTGTATTGCACACGCCCAAATATTTTTTGCTAATGAGAGCTTGGGGTGACTAGCGATCACTAGAGAATCTGAATCTGAGTTGCCTAACCTCGATGGCATGTTTTAAGGCCACGGGAATGCAGTATTGAATATAATATAGATTTAAATGAGCTGAACGTTTATTAAAAGTGAACTCGCTACTTCAGAAAGAAGATACAAAAACAGAGCACGATAGTGGCATATTTGTCGAAATGAGGAAGAAGGCAACAAGTCATAAAAGAAAGAATCACGAAATTATTGCAAAGAACTAGACCACGTCTCTAGTCGCCACGAATGATCCATACCAGGAGTTTGAGTTTGAAATATGGGTCGAATGGAGCTAACCGGAGATGTGATAACACCATGAGACAATTTTTTTTACTAGACCTGAACATATGGAATTAAAGATCGTATAAAGAAAAACTGTGTTTTTCATTTGGTGATCTTTTCCCCATTTTACAGGATTTTTAATTTCCAAAGTATATAGATGTTTTAATAATTTATTTTCGAACTTTTGTGAGCCTTTCAAAGAATAATATCTGTCAGGTATTCAACAAAGAGCCCTTTAATAAAATAGATCAGACCAAAAATGTGGATGGTATTGAGGATTTCATAAAAAGTGCAATAAAAATGACAAATAAATCGAAAAAAAAACAAGTAAGTAAGCTTCAGTCGGCTAAACCAACTTACATATACATAGAATATATTTACGGAAGTTATAAGGAATTAAACTTAACGTTGGACTGGATAATTTGTGTGGAGGTTCGTATCACATGGTCCCAGATTCCACATTTATAAAACAATTGTAAAAACATGATCAAATATCAAGTCATAGTGGATCCCATTCACCAGTATAGAAGTTATGATGGATTTAATATTGCCCGGGATGGAGACAATTGTGTGGGAGGTAGAAGAAGGGGCGTGGCTAAAGCGTAACTATTTTCTAGGTTTAAAGTGGTTATAGAAACATTTTTAAATATCAAATTGCTAATGATTTTGACTACCCGTATGGATGATATATCGGTTTTATTGTAACCAGAGTTTATGCCACATTGTGTAGGAGGTACCAGAAGTGGTGAGGCAATATCATCCATATTCCATACGAATGTAACCTTTATAAAAGCATCGCCAAATATTAAATTTCACAGTATTCCGATCATATATATAGAAGTTATAACAGCTTTTTCGTCTACAATCACGTTTATAATTGTTGTTTACCAGGAACCTCACCCTAAAACTTTTGAAACATCCTACCGACACTGTAGCTTAATAAAAATTTATTCTACAAAAATCGAAGAGGCAACATTTTTTCCTAAAAATATGAAAATAAAGAAGAAAAAATAAAAAAGTGAACAGTCATCAATCAATCATCCGAAATTTACGAGACCAATTGTCAATTAATATGAAATAATCAGCGAGTGATTATGCTATTTTGTAAATCTGAAAAAAATCATTGAATAAGTGAAACTATAATTGCTGTTCTTTTGAAACTCGCTTTATAGCATTAACGTCGCGGCCCGTACATACCCCTCGAAAATAAACTTTGGATTATTCAACGATTATTTGCAAAATATTTCGTTCCTAGATCAAGCCCTATGTGAGCTAATCGTTCTTGAAAACATCCTAAAAATTATGTTTTTCCCGTGTTTTTTGTGTTTAATTTTTTTCTGAAATTATAAATCATTAAAAACACTTTAAATATAAATTTTGATTTTTCTGAATTATTGGATTTTTATAGTAATTTTTTGTGTTCTCTCATAGATACAACTAAAATCTTTTACGTATTTGGTGATAGTATTTTATAAAAAAAGTAGCTGCAATAAATTCTTAAGATGCATAAATGATGATCCATCCTAATGCACATAATTTTGAAACGTTGTAAAATTTGTGTTAACATTTTTTTCATAAATACACTGCGCGTCATCAGGTTAGCACACCCCCATCAGCTTAATAGAATTGCTCGTGTAGTTGTTGTTGTTAAGATACAACAAATTTTTTTACTCTATTTTTCTCATCTTCTTATACACCATCACTGACAAAGTGAACATGCGAAGGAAAGATCCCGTTATCTGGTTTTTGCTACTTTCTGTTATTTTTGATGGAAAAATGTGCTGTATTCTTGCGTCATCAGGTTAGCACATATAAATTATTTTTAGTTTATCTTCAACAGTTGAATGCGTATTGCAACCAAATTTTTTATACTGCTCAAGTAGCCTATTAGCTTTAATAAGAGTAAAGGAAAATCACTACCTGTAGAGGAGAAATACAAAATTGAAGCTTACAAGGAAGCTGGGCTGTCAATAAGTTCAATATCCAAAAAATGGGCAGAAGTCGTAAAAATATATCAGCATTACTGAGTAATACGTTGAAATATGGCAAAAATAATAAAGGAGGAAATAATAGAGTGATTTCCGCTGCTGATAAGAGAGCAATTTTGAGAGAAGCTTCGAACTCCCACGCCTCGACTGCAAAGATCAGGTCAAAAGTTAATGTTAAAGTGAGCTTATCTATAATTCAAAGAGTGATACGTAGTGCTCCACATTTAAAAAGACTCAAATTGAAGAAAAACCCCCACTAAACATTGCTCGAAAGGAAGTGCGCTTGAATTTAGCGCGGGAGCACATGACATGGAACTCTGATTGGCCCTACGTTGTCTTCTCGGATGAAGGAAAATAAAACCATTACACCCCCAACACTACTATGACGGTGATCCAACTGGTGTTCCTCTTTGCGAAGATCATGAAAGTAGTAGTTGTTTCATGATCTTCGCAAAGAGGAACACCAGTTGGATCACCGTCATAGTAGTGTTGGGGGTGTAATGGTTTGTGGAGCCATCTTCTATTATGGTATGTGCGAGTTACAGTTTTTGACTACAAATATGAATGCAAACACCTACAAAACGTACTTGAAATAGCTTTTCCCCATTTTCAAAACTTGTTCGGAAATCTGCCATGGATTTTCCAACACGATAATGTCGCGATCCACACTGTCCGGGTGATTAAGTCATGGATTGAGGACCAAAATGTCCGTTTAATATAGTGGCCGCCTTATTAACTTGACATCAATGTAATAAAAAACGTGTGGGGATGGCTGGCTCGTAAAGTTTACGAGTCTGGGAAACAATATGCCAACAAAGAGGAGCCAATTGAAAGCATCAAGAACGCTTGGTCCACCATTTCTCTAAATTGTATTGGAAAATTGTATGAGTCGCTTCCCAATCGAATCTATCAGGTCATTCTCAACAAGGAAGGATCGAGACATTATTAAATTTTGTTTAAAAATGTTTAACTTACTATATGTAAAAGTTTATAAATAATTTCATGGCTAAAAACATTATCAATGATGAAAAAAGTGATGTGTGCTAACCTGATGACCAAATTTAAATTGTTATTTTTTGTGTTATTTTTCGAAAAAAATCAAAAAAATATATTAAAAAATAAAAACCAGTATTTTTTTGTTTTATTTAACTCAGAATTGAATCTGCCATAAACAAAAATTATTTAAATTAATTTTAAAAACATTAACGCTTTAAGTTTCGATCCTAAACCACTTACACGAGGGTATGTGCTAACCTGATGACGCGCAGTGTACCTTTTTGGTCTTCTTTATAAAGCATTGAGAAAAAATGCGATAATAGTATTTACTATAGCTATAGTATGAAATTATTTCGGTTTTGAAATTTAATTTGTAAACATTTTACAAAATGTTTATAAAATATTATTATTTTTTGTTTTTTTATTAGAATGTAATACATTCGAATTACAGCTATTCGAGCAAGCAATTTCTTCTTCTTACACACATTTGACCATATACATATTTCATTGTCCTGTGTAGGAGCAAATCATCAGAGATCCTTCTGTATGGAGTGCTTGCGTTAACATATTGTTATCAGTTGCTTACCTCACCGCAAAGCGTTTTGAAGAGCTTTGTGTTACCTCGGTGTTGGCTGGCTTTTATGCTATTGAAATAATCAAACAATATCTGCTGCTATTAATTAATTTATAATGTACTAGCCGAACCCCGCCCGCTTCTCCAGGAAAAAAAACAAACGGTAAAATTAAAATGTATGTACCACTTATAATCAAGGTACTTCCCTGAGATATTAAACAAATGGATATGTTCCATGGAGAACGTTAGTTTTCGGCGAATAATGCAAGAAATGTCAAAAATCAAATTGATTTTTTGTTAAATGTGATTCTCCTCCTTTCCATTAAATAAACAAAACACTTCATTCGCAAGAAGAAATTACATTACATTCAAAACACATGGAAAATCAATCAAATTGTCCACTAATCAAACAACACAAAAACTAAAAAATTAATATAATTTCCGCTTTCTTGAAAAGAAGAAAATCCACAGAAAAGGTGTAATTTTACAAAATTCAAATCAAAAATGCCCCAACTTTCAAATCCCGCCCATATTGTCTAAGCAGGTTACAACTAAATTAATTCACACAACAATATAGGAATCTCGGTGTCGAATATACTCAAAAACCGGTTTTAATTTCATATGGGAAGGGTCACGCCCACTTTCCGCCCATCTTTGTACAACTATTTACACTGGATGAACTCACATCTTCGTATGGGAGGTGCCACGCCCACTTTTCCAATACCGCCCATTTTTGGCACAACTACGCACATTGATGCTGGATCTACT
Organism: Polietes domitor; assembly: GCA_947397865.1. Lineage (NCBI taxonomy): Eukaryota > Metazoa > Arthropoda > Insecta > Diptera > Muscidae > Polietes > Polietes domitor. The sequence goes on along the minus strand of OX377621.1, from coordinate 152,075,189 downwards.
CAGACAAAATTACAGTATTGTATCTGTCATAGAACGGAATATATTCGAAAATGTGTTTTAACTTCGTGTGGGAGGTGCCACGCCCACTTTTCCACTACCGCCCATTTTTGGCGCAGCTACGAACATTGATGCTGGATGCACTCAGACAAAATTTCAGTATAGTATCTGCCATAGAACGGAATATATTCGAGAATGGGTTTTAACTTCGTGTGGGAGGTGCCACGCCCACTTTTCCAATACCGCCCATTTTTGGCACAACTACGCATATTAATGCAAGATGTACTTACACAAAATTTCAGCACTCTAGGTGTCAAGAACTGACAATATTCAATAATAGGTTTTAACTTCGTATGGGGGGTGCCACGCCCACTTTTCCAATATCGCCCATTTTTGGCTCAACTGTGCAGACTAACAATTGGTGAACTTTCACAAAAATTCAAGACTCTAGCTGCAACAGTACTCCGAATATACAAATTTATAAAAAACGAATAAATCCCCAATTTGTGTGGGAGAGGCCACGCCCACTGAAAATATGAAGAATTTGTATAGCCTATTTTCACCATCGGTTCAGCATACTGTGAAAATTTCAAGAAGATCGGTCCAGTAGTTTAGGCTGCTATAAAGAACAAACAAACAAACACAGATTCATTTTTATATATAGATATATGTTTTTAATAGAGCCTGGAGAACTGAACTGTTTTAGATATGGCCAAAGAGAGTAAATATACAAGAGGGAGAAGAGAGGCCGAGCTATGCCACCGAACAGCAATAACATTTACTTCTGCAAAGCACAATTGTTTGTCGTTATTTTACTGTTTTTATAAGTTTTTGCTATGAAATTCAAATATAAAGGGTGATTTTTTAAGAGCTTGATAACTTTTTTTTTTTAAAAAACGCATAAAATTTGCAAAATCTCATCGGTTCTTTATTTGAAATGTTAGATTGGTCCATGACATTTACTTTTTGAAGATAATTTCATTTAAATGTTGATCGCGGCTGCGTCTTAGGTGGTCCATTCGGAAAGTCCAATTTTGGGCAACTTTTTCGAGCATTTCGGCCGGAATAGCCCGAATTTCTTCGGAAATGTTGTCTTCCAAAGCTGGAATAGTTGCTGGCTTATTTCTGTAGACTTTAGACTTGACGTAGCCCCACAAAAAATAGTCTAAAGGCGTCAAATCGCATGATCTTGGTGGCCAACTTACCGGTCCATTTCTTGAGATGAATTGTTCTCCGAAGTTTTCCCTCAAAATGGCCATAGAATCGCGAGCTGTGTGGCATGTAGCGCCATCTTGTTGAAACCACATGTCAACCAAGTTCAGTTCTTCCATTTTTGGCAACAAAAAGTTTGTTAGCATCGAACGATAGCGATCGCCATTCACCGTAACGTTGCGTCCAACAGCATCTTTGAAAAAATACGGTCCAATGATTCCACCAGCGTACAAACCACACCAAACAGTGCATTCGGGATGCATGGGCAGTTCTTGAACGGCTTCTGGTTGCTCTTCACTCCAAATGCGGCAATTTTGTTTATTTACGTAGCCATTCAACCAGAAATGAGCCTCATCGCTGAACATTTCGAACACATGAACACATTTCGAACCGAACACTGATTTTGGTAATAAAATTCAATGATTTGCAAGCGTTGCTCGTTAGTAAGTCTATTCATGATGAAATGTCAAAGCATACTGAGCATCTTTCTCTTTGACACCATGTCTGAAATCCTACGTGATCTGTCAAATACTAATGCATGAAAATCCTAACCTCAAAAAAATCACTCTTTATTACAAAAATTTAGCATTCAACCAAATATATACATTTCATTTTCTTTTCGTATTGGTTTTCATATTTTAATATTTTGTTGTAAAAAGCTACATGGTTTTAATAGCAACATTCGCTGTTATTTCTCAACGTTGCGCCGGTAACAACAGGCAAAGAGTGAGATTTCTTGTTTTGTATAAGAAGGTCTTTGGATATGGCACATTCTCCCAGTAAGATATACAAAATAATCCAAGCAGTATTCCAATTACCATCTTCCAAGTAAAAAATGTAGTATTTTGCAGTTTTAATTTCCCATTAGCTATTACGTCCAAATCACAGATACAAAATAAATATTGAACGATTTTGCTGCACCCCAAATATTGTCTAATATTATTATCTTAATAGCCTTTTTTATAGGTCTTCCTTGTGAAAACTTGAAATTAATGCGATAAGTCGCTGAGATAATATCTGCAGCAAATATCTGATTTTGTGAATGTATCATTCAAAGGTATTAGCTTCTGATATAAAAGCAGCATTCACGACCAACATATCAATAAATTATATTAAATTATTAAGAAATATGCATTTATATATAAAAGGGCGGATCACGCCCTATTATATGCATATTTATTTATACCAATAAAAAATCTTATAACTTGGAGTTGTAGGAGAGGTTTTCGCTGATTCATATACCACAGCTAGATATTGCCATAAAAGCATCAGTACCAAAAATTATCATGAATAATTTCTGAAATGCAGACTTTAGTCGCTAAAAAGTACGCTAACATGTACACTAGAGCGTACCAGGTTACAAGTAAAAAAAAAAAAGTTCGCCGTACACCTTCGAATATGAAGTATTATTGAAAGGTAGTTTCAAAAAAATTTTTTTTATTTTTTTATGCCGAACGTAGGGGTCGCGCTTTTACATTTTTCTATATAACTTCTGCATTTATAAACGGATTTTAAAGTGTGATACATCGATGTTTTTGTCCGATTTTTTTGTCTTTGAAGTCATTGAGCTCAAACATGATTCATGATTTTATGCGAGCTTTAATTTTCGATTATTAGAGTGGTACATTAGGGTAGTAGCAACTGAGAAATGATGGGTAAGTACCAGAAGGGGGTGCTTGAGCTCAATGACTTCAAAGACAAAAAAATCGGCCTCGTCGAGACAAAAACATCGATGTATCACACTTTAAAATCCGTTTATAAATACAAGTTATATAGAAAAATGTAAAAGCGCGACCCCTACGTTCGGCATAAAAAAATAAAAATTTTTTTTTTGAAACTACCTTTCAATAATACTTCATATTCGAAGGTGTACGGCGAACTTTTTTTTTGAGGTACGCCCTAATGTACACTATACAATTGTCCCTACTCAAGGTTAAATTATAGTCTTCGTAACTTCTATTCCGATACATTAGACCCATTAAGACTTGATATTTGACGTTCCTAGAAATTTGGAGCCTCGGCTTATTTGCCAGAAAGCTTCTAGTACCTCCCATACAAATAATCCGGCCATAAGTAAAATTAGAGTGCATCTAATATCCATACAGATGCTCACATAGCTGACTCTGAGAGTGAGCCTATATTAACCTACTGTAACTTATACACAGAGAAAAAAATCATTACACAGAAACGATTTGTCTAAAATTTCGTTTCTGTGTAATGAATTTTTTTCTGTTCTTCATTTGTGAGTTTCTTGTGTGGATACCGTTATTTTGTTTGCAGTAAACATACCATCACTTGTTGTAAATGAACAAAGACTTTTATGATAAGTCCATATATAGCAGATATAATAACACAATTTCCTCAATATTCTATACCATCAACTTTAAACCAAAATTAACGAATTTCACGACTCTTTCGTTATATTTTTTTAGATTTTTTGTTGTCTGGGGTCGGGGGGGTTATATCTAATATTTCAATAACCATGAACATAATAGAATAATTAAATGTTGCCTTCTCATTAGTTATGACCACAAATTAACCCCGTTCACCACCGCAATATTTCCGATTTGAAAACAAAGATATTTTTCAATTTTATGATCTTCCTCAGACTCTGTGCTTCTTATCTGCCACTAAAAAATTCCCACAATCCACAGCAAATGAACCCTCCAAAAGCAACCACAAAACTTATGCAAGATCATCTTCAAGTTCAAACCATCTTCCTACGAAAGCAAAAAAGAAAAGAAAAAATGACTACAAAAACAAAAATCTTCTTTCTAAATCAATATTATTATCATTAATATTGAAATGAAGGAGCAAGCGCAGGCGCAGAAGTAGAAGGCAAAGGCGACAACAACGACTACGACGGAGAAAAACTATCAACCCATATGCAAATTAGATACTTGAGATGTCAAAATGATGATAAGCCAGAAAAACGACGAATAAGATGAAAAAAGAGTCCCAAAAGAAACCCAGGCATAAATCCAAGACATAAATATCGTACTTTTAAGCATAACGTCAGAGCACAACACAACCTCCGAGCGGGGACGGAGGTAAATGTTGGAATACACAAAACGGGATAAAGACCGCCACCATCATCGGGGCAATGTCAGCAACAACGACCCAAAACAATACAGCCACTGCCACAATCACAACAAATGGTTAATATCTTATGGTTTATTTAACTGCACTTTTCTTGGTTCGCTGGCTGGTTGGTTGCCACGGCTGTTGCTGCGATAAAGATTGGGATCGCGACTACCGTTTTTGGGGGCCTAAATGTCTAAACACACACACGCGCGCACACGTACACGTACAGCCTTGCATATATTCATGAGATGGGTTGGTGGGGGGGGGAGAAAATTTTTAACCAAATTCTATCAAAAACCACAGCAATAATGCTGAGGACACTGTGCTTCCCTCCGCCATCGAACGCCACTTGAGAATGATGGAGAGTGGTAAGTAAACAAACAGACAAACAAACGGGCATTCATGTGGCAGAGGCTCCTCCAATTGTTGGATGCACTCCAATTGAAGTTACTGTCGAACTGGAGGAGGCTTTAGATAAACAAGCGCCCAGCAAACGTTTTGATGGCAGCATGAAAGGGAATGCAATTAAATTAAAATACGGATATAATATTATTAATTCTAAAAGGCCTTAACTGACATGAAACATAAAAGAAAGATTTCGAAAAAATCACTTGCGCCCTTTTAGAATTATGGTAGGGCTATGTATTTTGGGTCGTGGCAAAATTCTAGCCATGTCCCTCTATCCGTCTGACTGTTGAAAGCGTTCTAGCTTGCGAAAGAAATGAGCAAGGGGGTTCAACATATAGAAAATAGGCAAAATCAGTCCAAAGAGAAAATTATTTCCTAACAAGGACTGAAAATACCACCAATACCAATTTACTAAAAAGCAAAGAAATACTTATGGTATTTAAAAACTATTTAAAAATTTCCGCCTTATATTAAACATTTCCCTTAGGGGTGAAAAGGGGCAAAACGGGCTAAAAATTGTACCAATCAAACGACAATAGATAGAAAAGTATGTACATCTATATCTATATATATAAAAGAGTTGCGTGATTGAGTGACTGACTGATCACTCCCCAGACCAAACGGCTAGAGCTAGAATCATACTCTACTCTTACAGTGTAGAGGTGTGACTGGATTTTTCGAAATTCGTACTTTTAAGGGGTAAAACGGAGTAAAAAGGGATAAAATGGTACCACCTCATTGACCAAACGACTGGGCCTAGAATCTTGAAATCTGGTATGGATATTAGAGCGTACCAGGTTACAAGTAAAAAAAAAAAAGTTCGCCGTACACCTTCGAATATGAAGTATTATTGAAAGGTAGTTTCAAAAAAATTTTTTTTATTTTTTTATGCCGAACGTAGGGGTCGCGCTTTTACATTTTTCTATATAACTTCTGCATTTATAAACGGATTTTAAAGTGTGATACATCGATGTTTTTGTCCGATTTTTTTGTCTTTGAAGTCATTGAGCTCAAACATGATTCATGATTTTATGCGAGCTTTAATTTTCGATTATTAGAGTGGTACATTAGGGTAGTAGCAACTGAGAAATGATGGGTAAGTACCAGAAGGGGGTGCTTGAGCTCAATGACTTCAAAGACAAAAAAATCGGCCTCGTCGAGACAAAAACATCGATGTATCACACTTTAAAATCCGTTTATAAATACAAGTTATATAGAAAAATGTAAAAGCGCGACCCCTACGTTCGGCATAAAAAAATAAATTTTTTTTTTTTGAAACTACCTTTCAATAATACTTCATATTCGAAGGTGTACGGCGAACTTTTTTTTTGAGGTACGCCCTAATGGATATTCCTCTAGCGGCATAAAGACATCCCAAAAAGTTACATTTTAAAAATTCGTACTTTTGGGGGGTTAAATGGGACAAAAATGGTACCTACAACATGGTTGAATCCAAAATCATGAAATTTGGTATGTACATTTCCCTTACAGAGAAGAAATCAGATTTGAAGGAAGTTTTTCGTAATTCGTACTTTTAAGGGGTAAAATGGGTTAAAGAGGAATAACAAGTAAAAACGGCGTTAAGTTCGGCCGGGCCGAACTTTATATACCCTCCACCATGGATTGCATTCCACAGAGGTTGTCGGTTTTCGTAGAAGTGCAGTAATATTACAAGAAAATATAATTTTTTTAAAATAGCCAAACCAAAACAAATACAAATATTGAAAAATTAATTTTATAAATAAATATAATATTTTAATTATTTCAAGCCACGCTTATAAGGTAATGCTACCAATACGTCAATTCAAAAAATGAATATTCTTATATTTATATTTTCAAAGCCATAAATATTGGTAGATAGTGGGTTCTACAGTTGGTTGTATTTTCATTCTATTTGAATTCCAAAAGTACAAATTTTGAAAATCCATTATCAGACGTACATAGTGCAAAATAACACTGTGCAACATTTTTGAAGTCATTTCAAAATAACCATATACGGACACCGCTACATGATAAAAGACCAAAAAAAAAGACCCGTGTTTTTTTTTTCCCCAAAGTCATGCACTTTTTTTTATGGGCCCCCAGAGATTTGAGGCCTCGGTGTAATTTTTGGAAAAAAGTGATCATATTCTCAGGCTCATATCTTGCAACCGTTCGGAATTCCGTTCATAACACCGTTTAGGTAGCGCTTAGGTAGCCGCAAAAGTGAAAAATTGTTTATTCCAGTATTTCTTACCCACACGACATCATCGATGCCATTCAACAAACAACAACAAAGTCGTCGGTCCAAAAATTCGCTTTTATATTGTGTGCTGCGGCTACATATGTGTTGTTAATGTTGTTGGTACAAATGGATTGCGACTAATTCGCTGCTTTGAATTGTCATGTGTTTTGTTAGTGCAAATTAAAATCGAATTTGACCTTGAAGATGAAGTTTTTTTGATTTTATATGTTCACAATTTTTGTTCTTTATGACAAGAGCTAGAACTTTGCCTCAGAGAGTAAATCAAAATTCCGAACGGTTTGCAAGATATGAGCCTGAGAATATGATCACTTTTTTCCAAAAATTACACCGAGGCCTCAAATCTCTGGGGGCCCATAAAAAAAAAGTGCATGACTTTGGGGGAAAAAAACACGGGTCTTTTTTTTTGGTCTTTTATCATGTAGCGGTGTCCGTATATGGTTATTTTTTTCGTGTTGCACTGTGTAACCTAACTTCATGATTCAACCAATTTTTGTTGTAAAAGAAAGAGTACGAATTTGGAAAAAAACTTTTTATTTTGCGTGTCTATGCAGTCAGAGGAATGTATACACCGAATTCCATGATTCCAGCTGCGCCCATTTGGTTGGTACCCTTTTTACCCCCTTGACGTTTCTACGAAATTAGAATTGTATCATTCTAGCTGTAGTGGTACTATTTTTATCCCTCTGTACCATTGTATCCCTTGAAAGTACTAATTTCGAAAAATTCGTCTATTTTCCGTGTCTACGCAGTAAGAGGAATGTATACTCCGAATTTCTTGACTCTAGCTGCGGTCATTTGATTGGTACTATTTTTATCCCCTTTTTTCATTTTAACCCCAAAAAGTACGAATTTCGAAAAATCAGTTTATTTTCCGAGTCTACACACTCAGAGGAATGTATACTCCGAATTTCATGACACTAGCAGCGGTCATTAGATTGGTACTATTTTTATCCCCTTTTTTCATTTTAACCCCAAAAAGTACGAATTTTGAAAAATCGGTGTATTTTACTTATCTATGCAATCAGAGGAATGTATACACCGAATTTCATTATTCTAGGTACAGCCGTTTGGTTGGTACGATTTTTATCCCTCTATTCCTATTTTGCCCTTAAAGGAACGAATTTGGAAAAAATACTTTTATGTTATGTATCTACTCAATTAGAGGAATGTATACGCCAAATTTCGTGTTTCTAGCTGTTGTCGTTTAATACGTACCATTTTTATCCCTATTTTGCCCCATTTCTCCCCCTACAAATAAGAATCACTTTATGGTGCACGTTTTTGCTATAAGGGGAATGCGCATACCAAATATCAAGCAAATATAAATAGACATATTCAAAAAACATGCTTAAATACTCTAAAATATTAGGGATTATTATGGGTATTTTTAGTCCTCGTGAGGGAACAATTTTTCCCTTTTGGCCGATTTCGCACCGTTTCAATCCCAACCGATCTACTACTATAAAACGCATTTATGGAAATTTTAAACGTTCTGCCTCCTTTGATTTAGATGCTAGCGTGCTTTCAACAGACGGACAGACGGACGGACGGACGGACGGACATGGCTAGATCGTCTTAGAATTTTATGACGATCAAGAATATATATACTGTATAGGGTCTCAGGTCGATATTTCAAGGTGTTACAAACGGAATGACAAAGTTATGGGGGTATACTAACTTTGTCATTCCGTGGGAGGTGGAGGGTATAAAAATTGTAACATCGCAATGACCAAACGGCTGGGACTAGAATTTTGAAATTTGGTAAACAATTCCTCTTATAGCTTCAACGCGCCCAAGAAAATATGTTTTAAAATTCGTACTTTTTGGGGGTGAAATCGGGTAAAAAGGGATAAAAATTGTACCAATAAAATGGATGGATCTGAAACCATAAAATTCGGTGTGTACATACCTCAAAATGTTTAGAATCGCAAAATGAAGGAATTTTTCGAAATTTGTACTTTTAAAGAGAAAAGGGGATAAAAAAGGTACCCACAACACGGATGACGCTACAATAATGAAATTCGGTGTGTATATTCGTTTTACAGCGCAGATCACTAATCCGTAGCATTTTTCGAAATTTGTACTTTTAAGGGATTAAATGGGATAAAAACTGTACCACCGCCCTGACCAAACGGCAGGGTCTAGAATCTTGAAATTTGGAACGGACATTACTTTTATAGCACGAATGCGACCAAGAAAATATTTTTCAAAATTCGTACTTTTTGTGGATGATATCGGGTTAAAAGGGATAAAAATAGTACCAATAAAATGGATGGAGCTGAAACCATAAAATTCGGTGTGTACATACCACAAAACCCTTAGAAACGCAAAATGACCGAATTTTTTGATATTCGTACTTTTAATAGGTAAACGGGGATAAAAAAGGTACCAACAACACGAATGACGCTACAATAATGAAATTCGGTGTGTGTATTCGTTTTACAGCGCACATCACTGATAAGAAGGCATTTTTCAAAATTTTTAATTTTGAGGGATTAAATGGGATAACAATTGTACCACAGCCCAGACCAAACAACTGGGCCTAGAATCATGAAATCGGAACTAGCATTACTTTTACAGCACGAATGCGACTCGCCATTAGAAAGAAGCATTTTCAGATACAGACAAAGTGATAAGAAAAGTATAAATTTTAAAGATATCCCCATTCGCCCCATTCTCCGCCCAAATGTACAAATTTCGAAAAAAACCCTTTTTCGAGTCTTCATAGTCAGAATGTATACACCGAATTTCATGATTTCAACTTCAGCGGTTTGGTAGGTCCCATTTTTATCCCTCTTTTTAATTATATCCCTTAAAAGTACGAATTTCGAAAATCCCTCTATTTTACGTGTTTATGCAATTAGAGGGATGTACACACCGAATTTCATGATTCTAGCTGTTGTCGTATCATTGGTACCATATTTTATCCCGTTTTGTCCCATTTCGCCTGCTACAACTTTTATTTTCTTTGAGGTGCTTCCAAGCTACAAGAGGAATGTCCGCAACAAATTTTAACTGTATGAAAATAAGAAATTTAATTAATAATCCAAGGCTACCAATATTTGTATACTATATATATAATGGATATAATACTTCAATTCATAAAGTAAATATAAGGGAGCAATCATAAATACACTAAATATTGGGGGATAGAGAGAGTATTTTCAGCTACAGTCGTTTGGTTGGTTTTATTTCCATCCTATTTTAATTTCAAAAGTATAAATTTTGAAAATACCTTATCTCTCACGTACGCAGTATAAGACAACTTCATGATTCTACCATTTTTTTTATCGTAAAAGCAACAAAATAAGGTACGAATTTGGAAAAAAATTTACGTGGCTATGTAGTCAGAGGAATGTATACACCGAATTAGATGATTCTATCAGCGGCCATTTTGTTGGTACCATTTTTATCCCCTTTTTCCAATTTTGCCCCCTCAAGAGTACGACTATCTAAAATCTCTTTATTTTACGTATCTACACAATTAGAGGGATGTACACACTGAATTTCATCATTCTAGCTGCATTCGTTTAGTTGGTACTATTTTTATCCCCTGTAGCCATTGTATCCCTTGAAAGTACAAATTTGGAAAAAAACGTTTTATTTTTCGTGTCTACACAGTCAGAGGAATGTATACTCCGAATTTCATGATTCTAGTTTGGTAGGTACTATTTTTATCCCCTTTTTCCATTTGAACCCCAAGAAGTACGAATTTTGGAAAGTTCTTTTATTTTACGTGTCTACGCAATCAGAGGAATGTATATATCGAATTTCGTTATTCTACAGAGTGATTTTTTAAGAGCTTGATAACTTTTTTTAAAAAAAAAACGCATAAAATTTGCAAAATCTCATCGGTTCTTTATTTGAAACGTTAGATTGGTCCATGACATTTACTTTTTGAAGATAATTTCATTTAAATGTTGACCGCGGCTGCGCCTCAAGTGGTCCATCCGCTTAGTCCAATTTTGGCATTTCCACGTTTTTGAGTAACAGAGGCCCAATTGCTGCGAACGGCGACGAATCGATAATTGATGGTCATCATTAACATTGGCCGATACAGCTGCGATATTTTCTTCAGTTCGTACTCTACGTAAGCGTCTTGGTGGTTTAATGTCCAACAATGTAAATTTGGTGCGAAATTTAGTCACAATAGCCCGAATAGCCGCTTCAGTGGGTCGATTAAACTGACCATAAAATGGAAGCGTGCGATGAACTTTCTTAACAGAGCACGCATTTTGATAATAAAATTCAATGATTTGCAAGCGTTGCTCGTTAGTAAGTCTATTCATGATGAAATGTCAAAGCATACTGAGCATCTTTCTCTTTGACACCATTTCTGAAATCCCACGTGATCTGTCAAATACTAATGCATGAAAATCCTAACCTCAAAAAAATCACTCTTTAGGTGCAGCCGTTAGGTTGGTACTATTTTTATTCCTCTATCCCCATTTAACCCCTTAAAAGTACGAATTTAGAAAAAATATATTATTATATTATGTATCTACTCTAGTAGGGGAATGTACACGCCAAATTTCGTGTTTCTATCTGTTGTCGTTTGATAGGTACCATTTTTATCCCTTTTTGTCCCATTTTGCCCCCTACAAATAAAAATTACTCTATGGTGCCCTTTTATGCTATAGAGGGAATGCTCATTGCAAATATCAACTAAATACAAGCTAATATGTTCAAAAAACATGCTGAAATACTCTAAATATTAGGGGTATTTTCAGTCCTTGTGAGGGAAAAATTTTTCCCTCTGGGCCGATTTCGTCCGCTTTCAATCCCAACCGATCTACAACCATAAGACACATTTAGGAAAAATTTGATCCTCCTAGCTCATTTCGTTCGGCCGCTATCGTGCTTTCAACAGACAGACGGACATGGCTATATCGTCTTAGAATTTTACCACGACCCAGAATATATATACTTTATGGGGTCTCCGATGAATATTTCAAGGTGTTACAAACGGAATGACAAAGTGAATATACCCCCATCCTGGAGGTGGAGGGTATAAAAAACAGTTTGAATACCGATACAAACTACTGTCTATACCATACCATTTTTCCGCGTACGAAGTAGCGGGTATTTGCTAGTTTAATATATTATTATAGTACAAATATTAGAGATACCTGCAACGAAAATTGGAGCTAAACGAATTACATTCACCCATAAAACATATTTAATAATATGTATAATTTAATATGTCTCGACACCTAAACAAGTGTAAATATTGTCAAATACATTTGCATTTAAATTTCTACACCTTTTGTTAGCTGGGCTACGTTGAGGACTTTCCAAGAAGAGTGCAAACATCATCTTCATGATTTTTGTTTTCTGATAGTATCAAAGAAAAAAAAGAAGAAAGAAAGAAAAAAACCTTCACAGCACCTACAATGCGGAGTCAATAAGTTTTTTTTTGGCAATGACAGTTGTTTGTTCAACTTAAGTTGCCAATGGTTGTTGTGACTGGCTTAAAGTGGCCTAAACAGCGAACAGGCCACTGTGTCTTGTGGGCCACCATCACCACCAACCACTCAGCCAAAAATCGTGACTTTATGATATGCAACGCATAATTTTTTTCATCTTCTGTCCAGCTCACCACGATATCTTCAATTATTTATTATCTCTGTGCTTTTTTTTCATCTTCATCTGCTTCCTTTCGTAATAAGGGCTGTCGTTGCGGTGCGGGATGATAGCCACCATCAAGGTGTGTGGCGCGGAGCATTGGGAGTAGTAGTTGTTTGTTGTTTTAATTAAGTGATTTTATTGCTGGACTGTTGGGTGTTTTTTTTCGGTTTTTGGTTCATTTCATCATCGGATTGAAGTGGAGTTTGTGCTGCATGAATGTAGTGAAAGGAAAGTAAAAGTGCTGTTCAAGATGATCACCACGATGAGGAAACAATTTTATGTTGGGCAAGATTTTTTTTGGTAATGATGGTAAGGTCAATATTCCTTTCCATATTCCTGGCAAAAAATATGTATATATTCGCCTTCCTTAAGCAATTGGATAATTGGCTTTATGGAAATCAAATTTTTAGGTCTCCTGCTTTAGTACAGGGTGAACAAAATAGACTATCACGGAACCCAAAAATATTGATTCAATTTAAATTTTGTGAAAAAAATTTCCTTTCACTTAAATAGCCTAAATATTTATGGTTCTTGGAGATGTGTTCAGTCCACGCTAGGGAAGGGTTGGTACTATTTTTATACTTTTTTCCATTTTGGAAAATTATAAAATTTATATTATTAAAATTATAAAATTTATATTATTTAAATCTATGGGAGGTTTTTATAAGATGCTCTCCCATATCTTCAATATTTTGCCATAAATTTTTTCTTCAAAGTTTTTTTTTATAAAATTGAACCGATTAAATTTGGGATGAGACTTACAGCAAATACTCTCTTCATATTTCAAAATTCTTTAAATTCAAAAACTTAATATTAAACCACCGCCCTTTATCAGCTACATCCCTTTCACAATCATTATCCCATTTGATGATGTTGATGAATTTCATTTAATTAAAACTATTTTTCGTTGCTGCTCAACACTAAGAAAACAGCGAGCAAAAATCATAAATATTAAAACGAATAAGCCCCCAAGAAATAAAACAAATTGAATTTTGATGGTTCTGTGGCATTATATGGCGCATCATCCACCCATCCAACAACCATCCAACCACTCGATGGTTGCTGGCGGGTAATGAATGTAAAACACCACAAAAACAGAGTAACGAAAACAAGAAGTTTGCCACAAAATCGAATCGAATGTTCTGCTCTTCCGGGAGGTTGTTGTTGTTGTTGGGAGAAAATCAATCATCGAAAATGAATTGAATTCATTCATTTTACAAAACTGAGAGAAAAAAACAGAAAATACACCACCAACAACATTCACACGTTCAAGCTATAAATGTTGTTTGTTTGTGGAGCTTTTAAATCGCGTACGCGTTGAGCTATAAAAGAAGGAGAAGAGATGCAATGGCCTGGCACGAATGATAATGATTTGTAAGACTTTAGACACTGGCTGCTCGGAAATCGGCTATTAAAAATCATCCTTTACTCGATCCATATGGCTGGTGAATAATTTCTGGACAGTTAAAATATATCATAACTAATTGATAAGAGGAAGTGCCTGCAGACTCGAGGAAATATTTAAGTAATATTTAAAAAAAGATATACTTTTGAAAATTCTAAGATAATGATTTTTTAGAACTGTGAAGAAGTTCACAGATCAATTAATAAAAATGTAAAATCCGTTTGTCGGAAAAATGTCCGCAATCGCCTAGAGTCGACATGCGGGTATGAAGCTAACCCAGTGATAATAGTCTTAACCACTTTGCCTTTTTAAATATTCTGCTTTTTAAACCCACCATAGGATGAAATGTATATTAACTTTGATTTTTTCATTAGTAAAACCTTGGACCCCATAATGTATATATTGCAAAATTCTAATACAGCGCAGTCGCAGAGCTAATTTTGAACAATGGTGTTCACGATTTTGAATTTGTTCACGTTTTCGATTGCCAACATTTTAAAAGTAAACATTACTTTTGTTATTATATTACTGAGAGGAATGATGGTAATCTGTTTGTACGAAGATGGCATTTCAAGTTGTTGATATAGTTCGCGTTTAATATAGTTAGGGGTTTAGAGTAAAATGTTTAGATTTGCGGAATTAATCGTTAACATGACATTATATTTCAATTCGTCGAATAATTTCCAAAATTTACAAATGGCGAAGCGTTGCCTGGTGCGCTAGTATATTATATATGAAAGGACTCGTAAATATGTTTGAATTTAAATTGAAGTAAAACAGGGTTGCTTGTTTAAAACAAATTTCAACACTATTTGATCATAATCCATGTGAGTTTTCTGCTTCCTTTTGATGGGAATATACGTTCACTATACATTGATGATGGACTCATACAAATTTCACTCCAGATTTGACTTTTTCGGCTATAGAAAACACATAATTTTACAGATTTTAACCAAATTTGACAGAACATCTTATATTTCAACTAGAAACACCTATACTGAAAATGGGTCAAATCGATTATGATTTATATACAGCTCTCATACAAATTTTGCTCCTGATTCGCTCTATAAATATTTTATATTTATATATTTTAACCGATTTTCTTGAAATTTGGCACAGCAGCTCATATTTCAACCAGAAACATCTCTAGTGAAATGGTTGAAATCATTTTAGATTTCTGAATAGCTCCCGTACAAATGTCTCTCTTTATGGGATTTGATTATTTCTGCTCTAGAAACCACATAATTTAACAGTTTTTAATCAATTTTTTTTGGAAACATCTACAGTGAAAATGTGTCAAATCGGTTCAGTTATATTGCTTCCATACAAATGTCGCTCTAGAAAACACATTTTTTGATCATAGCACGTTATATTTCATCTGGAAACATACATCGTGAGTGTCGGTCTCATCGGTTCATGATGAATAGACAAAATCCTAACCGAATTGAATTGGAATATCGTAGAAAGTAGCAGGTATCATATTGTCGGCCCCGCCCGACGTTAGCCTTTCCTTACTTGTTTTATTTAATTCAGTTAGTAAAAATCCTGCTTCTTCTATAGCCACCCTAATATTTATTATGTCTCAATCATCGCTGCTGCCAGAATTCCATATGCGACAAAGGCATTTAATTATGCTTAGAGTGATCACACCCGAGACCGAAAACCGGTTAACCGGGTTTTTCATCTGAGACCGACCGTTGGGTTATTTAAAATCGCGTTTTTTACGTTGGTCTCAACCGGTTTATAATATGCCACTTTTTATATTATCACAAGCATCACAGAACGTTTTCTATTAGGGACCGCAAATTAACTAAAAAAAATACAAACACAACAATACTGTGAGTCTAAAATGGTAATGTTCGTCCTAGATTTCACATGAATTTCTTATGGGCAGAAGAAACCACCTATAAAAAGTGTGATAATTTTTAGAGGTGTTTTCAGGAGCGTTTAGCACAGACGGTTTGACCCAAGGACGAAATATTTTGCAGATCATCATTAAATAAACCAGCATTCATTTTGGGGGCGACCGCAGCAATTTTTTCGCGATGTAGCCGTATACGTATATTACTCGCCTTGTAGGTAATATGATACTGATAAATGCAAATATAAGAGAAAAGTGAATAGACCTTGTATTTCAAATAATCCTTGAATTTAATGTCAAACTTATGATTTGATTTCTTATTTTTTATATATTTTAGCTTATTTTATTCTCTGCAAGATATTAGAATCGCGGAATGGGGTAATTGGTATAGAGATATTAGCTGTTTTTCAAAACGATTTCCTATTTCAGCAAGACAAAATTTATAGTTTTTACGGTGTTCACACCAATTCTAAACTGATATTTTGAGATTAATAGTAGTAATGGGAGGTTAATATTTTTTAAAAACAATGTCAAATGAATTTTTGGCTATGAACCAAAATGATCCTTAAGAAAGATTTCAGTGAATCTGATTATTCATCAAAATTTTTCATATGAATAATTTCCCCATTTTTTAATGTTTCAAGAAAAACTCGGTCCGACGGGTTTTTTATCCGTACTCGAAATTATGAAAATCGGTGTGTACGTCGATATTCCGAAATTCGTACTTTTACAGTTAATATGGAGAAAAAGATATAAAAATGGTACCAAGCACACACTGTAAATAGAATCGTGAAATTTGGTGTGCAGATTTCGATATATTTCGATTTGGTTACTTTCCGTTCTTTTTTTGTATTTTGATTTAGAGAGTATTTAGAGCATATATGTAGCTATTTTATGACAGATGTAACTATTTGAAAAAATTAAAACAAGTAAAAAGGCGTTAAGTTCGGCCGGGCCGAAATTTATATACCCTCCACCACGGATTGCATTCTACAGAGGCTGTTGATTTTTCATATAAAAGCAGTAACAGTACAGAAAAATTTATTTTTTTTAATATAGCCAAACAAAGAAAGTACTAAAAAAATAATTTTATAAATAAATATAAAATTTTTATTTTTTCAAACCATGCTATCAAATCGTTTATATTATATATATGGAAATAATACTTCAAGTCAATTCAAAAAGTAAATATAAGACAGCAATATGCAAAAAAACTTAAACACTAATTAATTCCAAAAGTACAAATTTTGAAAAACCATGTAACAGTGCATAATAACCCTACTTCATGATTCAAAAAAAAAAATACGAATTTGGAAACATATTTTTATTTTGCTTTTCTATGCAGTCAGACGAAAATAGCTGCGCCCAAGTAAGACTTTCAAAAATTTATGTGACTACGCAATTAGATGTGATAGAATTTCATCATTCTTGCTGTAGCCGTTTAGTTGGTACCATTTTTATCCCTCTGTACCCATTGTATCCTTGAAAGTACGAATTTGGAAAAACCTTCATATTTTTCGTGTCTACGCAGTCAGACCGAATTTCATGACTCTAGCTGCAGTCATTTGGTTGGTACAATGTTTATCCCGTTTTTCCATTTTAACCCCAAAAAGTACGATTTTCGAAAAATCAGTTTATTTTACGTGTCTACGCAATCAGAGGAATGCATACACCGAATTTCATCATTCTTGGTGCAGCCGTTTGGTTCGTATCATTTTTATCCCTCTTTTTCCATATTACCCTTTAAAAGTACGAATTTGGAAAAAATACTTTTATATTATTTATCTAGTCAATTAGATGAATGCACACACCAAATTTCGTGTTTCTAGCTATTGTCGTTTGGTAGGTACCATTATTATTCCTTTTTTGTCAACCTGTTCATGATGAAATGGCAAACCAAACTAAATAATTATCACTTGACAGCTGACAAAATGGCCGCCAGTTAAAAAAGTGATGCCAACTTAAAGTTCTATACCCCAATAAAAAACACCCTTTACAAGCAAACATATTAAAAAAAAAACATGCCTAAATATTGTAAAATATTAGGAGTTATTATGGGTATTTTTAGTCCTTGTGAGGGAAAACTTTTTCCCTTTGGATCGATTTCGCTCAGTTGCAATCCCAACCGATCTACGACTATAAGACACATTTATAGATAATTTGGACGTCCTAGCTCCTTTCGTTTAGATGCTAGCGTGCTTTCAACAGACGGACTCGTCTTAGAATTTTATGACGATCAAGAATATATATACTTTATAGGGTCTCAGGTCGATATTTCAAGGTGTTACAAACGGAATGACAAAATTAGTATACCCCCATCCTGGAGGTGGAGGGTATAAAAATAACACTGTCCAACAGCATTTTTGGAACAGAGTAGCGAACCTATAATTCTGATAGGGAATGTTGAGTAGATCATTTTCGCAGAATAAACTCACAGCCCATCCGGTCTGTGTTTCTTTTTACAGTGGACCAAAATTATAATTTCTTGATCGAAGGGAGCATTATACTAAGTGTAAGTTAATGTCTGAGAAAATTATTTATGTCTGAACTATATTGTGTAGCTTTATGAGGATCAATTTTGCGGAAAATCTTAACCATCTCTTTATGGGTGAAATAGGATTAATGTTGGCTGTAAAGTCAAAAATTGTGAAAAGTGACTTAAGAAACACCAGCGTAACTTTCTATCGTATAGAGAATACCAAAATGTTTTCTGGCGTATGATTGCTGACTAAATAGAGAATATTTGTGACAGAATTATATCAGAAACCCAGATGGAGGAACTTGAAATAAATGCTATTGCAATCGGAAATTTTGGACAATTGCAGTTTTTTCGTGACTCACTACATATATGTAACAAGCGAGATTAGTTCTTAAAGCACAACAAAAAATTTTAAATTGGTTAAAACATTATAAAGGCATATTGTTCCCCTGATACTTATGCACAACTACGGTAAAATAATTGTCATATTCATATCCCACTTATATGCGTGGCAGGTTTTTTTGGTATATAAAAATGTAGAAATTTGGATAAAAAATAGCACAATTGTCTAAAGTCGACAGCACCTAATATGTCAGTAATACCGGGTTGGGAGTATACATAGTATTCGGCCTGGACGATCTTTGCTTACTTGTGTTTTATTCAACAAAAATTAAACGAAACTAATTTTGATAATATTTTTGAAAACAGTTCGTTTGCAAAAATCGTAAAACTCAAAATTACGAATTTTAGAACAAATCGAAAATTGTCGATATATTGCATCTCTATCCTGCCTAATTTAATTTCTATTTTTTCCTACAAAAATTGACTGCTTTACTTCACTTTTCATAGGTAGCGTCGTGCTTAAGTACACTAGGTTACTGATTTCTGGATAATTTTCTTTACTTTCCCATTCAACTGGCGTTATTTCCCCGAGTGTAAACAAATAAATACAAGAACGCCACCACAAAAATCATTTGCTAATGGGGTGTTATTGGTTGCGGAGTTGGTTGTACTCTTCTTATTTGAAAGTATCTTAAGTATCGCACATTCATATATATCTGTATATATGTATGTCTGTACAGTGTACACACACATATCTACACATAGTATATATTTTATGGTTCACGTACATATTGTTTTTATAGTGTTATTCACATGATTTTTATGAGATTTACAGATTGAGCTGGCTGCGGTTTACACGTTTGTGTGGAACATGTTCTTTGGCTGCGCGAATATACAATTTCATTACTCATCCGAATTCAATTGAAACGAATAACAAAAATATTGATGTTCGAGCCATAAAATGGTGTTATAATTTATGGCCCAAAGTATGAAAACAGTTTACGGCGTTCTCAAGAAATTCGCTATAAATAAACTAAAAAGGGATTAAAATGCAAATCGAATTAAATATGGTAATATTTTCGGTTGTAGCAAAAACTCCTGAAAACGCCTAAAATTGCTGCTGGCACTTAGTAATTGCAAAAGCATTTCAAATTTCACCAGATGTCGGCGGAGGTGGTTTTTAATCTGCGGCGAAACAAAAACAAGTTGTTTATCTGCCCTCACCTCCGCGCCGAATTCAATTTCAATAAATACTCACGAAACAATAAAAATTCCTAAAATAGATCTAATAGATAGCAACACAAAACCCCGAAAAATCCAGACATTGAACATGTTCTCAAAACATTGTCGTACAATTTATTATTGAGCCCAAACGGCCGAGGATAACAACAGCAGCCAGCCGCAGACGTTTAACGTGGAGGGAAACGCGCAACAATCATCCATCCATCCCACCATATCCCACTGACAACGACAACAACAACGAATACCTTTTTTCGGCGTGTTTCCAATAAAAAACTTTGTTCAACATTCTTTTCAATAACCTCAAGTGGAGAAGACAGACGGCCGCAGCACAACAGGCAACCGCACTTCGGAAACTTCGGAGACAAAGTGTATTTTCAAGATATGCGGAGCTTTTTCAAAGAAACCCTCCGAAAAAAAAAACACAGACAAGGGCGATGACAACAACATCTCAGCAACAGAATTCGAATTCATTTCGGCAAAACAACAACAAAATTGTAGTTTTTCTCCTCAAATCTGTTAATGTGGCAACACACGACGCACAACAATGGCCATGGGTCGCAGGAGAACTCGTTTAAAGACAATAAGGAAAGTGTACTAAAGATTAGAACCCTCCAAGGCAGTTGTACTAAAAATTCTTTGCCAAAAAACTGCACTATATGTACTAAAAATATTTCTATTTCTATTCTAAATAGGTTGTACTAAAAATTACACTTTCCTTTGTACCAGACGAAGTTGAAAGAAACCGTTAGTGAATTTCGTGTCGTAGGTTGATGACGCGCATATAATTCCAGTGTTTGATTGGATTACTTGCTGGACATGGCCATGCTCTGTAACTCACCGATGAATAGAACTCTTTTGCTAAATTGCTGCCAAAAAGAACGAAGTAGAAAACTCTTGGAAGTATACCTATGATGGGGGTATACTAATTGTGTCATTATGTTTGTAACACCTTGAAATATCGGCCTGAGACCCTATAAAGTATATATATTCTTGATCGTAATAAAATTCTAACACGATCTGTCCGTCCGTTCGTCTGTCGAACAAGGACGTTCTAGCATCTAAACGAACAAGGACGTTCAAATTTCCCATAAATGCGTCTTATAGTCGTACATCGGTTGGGATTACAACTGGGTGAATTCTGTCCGAAGATTGAAAAACCCCATAAAAATCCCCAATATTTTAAAGTATTTAAGCATGTTTTTTTAATATCTGCTTGATATTGGTATGCCACTTCCGCCTATATCAAAAACGTGCACCACAAAGTGATTATTCGTAGGGGGTGAAATGGGGCAAAAAGGGATAAAAATGGTACGACAACAGCTGGAAACACGAAATTCGGTGTGTATATTCCTATTACTTCAAAGACACGCAAAATAAGAAGATTTTTTCAACTTCGTACTTTTAAAGCAAAAATTGGTTGAATCACGAAGTTAAATGTTTTTACACTACCTACCAATATTTATGATATTTAAGCTTTTTTGGAAAATATAAATATA
Source organism: Polietes domitor (assembly GCA_947397865.1). Classification (NCBI taxonomy): domain Eukaryota; kingdom Metazoa; phylum Arthropoda; class Insecta; order Diptera; family Muscidae; genus Polietes; species Polietes domitor. The sequence goes on along the minus strand of OX377621.1, from coordinate 152,053,790 downwards.
AGAATATTTATTTTTTGAAGTGACTTGAAGTATTATTTCAAAATTTGTATTTTTTTATTTTCATGAATTCTGTTTATGGAGATTGCTGTCTTATATTTACTTTTGAATTAATTTTAAGTATTATTTCGATATATATATATTATAAACGTATTGGTAGCCTTGACTGATAAGAGTGGCTTGAAATAATAAAAATATTATATTTATTTATAAAATTATTTTTTCAATATTTGTATTTGTTTTGGTTTGGCTATAATAAAAAAATTGACATTTTCCTTCTACGAAATTTGACAGCCTCTGTGGAATGCAATGCATGATGGAGGGTATATAAAGTTCGACCCGGCCGAACTTAACGCGGTTTTTACTTGTTTTTTTTTTACAGATTTTTAAAAAAAAAATATATATATATATATTTGTAATTTTCATTATTTTGCGAAAAAAATTGTCTTAATAACATTCACAGAATAAAAGTCATGACCCCCAAAATATGCAAAATTTCAACGTTGCGGGATGCTATAGTGGCGACACGAAAAATCGCCCAATGAAAAATAGCTCAAAACAAAAATTTGGCAAAAAATGAAAAATCGCCAATCAAAAATGAAAAATCTTCAAATGAAAATAAAAACGAAAAAGCACCCAATCAAAAATCGGCCAAAAATTTTAGTAATTTTTAATATGACAAATTGTCCCAAAAATATATCATTTGGGGTATGTTCAGTTTCGGCTTTGCAGATTAAATGTTAACAATTTTATCCTCTGGGGTACATACAAAGCCGGCTTCGCAGTAAAAGTTGGTACCTTTAATAGACAACGTTGGTACCTCTAAGGGAACAACTACTTTCACTTTCATTCTTCTCAATATTAAAAATTTTGGAAACACAACATTTTTTGCAAAAGTAATATTTCCTTAGCAAAAATGAAAGAACACACAAAATATTTCATTTATTTTTTTTAAACATATATATTTACGTCTAGAAACTTTATATTGAAATTATTATTTACTTTTCAAATAATTTCATTTTATATGTTATTCAAATCATGTGAATCATCTAAAATGGACATTATAAATAGAACAAGTAAGGAAGGTTAAAGACGGGCGTGGCCGACTATATGATACCCTACACCTATAAAAACGTCATTATATTTGAACCGGGTGATATACGATACAACTATAAGAGAAGAATGTACTACAAATTTCATACTTCTTTCTGTATTTCTAAGAAAATTTGAACGGAAACTTTGAATGTCAGCTATATATAAATCTAAGTCATTTATATGGGAGCTATATATAAATGGAATGTGAATGGGTGTGGACCACTTTCGCCATGGATGTTTCTATTTGAAATATTAGAAGATGTGCCGAATTAGAAGAAAATCTGTTCAAATATGCTATCTCTAGAGAGGAAATAATCAGTTCGGTGGCGAAATTTGTATTGGAACTATATATATATATATATATATCTGAGCCGATCTGGCCCATTTTTACCAGAGCTGTTGAAGTATAAGTCGTTTTACCAAATTTGAAGAAAATCTGTTGAAATGTTTGTTTGTTTGTATGGGAGATATATATAAAGAAGTTAAAATATATGGCATTTTGCCAAATTGGAAGAAAATCTGTTGAATGTGTGGTTTCTAGGGGGGAAAGAGAAAAATCGGGAGCAAAATTTGTATGGGAGCTATAACTAAATCTGATCCGATTTGCATCAAATTAAATAGCGTTCGTGCTTATCCCATAAAATTTCGTTGTGCAAATTTTCATATAGTTCTAACAACAATTGCGATCTGTACTTTGATTACAAAAATATATGGACAGACGGACGGACGGACATTGCTAAATCGACTCAAAAAGTGATTATAAGTCGATCGGTATAATAAACGATGGGTCTATCTCGTTTCCTTTTGGGTGTTACAACAAATTCACAAAGTCATTATACCCTGTGGTGTAGGGTATACAAATGTTTGCTTCACCACACATCAATGTCAATGGATATAGTGTGACTTAGAACACTTTCAAACTAACACTATAGTTTGAAAGTGAAAGACTGCATAATATGAGAAATGACATTGTAAGGGTACATTTTTCATAAATGTCAAAAATAAAAGATCTTAAATTAGAGGTCGTATTAAAGTAAAGAGAAAAATTGGCATATCTGATATTTTTTGGGATTTTTTACTTAGACCACTATCATTCTAACTGGCACATATATTGTTAAGCCTTAAAGATTTTCTGTTCCATGGTAAAAAGAGTCCGACTGAAAGATTTCTTCCAAACATATTGAGTCAAGTTTTTCCAACTTTTGTTAGTCGGATCGAAAATGAAGTATTTTTGGCATAAGGTATTATTTTTTAATTACAAATATAATTTGTTTTCTAATTTCAAGTCAATTTCTTATACTTTTAATTTTTTTCTTGTTTACTTTATAAACAACAAACATACCTTCGTAATTTTTGTAAAGTAAATTTTATATAATAATTAATAGCGTGCGTCAGTAAGACTTTCCATAAGTTTCATGATGGTGTTCCTTGTAATTACCTTCAAACAAATATAAATAACTAGTGGACATGAATAGGCCGTGATAATGCCGAAATATTTTGGGACAACGAACCAAAGATTAATTTTAGCCCGGGGAACATTTACAACTTTTTTGAAACTTGCTTAAATTACGTTATCTTATTTAATAGCATAATAAATAAATTATTTATATATTAATATTTTTAATCATCAAAATCGAAGAGTGTTTGTGTGTGATCGCTTCACTTGATATTACTCATATATTCTACGTACAGCTTTCTTTTGTTCGGTAACTCATAGTGAATTTTGACGTAGAATATTTGTTCCATTCATACACCAAATTTCTCTACAATAGCTGCAAAACTTTAATTGGTACCATTTTTATCCCATTTTGTCCCGCTCCACCCTTAAAAATATAAATTTCGATAAAATCCATTTAGATTTGTCAGAGGAATTTACACACCAAATTTCACGACGATAGCTACAATACTTTAGTTGGTAACACCTTTATCCCTTTTTATCCCGCTCATCTCTTAAATGTACAAATTTCGAAAAATCCATTTATGTTCCAAGCCTACGTTGTCAGAGAAATGTAAATACCCATTATCACGAATATAGCAGCATTACTTAAATTGGTACCTGTTGACGATCGACCATATGATCGACATCAGCTGATGTTGGCATGTGGAAGATCGACCATATGATCGACGTCACCTGATGCACGTATGACATACTGTGACATCCACATGCAGATGGCGTTATTGTTTGTTTTATGTTTGTCAAAGTTGTGTGTGTACTTCGTACGAATTAGTGATACGTGCTGAAATAAAATATTAAAATCCAAATTTGTGTTTTTTTATAAATTGCCTCCTCTAGACTCCGTCTAGGGGATACCAACAGGTACCATTTTTGTCTCTTCTCTTCATTAAAAGTACAAATTTAGAAAAATCGCATTTTGTAACCTGTCTGCATGGTGAGTGTACACCGAATTTCAAGTTTCTAGCTACTGCGGTTTAGTCAGGACGAAGGTTCGATGTTTATCCTTTTTTGTCCAATTCCACCCGCTAAAAGTACGAAATTCGTAAAACCCTTTCTTAGTCGGCATCTACGTCATATTTAGGAACTACCCTGGTTCATTGCACATAGGATCTGATTCAAAATAGCTAGGGAAGTTGATCACATGGTTACACCGAGAAAAATATTTCTAATCTAGAGCATTTTATTCTAGAGTCTAAATTTTAATTTAAATATATTTGTAGTTTAAAAGAGCAATTAAAACCCATTTTGGGCGAATTTAACTTGATCGTATCGGAATCAGATATTTTTAGTACACTCTCTCTCTCTATCAGAAGAAGTGACTTTTTAGTACAAACTTCCCAGAAAATTTAAATTTAAATATTCTACAACAATTTCCCCAGATTATACGACATAAACTGATCATGAATAGGTAGTTGCTCCTTAACAATGTTACATTCAAGACAATAACAACAACATCTGTGTCTGGGTCCCTCCTGACATTAAGCGTGTTCCCCTCCGTTGGCTGGCTGGCTGGCTGGCAGGCATTGTGTGTGCATGTTTGTGTTATCTTTAAACATTCACACTTTGCTCTAATCCTCTGAGGTCTACCAAATAATGTGATTTCCTCCAAAGGTACAAACTGCTTTTGTTAAACGCATAAATTTCCAACAAATCGAACAAAGACACAAACACAAAACCGAATAAAACAACAGCAAAACGGCAGACGGCCGGGTCGGGCCGGGCCAACGGACGGACGGACGGATGAATTCGAAGAGAAACAACGAACGAACGCATTTTTGGTGTAAACCAATAATTTATGTAAAAAACAAATCACAAAACACATAAGTGCAGACAGTCACAGCCAACCAGCCAGCCAGCCGAGAGGGACAGACGGACGGGCGGGCGGGCGTACGGAATGTTTGGAGCTGGAGCTGTGTGTTGGCTACATGTGTGTGCCTGCCCGTGGATTTCCCATGATTTTCTTTTCGGTGTGTGATGAGAAGCTGTCTCAGAGAATTGTTACAGCTGTTGGCTGGAGATACGACAGCGACAAGCCAAAGAAAACAAAGTTCCATGGGGCGTTTTGGATTGGATTGGAGAGCTGGCAGAGATTCTTAATGGATTTGAATTGTAAATAAAGTTTAAGTGTTAAATGTGAGCTGTGAGAGGTGAAATGGAGAAGATTAACAACAGCCACCAAGAATGTACATATTCCGGGAGGGAATTGGGGGGATCCTGGGTATGAGAGCGCTAATTCGCTTACAATTTTCGCCCCCATCCAGAAGTCCTGGGAGTGCAGACTGTCCATAAGTTTATTAAACTCCTGGGTTTCTTCTAGCCATATTATGCAAATCACATCTCAAACTATGACTCACTCACTCATTCGCCCATGTCCCCTGAAAAATATGGCAATTATCATGCACGACTACAGCTCGTCAGTTTGTCAGCAGCTCGCCAGCTCCAGTTGCAACACCACCCAGTTGGCTGTCCAAAGTCCTACGAACTGTCAGTGACATATTGAATATTAAAATACCTCTACCACCTAGGAATAGTGTAAGTGTGTGTGTGTGTTTGTCTGTGCTCGGCTCATACTTGGACATGGCCCATAAATCTTGGTATCTCTCCAAGGTAGTGACGCAAATACACAAAAAAGCAAAAACTAAAACAAATGATTTGTATATTTTGTGCTCTTTTTTGCAGTTTTTCCATAATAAAGTTTTGGATTAATACCCCGCAACAGTGCATTTTTAGTTTGCAACATGAGCAACCACGACAAAACAATACATTTTTCCAAAAGCACACAATGGAGGGCGTTTTTCCGTTTGAAGTCTAGGCATGAATGAATGAATGAATGGACGAACGGTCGGCAGCAAAGCACGCAGTAGACTGACCAAAATAGGCCAAAAGGCACATTTGTGCAACCTACGCCTAGTCAAGACAGAAGTCATGTGGTTTGCAACACCAATATTTAAGGGTCTCGTAGCAAAAGTGATTTATAATTAGGCGTCAAGCTGAAATGATTTATAAAACAGAGAGAAAATGTCTCATTCCAATGAGTATCGATTCAAATGTAGAATATCTAAGCATTTCTTGAAATGTTCAGCATTATATTCAAATTCGGAAGATTCTTATAGCTCGAATGCGATTTTTTACAAAATGCATACTTTAGGGGGTGAAATGGGACAAAGGTGATACAAATTGTACCTACCAAACGACAACAGGTAGAAACATTAAATTCGGATGTATTTATGAAATTCTGTGTTTACATTCATCTGACTGCGTAGACGTGTTAAATAAGAATGTTTTTCAAAATTCGTACTTTTAGTGTCAAAATCGTATAAAGTAACATAGTAATTAGGGTTTGGGGTTTCCCGGACTTTTTTCATTCCCGGGAAAACGGGAATGAAAAATTTCATTCCCGGGAATCCCGGGAATTCCCGGGAAAAAGTAATTTATTTATAGGTATGTCCAATATGGTTTAAAATATCAACATTTAACAACTGGTGTGTTTTTTTTTTCACTACTATCATATTACAAATTAAAAACGAATATTATTGTCAAAATATTTTGCAATTTATTTTTCATTTTACAAATATTTTACTCTACAGCTTTTCAAGGTTATATTCGGAACATACAAATTTATATTGAGAAATGTAAATTCATATTAGGAACATATAAATGCATAATGGGTAATGTAAATTTATAATAGGAACATGATAATTCATAATGAGAAATATACATTCATAATGAGAATTGTTAATTTATATTGAGAACAATTAATTCATAATAAGAACATACCATTTCATAATGAAATATACAAGTTTGTAATCAGAAAATCCAAATTCAATTCATATTCAGAAAATATGAATTCATAATGAGAAAATATAAAATCATATTGAGAAAATGTAAATTTATAATGAGATCATTGATAAAATATGTGTTTCTACGAAAATATCCATAGAAAAACGTACATACATAGCTTCGATTATAAATTTTACAGTTCCTGATTATGAATTTAAATTTTATGAATATATATGAATAAGAATTTGTATTTTCTCATTATCAATTTGGATTTTCTCATTTTGTATTTATATATCTCATTATCAATTTGTATGTTCTTATTATGATTTTATATTTCTCAATATGAATTTACATTTCACATTACGAATTTACAGTGCTGATTGTGAATTATCATGCTCTTATTATAAATTTACATTTCTCGTCATGAACTTACATATTCTGATTATAAATTACATTTTCTCATTATAAACTTGAAAAGATGTAGACTAATCGTCAGAATTGGACATTTATATCGCAGGTTGAAGTGACTGACACCTACTCTAGATTCAAAATTGAAAACGATTAAGGAAACAAATAACTCATATGACGGAGAATGTTATGATACATTTAATTTAGAATATTCATTCTGTCTGGAGACAAAAATATTTTATAGAAACAGGGGGGGATATTCTAAACTGTAAAAATAATAGAAACATAAAAAATTAATATTAATTTAATAAATTCATAAAAAATAATAATATTGAAATAGTCCAGTCATTAATTCTTACAAATGGCCATTGAAATACACCGTAATATATATTATATTCCTATAAGATTTCTCTTGAAAATTTCCAGGCGAACAATTTTTATTGTATTCCTATTTTTATACCATTTCTTTCTGGCTACATATGTAAAGTAAATTGTTCTCGAAGAATAAGTTCACCTCGATTCTTCTAGAAAAACAAGAAAATTTACATTATGTAAGCCATAGTATTGTCGGCATGATATTTTTATTTCACAATAAAGATCCTGCAAATAGCCTCACAAAAAGTTTTTATTCCCCTAGCTGGGTTTCGCATAAAATTTCTATTTAGCGAATTTAAAAGGTTTTGTTTGTAGTAATATAATATACAGTAATGTAAATACATACATATATGAATTTGAAATACATCTACAAATTCCAATTTATATAGTAACATTAAATTATTGATCAACATAATAAATAAATTATTTTTTTAATATTTCCCGTATTCCCGGGAAATTGAAAATTTTTTCCCGGGAATTCCCGTCCAAATTTTTCCGGGAATTCCCGGGAAAAACGATTCGGGAATTCCCGGACCCCAAACCCTAATAGTAATACTTAAACATAAGTGGGCGTGATTTTCTGAACAAAACCATAGACACATGAAACTAGAAAACCTGTGTACTGAGTTTTCACTTTTGTGATCTTTTCTCATTTTTACAGGACTTTTAATTTCCAAAAGATATATGAGATTTAATAATTTATTTTCATACTTTCGCAAGTCATACAAAGCAAGTCGAGATGGGTATCAAATGAAAGAGAAGAATATCGAATTTCATGCATCTATCTACATTAACAATTATTTCAAGTTTTTCACCTTAAAAAATTAAAGTTTATTTATTTTTATTTTTAAGGAGAAAATTAGTAAAACTTCTATATCCATTGTAAATTAAAAGAAGAAAAAGGAGACAAGATCACCAAATGGAAAACTATATCCACAGTTCTCCTATATATGACGTCATGACATCATAGAGTCATATTGGGGAAAGATGTATAAAATTGGTACCGACCACCAAATGACTTCAGCTAGAATTATAAAATTCGTTGAGTACAGTCTTTGAATGTGTAGAATCACAAGGTGTATTTTTATAGCCTTCACCTAAGGATGGGGGTATATTCACTTTGTCATTCCGTTTGAAACACCTTGAAATATTCACCAGAGACCCCATATAAAGTATATATATTCTGTATACTCGTAAAATTCTAAGACGATCTAGCCATGTCCGTCTGTCTGTTGAAAACACACTATCAGTCGAACGAAATGAGTTCAAATTTTGCCTAAATGTGTCTTATGGTTGCAGATCGGAAAAACTTTGACAGCTGTCAAATAGCCAGACAAACCTGGCGTCAATATAACAAACTAATAATCAAAAAAAAAATTTCAAATCCATGCTTTATGCAAGCAGAATTCTATTGGGCCTAGAAATTCTTTTTTAGTTATCTTTTGTAGAAGGAAAAATTACTGCGTTATCAGGAGCATAAATAATAGATTTTTAATTTGTGGTTTGTATGGGAGGTACCACGCCCCTTTGTACAATCCCGCCCATATTTGCAGCAGCACTTAAAAAATGCACACCAAACCGACGTACCAAATTTTGTTCAAATACCGTTATCAGGAGCAGAAATAATAGATTTTTAATTTGTGGTTTGTATGGGAGGTACCACGCCCCTTTGTACAATCCCGCCCATATTTGCAGCAGCACTTACAACATGCACACCAAACCGACGTACCAAATTTTGTTTAAATACCGTTATCAGGAGCAGAAATAATAGATTTTTAATTTGTGGTTTGTATGGGAGGTACCACGCCCCTTTGTCCAATTGGTCAAATTTTTTCCATTTCCTTGTATTGTCATCGAAAATGATTAAGTGTGCAAAATTTGAGCAAAATTGGTTGAGAAAAAAGCTTTCAAAAATTGATTTCAAATTTTGTGGCACACAAACATATATAGAAAGTAACCTTATATAAAGCATGGAAAAACGTACCAGAGACCTCCAAAGCAGAGGGATATCAGTGCTGACGGATATTTGAGCCATGTTGTTTCTTTTCTCCCTCTAAAAGGTCTTCTTTCAATATTCGCTCGCATTATAATTTGCTATCACTTATACATGGGATTCCTCGTAATATACTCTTCCTTTTCTTTAAAGCCTTAAATACACAGGCGGCTCCAAAACGGATTGTGGAGTTGTTTGCGGTATCTTATCTGAAAAAGCTAGCACAGCTTGTTCATTCTGACTTCCTGACAGCTGCAGAAATTTTTACAAAGAAGGAAGCATGTATATAAGATCTAACATTTACAATTAGTAGGTCAATACATTAATGAGCTGTTCATACTGAGCTCTCTGTCTGAAGCCACTCTTTTACGGATCCCTGGACATAGGGACTTTTATGGGAACTAACGAGCAGACGAGTTGGCGAGGATGGGATCTACTTTGAGTACCCTTGCTACCCGATAAAGTCTGTTAAAAGTGAAATCTTCATGCTCTGCCTAGACCGCGCTAATTTCATGTGTAAAAACATGGACACTTGTAAAATATCCTCAATATAACAATAAACGTACCGGAGACTTTCTAAGTCAGAGTAGAAGAAATGTGTCAAGAGTGACATCAGTCAAGTGTGATATCGGGTCATTGGACATTTTTTTTCGTTTCATTTATTAATCAATGGAAATAACTCCTTACAGACTAGCAATGAGGTACATTTTTATACCCTCCACCTAACGATGGGGGTATATTCACTTCCGTTTGTAACCCATTGAAATATTCATCGGAGACTCTATAAAGTATATATATATATATATTGAGGGTCGTGGTAAAATTCCAAAACGTTCTAGCCATGTCCGACTGTCTGTCTGTTGACAGCACGCTAGCCGCCGAGCGAAATGAGTTAGAAAGTTCAAATTTTCCCTAAATGTGTCTTATGGTTTCAGATCGGTTTGGATTGAAAGTGGGCGAAATCGGCCGAGAGGGAAAAAATTTTCCTTAACAAGGACTGAAAGTTCCCCTAATGTTTAGACCATTTAAGTATTTTTTTGAAAATTTTTGATTAACATGCACTTGAAATTTATTGTGTACATTCCTCTTGTAGCTTGAAAGCACCAAAAAGCAAATAAAAGCTTTAGCGGGCGAAATGGGACAAAAAGGGATAAAAATGGTACCAATGATACGACAGCAGCTGGAACCATGAAATTCGATGCGTACATTCCTCTAATTGCGTAGACAGGTAAAATAGAGGGATTTTTTTTTTCGAAATTCGTACTTTTGGGACGAAAAGGGATAAAAATGGTACCAATTATACGACGATAGCTAGAGACATGCAATTTGGAATGTACATCCCTCTAATTATGAAGATACGTAAAATTGAGGGATTTTTCAAAATTCGTACTTTTAAGTGATACAATTGGAAAAGAGGGATAAAAATGGTACCAACCAAACCGCTGAAGTTGACATCATGAAATTCGCTGTATACATTAATCTGACTGACTTTTATGCGGAAATGGGGCGAATGGGAATAAAGACGGTACCAACCAAACGGTAGCAGCTATAATAATGACATTCGGTGTGTACATTTCTCTGACTGCGTAGACGCGAAAAGTAAAGAGATCTTTCGATATTCGTAGTATCAGGATCTAAATGGATTTAAATTTTGGTTACAATCAAACAGCTGTTGCTAGAATCACGATATTCAGTATTTGCACTCGTCTGCCTACGTAGACGCGGAAAATAAGAGGATAAGATTTTGTAAATTCATACTTTTAGGGTCAAAATGAAAAAAATGAGTGAATCTGGTACCAATCAAACGGCTGTAGCTATAATCATGAAATTAAGTGTGTGTTATTCCACTCTGAAATATATTGGATCTTCAATATTTGAACATATCCTATAAAAATCGTACAGGCATTTATGCTGTAGATGGAATCAAGAAATTGGAAATGGGGAAAATCGAGCTTGAGGGAAAATGTTTCAACCTAATAATATTTAGGGCAAATTTTTGAAGATTTGTGCCTAATATTTATATATAGTGGAGGACTATTAATATTATTATAATGAAGAATCACAATTTTCCTAATGCTGTAGTGCACTTCTATGTAATGTTGAGGGCCTATAATCAGCCGGTAATACTGTGGAATGCACTCCGTGGTGGAGGGTATGTAAGATTCGGCCCGGCCGAACTTAACGCCTATTAACTTGTTTAATTTTTTTAAATATGAATATGTGACATATTCTAATGAACAGGACGAGTGAATTGTTGTATTAATTTGGTAGATATTTTACTACATTCCTCTACTTTTTTGAGCAAAATAGAATTGAAATGTTTTCCCATGAAAATGAAGATTGATATGTTCTATGACTCTGCCTAAAATATTTCCGCCGACTTTGAGAGTTTTACTAAATATTGAATATATAGGCTCCACCATCTAACTTTTTTTCAACTATTCAACCGTTGGACTATTATTTGTGGGATGCCCTTAGCAGCCATTTGAATGAAATTATTTTTCATTATTAACCGGAAGGATTGTACTTTCAAAAAAAAAAAATTGAGAAAATATTCAGTAGTTTTTTTTATAGCATTTTCAAAAAAAAAGTTATTTTGCGGAACTTATATAAGGACACATTTTGAACAAAAAGGAAGTATAGAAAGTACTCTTAGGCATGCAGTATATTTTTTAAAAAACTCCTCACAGATTTTCATTATTCACAATTTCTTGATAATTTTTGATGAAGTTTATACAAAGTGCTACGTAACTTCGCCATTTTGCCGACGAATTTTGTTATAAACTGATAAATGGAACCGTATTTAAGTCTGCTTTGTATCGATTTTATATTCATATATTTTATTTGTATTGAAAAGAAAAACATACAACGTAGATTATGGTTGGAAATTTCTTTCTTGTATTTAAGGTAACAAAATATTATCAAATATTTTATACACCTACTGTAGTAAACCCCTAAAAAATGAGTGAATATGGATGTGTTTCTAAAAATCTGACTTTTTCTGTAGCTTCTTGCCTATTATGATGTATTTAATAAGCCACACATTTAATTGATATGGTTTAACCCGTGTAAGTTGAAGTCGATTTCTTCAAAAATCAAAATAATTGTTTTTTTTGGCTTTTTCTATAACTATATAGCTTCTTCTATAAATAGAAAATTTTACCCTTTTTTATTTAAAGGGCGTCTCCCTGGTCTCCATCACCCACTCTTTTTAACCCTTGCCTTGTTAGCTATCCCCCTACACAACAAGGAACAACGCCAATGCGATAACATTTCCCCTGCTATCCCGTAAACAATCATATGTCTCGTACATACGAGTATTGGACAGTGTACTACAGTGTACACACATAAATATATTTGATATTTAAACAAATTATTCAAATTTCATTATGCAAAAAAGAGCAAAAACAACAACGACAACAGCGACGACGAAGGCGAAAAACTTTTGTACTTAACTTCGCTCTCAATGAATGTTCGTTCATGAATAAGTACGAGAGTATTAGAGGTTTTTCCCAAAACAACGGAATGTATGTATATAAAGGTGGGTCATAATTTTTATAAAATTTAAGAAATTTTTGAAAATTTCCACAACAGATAAAGGCAAAATGTGCTTAGTTACATGGTGAGATTGTTTTTGATTGATATTCGAAAAGTCAGGTGTACTTCTCATTTGTTTGGTGAGAATTATTGACTTAGAGAATGAGGTATTTTTTTGAAAATCACTGCGAAAACTTGTAAAGACGGTAGAAGAAATTCGTCACAGGCCAGAAATCGTGGTAAAGGTAGAGTGCAACACAGTAATAAATGCAAGTTTGCCATTTGTAAATAAATTTGCATAAATCTCTGAAATATAGATGCAACAAGGTCTTGAGTCGGACATTATCCCAGTTCAATTGATAAAATAGTATTTTTCCGACTTGTGTTTTAGGCCTTTTTGAACGACACTTGTGGAATCGAGGGCTGTTTCTGCGTGTTTTTTAAATAGAATTTCAAAAAATTTAAGTTATGTAAATAAATAAATAAATGATAAACAAATCGTAATTTTGTTTGATCATGATTTTCCCTGACCCCCTCTAATGTCCACGAATACGGAGTTCATTTCTATGTATGTGGCGGAAGGCTTATGCAATTTTATGGCTTTTATTTTCCACAATTGTGTGTCTGCGAGCGAGTGAGTGAGTGTGAGTGCTGTTGTAGAAAATATTCGCCAAATCTATAAATCAGTCAAAAATGTCAAATATAAATTATTTAGTGTAGACAGAGTATCACATAAATGCCTTTAAATAGACACATCCACACGCACACACACACACACACTCGCATATAGCACAACACAAGCAACATTTGCATACAACATGCCATGCAACGCAACACAACACAACATAGTGGACATTGGACTGAGCTGGACTGGACATTGAACATTGCAACCGGATAGGACTAAATTTTAATAATAGCCATAAAGCAAAATGAACGAGGACAACATTGTTTGCAAATCACCAGATTAGGAAACACGAAAAAAACACACAATTTTCGGTGGAGTGAGAGAGGTACCAAGGGACTGGGTATATATTTGGAGATGTGTGGGGAGGAGAAGGAAACAATAGTTGGTGGAGTACATAAAATGACCATTTCTAATTTCATTATTTTGAGCTCAAGTTAAGAAAAATAGAAAAAATCCAAAAATATTTGATTTAAAGATTTTATAGCCTCCGCCATAAGGTACACATTTAATATTTGATTTTCTTGAAATATTTTACGGAGTCGCCATAAAGTATATATGTATATTTTGGAACGTGGTAAAATTCTTAGATGATCATTGGTTAGATCGAACAAATTTTCAAAGGTTGCTGTTCAGGGGGAAAATGTCTCCGTCACAAGTACATCTAATATATTGGGAATTTTGGAGTATTTCAAAGGATCTTTGAATGATTTTTTCTTTACATTCAATATTTTATTAGTCCAGAAGTTGGACAATACTAAGCCATGATATAAATATTCCCTTGTATTTGTCCCATTTGTGGGCATGATAATCAATATAAGTAAACTTTACCATTATCGATATACATAAAATAGTTGCGTTACTGACTGACTCATTGACCAGCGCCCAGACCAAACGGCTGAAGCCAGGGTCATGACATTTTCAGGGTAGTTGCCAAATATGACGTAGACGCCGACTAAGAAAGGGTTTTACGAAATTCATACTTTTTGGGGGTAAAATGGGTTAAAAAGGGATAAACATCGAACCTTCGTCCTGGATTTTCCGAAATTTGTAAGTATGAGGGGTGAGCGGGACAAAAAGGGATCAACATGGTATCCATTAAAGTATTGCAGCTATAGTTGTGAAATTTGTTGTGTAAATTCCTCTGACAACTTAGAAGCTCAAATCTAAATGGATATTTCGAAATTTGTACATAAAAGGGGTGAGCGGGACAGAAAGGGATCAAAATGGTACCAACTAAAGTATTGCAGCTATAGTTGTGAAATTTGGTGTGTAAATTCCTCCGACAACGTAGAAGCGCAACCTAAATGGATTTTTCGAAATTTGTACTTATAAGGGGTGAGCGGGAAAAAAGGATAAAAGTGGTACAAACTAAACTATTACATCTATAATCGTGAAATTTGATATGTAAATTCCTCTGACCATGTGCTTCTACAGTAAAATTGTTTTTTTTTTTCTTTTGAAATTTGTACTTTTTAAGGGTTGCGTGGGACAAAAAGGGTTAAAAATGGTGTATAACCCTTGAATTACGTAAACGTGGAACATAAATGAATATTTCAAAATTTGTACTTATAAGGAGGAGGCGGGACGAAAAGACATAAACGTGGTGCCAAATAAAGTACATGCTTTTAGCGAGAACACATGTTACCTATAGTGATTTTTCAAAATGTGTACTTTTTGGTAAAGAGGTGTAAAAAGTTATAAAGAGGATATAAAAGGCTGTGCGATGTGTAATTTTTTGTACAGAACTGGGTAGAAATGACAAAAAAGTGCACACCGACAAGCACATTTCTTTGACTGTGTATGAGTGCTATCTAATAGGAGGTGTTCCAAATTGCTATTTTCGATTTATCTATATCTAAAGTGATCAAAAACCCGGGTTTTCTACAATGTCGGTTTTCGGGTTTGGCAAAAACCGTGTTGTCCGGTTTTATTTTTATGAAAAAACCAGTCGGACCGGGTTCTTCTTGAAACAGCTACAAATGGGGAAATTATTCATTATAGGGTAATTCCACAAAATGTTTACCATTGTGCATACTGGTTTTTGGTGATAGGACATGTCATAATCAGATTCCGCACATTGAAATCCAAACATTGACTCCAAACATTGCTGTCTGAATTAGTTTAAGGTACAATAGCAAACAATTTTAATATTTTTTTTAGTTTTTTTTCGTTTGTATTTTTTGGTCTGTAATCAATATTTGATTTGAACTTGGGATATTGTCCTGGCTCAAGACCATTTTGCATCTATATTTAATAGAATGCAAATTTATTTACAAATGACATGGTGACATTTATTACTTGGCTGCAGACTACCACGATCATGATTTTGACCATGTCAAAAGTCTTTTAAAGTGGCTTCGCAGCGACTTTTCAACATCAAACCCGGCCTCTATAAGGAGATGATTTTCACAAACGAACGAGAATCACAACTCACTTGCCGAATTTGAGTTTGATTGAACAGGGATATTGAT
This sequence comes from Polietes domitor, assembly GCA_947397865.1. NCBI lineage: Eukaryota > Metazoa > Arthropoda > Insecta > Diptera > Muscidae > Polietes > Polietes domitor. Next base: position 152,037,993 of record OX377621.1, on the reverse strand, counting down.
TACAGATCAAAAAAATACGAACGAAAAAACTAAAACAAATGAGCGTTGGCACGGCAGAAGTATTGCTGGGTAACTATACCTGCATATACACATACTCACATTTTTTTTTTTTTTCTTCTTTCTTTATTTGCAATCTATTTACAAGAAACATTAAGCAAATCTGATAACAGCTTAAAAATAACAGAATTGTTAAACTCCAATGAACTTAACAAAAATATACATATTTTATTTAATACTTTTCGTTCGACTAATTTAGTGTACATAATTCAAATTCAATCGCACATAAACATTAATAATATTATTGGTTTTGTTTTAAATGTAAGGTAAATCTAAAATATGATGTCTCTTCAGTCTTCTTACTTCCTCGCTGTCATCTAATAAGTTTATTGCTAAGGTATTGGGATGTGTACTTAATCTAGTTAAATAATTTGAGCTAAAACGTTTTATTTCATTTATAACCTTTGGGATACCAAGGTCGCTGTGTATTACGTTATTTTTAACAAACCAAGGAGCATTTGTGATTGATCTTAGAGTTTTAGATTGATATTTCTGTAAGATTTCAATATTCGAATTGCTTGCTGTCCCCCATAATTGGATACCATACGTCCAAACAGGTTTTAGAACGGTTTTGTAGAGAATCACTTTGTTGTTAAGACTTAATTGTGATTTTGGTCCTAGTAGCCAATACATCTTCTTAGTCTTTATGTCTAATTGTTTTCTTTTGGACTCAATGTGCTTTTTCCAATTTAGCCGCCTGTCAATGTGTAGACCCAGATATTTCACACTATCAGCGGAAGGAATTGTGACTCCATTTAATTTAGGAGAAGGACAGTCTTCTGTTCTCAGACTAAATGTGACATGCGTTGATTTGTCTGCATTTACTTTAATATTCCATTTATTAAACCATTTTTCTGTTAAATCCAGTTGTTTTTGTATAAGATTTGAGGCGTCAATGTGGCAGTTACTTGTGGCTAATATTGCTGTATCATCTGCATAGGTAGCGATAGTAACATCATCGGAAACAGGCATGTCAGATGTAAAAATCGTATATAATATCGGGCCCAAAACACTTCCTTGTGGGACTCCAGCGTTTATCGAACCAATTTCAGATTCTTCGCCGTTTACGTTTACATAGAAGCTTCTTTTGCTCAAATATGATTTTAGCAATAGATAATATGGTGTGGGTAAGAAATGTTTCAATTTAAATAGTAAGCCTTCATGCCACACTCTGTCAAAAGCTTGCTTCACGTCTAGGAAAATTGATGAGCAGTATATTTTATTTTCCAAACTTTCTCTAATTGTGTTAGCTATCCTATGGCATTGCTCTGGTGTACCATGCTTTTGTCGAAATCCAAATTGGTGATCGGGTATTATATTGATAGTTTCCAGAATTGGGGACAACCTTTTTTGGAAAAGCTTTTCAAACAATTTAGAAAAAACCGGTAATAGACTAATTGGTCTGTGTGACGATATCAAATTTTCAGGTTTTCCTGGTTTCGGTACCATAGTTATTTTAGCGCATTTCCACTGGGTAGGGAAATGTGAAAGTCTTAAAATTGAATTAAAGATTAGAGTAAGAAAAACCAGACCTTTCTTTGGTAGAGACTTGATAACTTTATAGTCTATTAAATCATATCCAGGAGTTTTTTTGTTCAGTTTTTTTATTTCATTCTGAATTTCGTGGAATGTAATGTGTTTAATGGGCCGACACATTTGACAAGAAACATCAAGAAAGTCGGTAATTTCTTTTGCCTGCTGTGGATTACAAAAGTTAAATGGTATAAATGTTTCCTCTAAAAATGTTTTGAAAGCGTCAGCTTTGCTTTTATTTGATCTACACCATATTCCATCCGAATTTTTTATTGGAACATTTCTCCGTTGTGGTCTTTTCAGGTATTTTGTAGCGATCCAAAGATTATGCTCATTATTATTGGTAGGGCTCAGATTACTTAAGAATTTTCCAATAGATTCGTTTTTATATTCCTTGAGTCGAATTTTTAGATAATTTGATACACGGTTAAAATTGGTTTTGTCAGGTGGCTGTCTGGTTCTTTGCCATATTTTACGAAGACGTCGCTTCCTTCTGATGAGAGTTCTTATCTCAGCTGTAATTAAAAAATTGGAAATATTGTTGTCTCTTTCCTGCGGAGTAGAGAACTGCTGCTTCGTGAATTAGCTGAGTAAAAATTTCGATTGCTTCGTCCAAATCTGCACCATTTTTAATTGGTATATTTAGGTTAATGTTAGATTCAATCCAATTTTGAAATGTTGGTATGTCGGAGTAGGCAGTAATTAGTTTAAGATTTTTGTTTCTTCGGCAAGGTTTGGTTTTGTAGTTTAGAATTATTGGACTATGGTCAGAACTTAGATCATCACACGCAACAATATGCAACAATGATTGGGATATACCTGAATAAACAAAAAAATCAAGTAGATCTGCCACCTTTCTAACATCTGTAGGCCAGTATGTGGGACTACCAGTGGAAATAACATTGAATTGACGTTGAAATATACATTTATAAAGTTCTCTACCTTTTGGATTCGGTAATCGAGATCCCCACCACGGGTGTTTTGCGTTATAATCGCCGCCGACAATAAATTTGTTTCCCAGCTTGTTGAAGAAGTTTACATATTGGTCACATTTCACATTATGTCTAGGGGGGAAATATACGGAGTATATCGATACGTTCGTATTATCGCAAACAATTTTGATTCCAGCCGCTTGTAAAAATGGTTCTGTTATAGGTTCAGCAACTTCGTATTTAATATTTGATTTAATTATCACTGCAGCCCCAGCATGTGCAGTACCATCTGGGTGGTTAGCAGTTATTACATCATAGCCTCTTATTTGAAAATAGGTTTTGTCTGTAAAATGAGTTTCTGATACAAGAAAAATGTCTATAAAATTGTTGTGAAGAAATAATTCTATTTCGTTTATACGGCTTGATGCACCGTTTGCATTCCATTCGGCAATTACCAAATCTAAAGAGTGATTTTTTTGAGGTTAGGATTTTCATGCATTAGTATTTGACAGATCACGTGGGATTTCAGACATGGTGTCAAAGAGAAAGATGCTCAGTATGCTTTGACATTTCATCATGAATCGTCTTACAAACGAACAACGCTTGCAAATTATTGAATTTTATTATCAAAATGCGTGCTCTGTTAAGAAAGTTCATTGCGCGCTTCCATTTTATGGTCAGTTTAATCGACCCACTGATGCGGCTATTCGGGCTATTGTGACTAAATTTCGCACCAAATTTACATTGTTGGACATTAAACCACCAACACGCTTACGTAGAGTGCGAACTGAAGAAAATATCGCAGCTGTATCGGCCAGTGTTAATGATGACCACCAATTTTCGATTCGTCGCCGTTCGCACCAATTGGGTCTCTGTTACTCAAAAACGTGGAAATGCCAAAATTGGACTAAGCGGATGGACCACCTAAGACGCAGCCGCGGTCAACATTTAAATGAAATTATCTTCAAAAAGTAAATGTCATGGACCAATCTAACGTTTCAAATAAAGAACCGATGAGATTTTGCAAATTTTATGCGTTTTTTTTTTTAAAAAAGTTATCAAGCTCTTAAAAAATCACCCTTTACTAGCATAATTTTGACATTAACATTGACATCATGTTCATTAATGTATTTGTTAATTCTATTTGATTAGCAAGCATTGCTTCAATTTTGCTTAGTAAATTGTTTTCTGAAGGTTGTTCGCCACGCACAGCTTGTGAATATGTCCAAGCATTTGATGAATTTCCAATTTCATATTGGTTTTGATCTTGATTGATGTTGTTGGTGTAGCTAATTCTGTTATTGGCATTTCTATTATTTGTAGGTGTTTTTTTAGATACAAGTTTTTGGTAAATTGAACACCCTTTATAGCTGGCGGTATGATTACTTAGGCAGTGTACGCATTTGGCCGGAGTAGTTGCAGGTTTCGTACATTCTGTTGTGGAGTGACCTAATCCACATTTAACACATCTGAAGGGCTTTCTACAGTAGGATTTCGTATGTCCAAATTCTTGACACCTGAAACACTGAACAATATCATCAAATCTTTTTGGTGGTTCGATTGTGATTATGGCGTTGTCGATTGAATGAATATTGTAAATTTCTTTGTTGTTTTCATTTGGGTCCAGATCTATAAAGAACATTGACAATGGCTCCTTAGTTGTACGGCTAATAACGTTTCTGACACTCCTTACTTGATGTCCTAAAGATAGAAGCTTCGCTTTTATATCAGGTATGGCAGTAGAATGATGGAGCCCCTTAATAACTACCCTATAAGCTCTCTCTTCCTTAAGTTGGAATGTGTGATAAGAAATCTTATATTCTTCAAAATGCCTTACAACTTTGCGATATGAATCAATTGACTTAATCATTAAACGCACTTGACCATTTCTTAACGACTTGAAATTGAAATCTGAATTTGCAATAACTTTACTTAAGCAACTAATCATTTTACCAATATTATCTACATTAGGAATGAAGATTGGTGGAGGCTTTGGTTCTGTTGATTGCGCATTATTTCCTTGACTTTCTTCATCATTAGCAGCAAGAGCACTGAAACGATTGGATGTTGACGCTATTGTAGTTTCGTCAATTTGTTGCCGCTTATGGAGGAAACCGGCAGGTGACCCTGATGTTTTCCTCTTTTTTGAAACTGCTTGCCAGTTGGAATCATCTTCATCACTTGTATCATCACTAAGATTTACACCATTATTAGACATGATGACAATCTAAGTACACACGTCCTTATGTTAGGTTTGTTGTCGTTGTTATTGTTGTTGTCGACTGGTGCGTGCGTGCAATGCTAGCATCGCACGCATGTACGTATTTACTTTTTTTTTGTGCGTTTCACTGTCGCTTCACAATTGTTAAACCGGTTATTGGCAAAAATTATTTGTTTTGCTTTACGATTGATAGTGTTTTTATTTTTGAAACAAGAGTAATAAAACTTTGCGCAGCAATACGTCTTACAGTGATCACAGTTGAACAACCAATCATATACTCACATATGCAACTCAATGAGATGCTTGTAAGATGGCATGTGTAATTTATTACTTGGTGCGATTATTTAAACGCAAATTCGGCAAGTGAGTTGTGCTTCTCGTTCGTTTGTGAGAATCATCTCCTTATAGAAGCCGGGTTTGATTTTGAAAAGTCGCTGCGAAAGACTTTTGACATTGCCGAAATCATGATCGTGGTAGTCTGCAGCCAAGTAATAAATGTCACCATGCCATTTGTAAATAAATTTGCATTCTATTAAATATAGATGCAAATGGAGCCAGGACAATATCCCAGTTCAATTTTAATAATTTTTTAATAATATTTATACCATCCACTAGGTTATTGTCTTTGAGCATTTTTTGTAACATACAAAAGGAAGCAAGATAGACCGATTGTTAAGTATACTTATCGTCTTAGAATCACTTTTTGAATCGATTTAGCCATGTCCGTCTGTCCATCCATTCTTGTAATAAAAGTACAGGTCGCAATTATTGTCCGATCCTAAGCAAAATTGGCACAAGTTAGTTTTGCCGTCCAAGGACGAACCCTATTTAATTTGAAGAAAGTCGGTTCAGATTTAGATATAGCCCCCATACAAATGTCGCTCCCGATTTGACTTTTTTCGCTCTAGAAACCACACATATTACTCGACTTGCTTTAAATTTAGCACAGTACATTATACTTCAACTAGAAACATCTGTGGTGAAATTGGGCCAGATCGGTTCAGATTTAGATATAGCTCCCATACAAATTTCGCTCCCGGTTTCACTTTTTCTGCTCTAGAAACCACATATTGTATCAGATTTTCTTTAAATTTGTTACAACATCTTATAATCTTACTAGAAACACCTATGCTGAAAATGGGTAAGATCGGTTCAGATTTAGATATAGCCCCAATATAAATGTCGCACCCGATTTCACTTTTGCCGCTTTAAAAATCACATATTGTGCTCGATTTTCTTTAAATTTGGTACAACATCTTATAATCTTACTAGAAACACCTATGCTGAAATTGGGTAAGATCGGTTCAGATTTAGATATAGCCCCCATATAAATGTCGCTCCCGATTTGACTTTTGCCGCTTTAAAAGCTACATATTGTGCTCGATTTTCTTTAAATTTGGCACAACATCTTATAATCTTACTTGGCTAATGCGGGCTAGATCGGTTCAGATTTAGATATAGCCCCCATACAAATGTCGCTTCCGATTTGACCCGTTTTTTTAAATTGGCACAATATCTTATAGTCCAACTAAACAAAACTATGGTGAAAGTGGGTTCAGATCGGATCGGTTCAGATTTAAATATAGCCCAAATACAAATGTTGCTCCCAAAAGTTAAACCGATTTTGGCCAAACTATGCATATTATATTTCACCTATTTCGTTCCAGGTTTCAATATATCCTCATACAAATGTCCTTTCCTATTTAATATTTTTTTGTCAAACACATACATTTACAGGATACAAAAAACCTTCCTGTTTTCACTTTTTCACCGAATTGAATTGTATTCGGATAGAAAGTGGACGGTATCATATAGTCGGCCCCGTCCGACTTTAGCCTTTCCTTTCTTGTTTTTTTTTTTAATTTAAATCCTGCAACTATTTTTTCCAAAATATCAGTTTAGAACAGGTGTTAACACCGTAGAAACTGCAAATTATGTCTTGCAGAAAAATTCTGAATTTTTAATATCTTGTAGAGAATAAAATAAGCTAAAATACATAAACAATATGAAAATAAATCGTATGTTTTATATAATGCGTATTTTTGGAATACTTGGGTCAAACCGGCTGTCAGCTAATCGCTCTGGAAAACACTTATAAATACGCTGGTGGCGCTCCCTCACATATATGCTCATGAGTCATTCCATGTCAAGCGGTACGGTTTTTGACCTCGATAGCTGCGATTGTCTTGAAAGTTTGTGTATTTTAGGAAAAAAATTTGAATGTTTTTTTCACGAGTTATGATCAATGTAACAGTGAAAATACTACTTTATCAAAAGGTGTGTTCATTCAATCGCCTGTTACTCCTGAAATACTTTACCGACTTTAATGTGTTATAACTTGTTTTGAAGGTAATTTCAATTTCTTTTAAAATATTGAAGCGGTGTTATAGCAGGGTTAGATTTTTTTAAGTTTTAATTTTTTTATTTTGATTTTCGAAATGATTACACTAGTCCATTTTGTTGAAATTTTAAGGTAGTGTGCTTAGTTCGATTTTTAAGCGTCTGTGTGAGTTTGAAAGTGGTGAAATGATAATTTCTTTTTTTTACGAATTTTTTCGATTTTTTTAACAACATTATAATTTTTTCATCAGTTCATAAACACAAGCTATAAGTTCATAAACACAAAGAAAAATCCATCTTCTATATGTAGAAACTGGTTAGCTATTGAAAGTAAAACCAAAATATTGTTTTCCTATTTTTTCGTGGAAGCAAAAATAATTTTTAGAAAACTGTTCCTATGAAAAAGTGAAAATCGCAACAACGGTAGCCAACATGATTACCTTTAGGTGAATATATATGCGGGTTTATGATCGGACCTATATTTCCAAAATGAGAACACAAATACTAAAGGTACATTCGTCGCAAAATAGAATAAATTAAATGTAGTACAAAATTAAATATATTAAAAATATTAATTTATAACATATTATAAAGGGTGTCCCAAGAAGAGCGCAATTTTTTAATTTTAAATAAAACACAGATATTTAAGAAAAAATCGTGAAACTTTATTATATCGTAAATTAGACAGAATGAGGTTATTTATGGAACAATATATCGTGCAGATGGCCGCCGCGGCTTTGCTGGCATGCACGCGATCTTTTAATGAAATTTTCAATGACCGTTTTGCATGAATGCTGCGGTATTTCATTAATGCAGCGTCCAATTTCGTCTTTTTAGGCTTGAGTCGTCGTCGGCTTATTCGCGTAAACCATCGACTTCAAAAAACCCCAAAGAAAAAAATCTAATGGTGTTAAATCGCACGATCTAGACGGCCAATTCTGATCTCCAAAACGCGAAATAACACGAGCGGGAAATGACTGATGCAGCAATTGAATTGTTTCTCTGGCTGTATGACATGTGGCGCCGTCTTATTGGAACCACATGCCCTCCACATTCATTTCTTCAATTCTAGGCAAAAAAAACACTGGTTATCATTTCACGATACCGAACACCATTGACTGTTTGCGCTTGACCTCCCTCATTTTCATAAAAAAAGATCCAATGATTCCTCCAGCCCAAAAACCACACCACACAGTGACACGTTGAGGATGCATTTGCTTCTCGTGAATCACTCGAGGATTTTCCGCACCCCAAATGCGACAATTCTGCCTATTGACGAAGCCATCAAGATGAAAGTGGGCCTCGTCACTGAAGATGATTTTATCGGCAAAATCAGCATTTTCATGTTGTCTCTCCAATACCCAATTAACGAACTCCCTTCGCTGTCCATGGTCAGTTGGCTTCAGTTCCTGAGTCAATTGAACTTTGTATGCATGAAGATGCAAATCTTTCGTCAAAATTCGCTGCAAAGTGGATTTGGAGACACCAATTTGCTGAGCTCGGTGTCGAATTGAGGTGGATGGAGTTTGAGCGACATCATCACGTACAGCTGCGACATTTTCGGTCGATCGACCTGGTCGATGGCGCGTTGTTGTCTTTACATCACTAACAGACCCAGTTTCGGCAAATTTATCCATTAATCTCTTTACAGTTGACTCTTTTGGAGCATTATTGTGACCCCAAATTGATCGCAATTTGCGAACTGTAGCCGCAAAACTTTCACCATTTTGGTAAAACAATTTCACAATGAGAATGCGTTGTTCATTCGTGTATCGCTCCATTTTTACTAACCTCGTACCTTCTACTAACAAACAATAATAATTGTTCAAATGTCAAACAATGACACTTCGAATGTTGCCAGATTTAAAAATTGCGTTCTTCTTGGGACACCCTTTATATAATATAGAATATATATTATATAAAATATATAAATTTAAACAATATTAATATCGTTTGGAGTTTAGAAACCCAAAATAGATCTTATAGATTACCATCGGCAACCATTTTACATGGAGATTTTAGACCTCTAGCTGTGCTGCAGTGCAGCGAACTTGGTCATCACGGGTAACTATGGCATCTCGTAAACTATTCTTTGTTCGTTCGCCGAGGTTTTGCTTTATAATTCAGCTACTGTTCATTAACAAAACGCCATCAATTTGTAATGGTGAATATTTAATGGAAATCCATAAAAGGATGGGACGAACATGAGACATGAGTTTCATGCCAAGCACGACTTCCCCGTCCCCCACCCATAAAATTCAAAGGCAATGCTTGCATGATCATCTCACCCTTTTTTGGTGTTTTGTGTCATAAAAATATTTTTTATGACACTTAGGTGGTGGTTGGTTCTGTTGTGCCAACAACAGAGCTTTTTATATTTATTATTAAAATTTTATGGTTAATATTTCTTAATAAAGACATAAAATCGCCACAATAAAATGATTACAAAAAATAATAATAATAACAATGTCAAAACAACAAGGAACATAATATAAAAAGAAACAGCAAACAAAGAAATTAAGGGTGGAAGGGGAGGGGGAGGGGGATGGGGAGAGACCGGGGCAACATGATATTTCTTTAACACACTATAAGTTTGAATAACTCGGTTGGAAGTCGCTACCACAAGTTGTCTTCAGACAGCAGACAACTTCGGCTGAGTATTCGGTATTTTTCTGAGGGATGAGCGTTGGGCGCCAGATATGAGTAATAGTTCAAAAGTGCGAAATAGTCCTTGAACAATTAACGTTTTTGTGGATTTCTTAACTTTTAGCGAATAAAATCTGCAAAAGCTTCGAAAAATTTTTATTAAAGACAATGGAAAACAAAGCACAGTGGGATATTTTTGGACAATTTTTGTTTTATATATCTGAAATTTATATTATATTTTATATTGCCAATCACAAAAATAAAATAGTTCCAGTATTTAAACCCCCACTTGCGTGCTAAAAATCCACAGTCTAACAAAATTTGGCCTAATAAAATCTTTCTGGGTAACCACACACGCACACCCAACCGCCCACAACAGCTACAGAACGCCCAGATATGCCTTTGTCACTGGAAATGTCCTTAAAACAAAGGAAAATCACTTCACAACGTGCAAATCTGAAAATAATTTGATTTCAAAACTTTAGAGCGAAAAAATAAGAACGGCAACTAATTTTCAATTCTCAACGCTAAACCTCACACAGAATGCCAAAGAGAAAAATAGAAAAATAAACCAAAAAACACAGAACAGAACAACAAAGTGTTGTTGACTCCTCCACAAAGCGGAGGACAAAGTCGTCGTAGACCCAAAGACAACAGCAACAACAACGAAAACTGCAAAAAACGCAATACGTGCTGTTTTGTACAAACAGTTGAAAAACATTCTTAAACCGAAGAAAAGGATGTTTCCAAACAATTTGGACTAAACAAAAGCAGCGGCAGCAACAACAACAAGAGCATAACATGCAGGCTGCTGCTGCTGTTGCTGATGATGAAGATGTGCTCAGAATGTGTCCTGAAAATTGACAAACGACATTCCTACAACACACACGCACGCACTCATTCACTCACTCACTCATTGAGCACAAGCTAGCGTGTGCTAGTCTTGTGTCTTGTCTGTCTGTCTGCTTGTCCATACATCCATCCTAAGGTCTGTTCCCGATTGTGTCTGCTTGCCAAGATAGACATAGTTAAATTTGATTTAAATTGAGTTTTGGGTGAAAATCACAATGTTGATTTGTTACAGACGATAATAAATACAACATGGCAAATAAAACAGCATCAACAACAACGGCAACAACACCAGAGATGACAACCGAAACAGAGTCAGAAAAACTTCTTAAACTTGAACAATGCGAGGGAGAAATAAATCTGGTCCGATTTTAACGAAATTTCCTATACACTCAGCGTTATATTAACAAAATGGTTTCGTTGGAATATTGTAATGTTGCATATTAATTAACAAAACAAGTAAGGAAAGGCTAAAGTCGGGCGGAACCGACTCTATGATACACTCCACTTTCTATCCGAATCCAATTCAATTCGGTGAAAAAGCGAAAACGGAAAGGTTTTTTGTATCTTGTAAATGTATGTGTTTGACTAAAAGTGTTAAATCGGAAAGGACATTTGTATGAGAATATATTGAAACCTGGAACGAAATAGGTGAAATATAAAATGTATAGTTTGGTCAAAATCGGTTAATATTTTGGGAGCAACATTTGTTTTTGGGCTATATTTAAATCTGAAACGATCTTACCCACTTGCACCATAGTTTTGTTTAGTTGGACTATAAGATATTGTGCCAATTTTAAAGAAAATCGGGTATAGTATGTGGTTTCTAGAGCGGAAAATGTCAAATCGGGAGCGTCATTTGTATGGGGGCTGTATCTAAATCTCAACCGATCTTACCCAATTTCTGCATAGGTGTTTCTAGTTAGATTATAAGATGTTGTGCCAAATTTAAAGAAAATCGAGTACATTATGTGGCTTTTAAAACGGAAAAAGTCAAATCGGAAGCGACATTTATATGGAGGCTATATATAAATGTGAACAGATCTTACCCAATTTCACCATAGGTGTTTCTAGTAGGATTATAATATGATGTGCCAAATTTAAAGAAAATCGAGTACAATTTGTGGTTTCTAGAGCAGAAAATGTCTAATCGGGAGCGTCATTTGTATGGGGGTTATATATAAATCTGAACCGATCTTATCCAATTTCTGCATAGGTATTTCTAGTTGGATTATAAGATGTTGTGCCAAATTTAAAGAAAATCGAGTACAATATGTGGTTTGTAGTGCGGAAAATGTCAAATCGGGAGCGACAAATTAAATAGTTCGTCCTTTATCCACAAAACTTAGTTGTGCCAATTTTTGTTAAGATCGGACTATAATTGCGACCTGTAATTTGATTACAACAATAGATGGACAGACGGACAGACAGACGGACATTGCTAAATCGACTCAAAAAGTGATTCTAAGCCGATCTGTATAATTAATAATAACTCGTTTCCTTTTGGGTGTTACAAACAAATGCACAAAGACATAATACTCTCGTGGAGTGTATAAATATTGTCGAAGGGTTCTCTATATTATTTCCTGATGTAGTTTGCCTTTCTAAACTCAAAAACGATATTAAAATTTTTTGTGGATATATATATTTCTTCTAATTTTGTACTAAAATTTTGGAAATATGGATCCGATCATATGTTATATTAAAGGTACTTATTATGGTGGCTACAAATGTTGCTAATTTCACTTACACATCGAAACAGTGGTTTGGGAAGGGTCTACCAAAATAATGAATTGGACAGAAATTATATGGTAGAGGTCAAAGCCCAGTGTAGGGTGGGCCATGTAACATTTTAAATTTGAACTACCGATTACTTTGACTTTGAAAGGTAGAATAACATTCATTTTTATTGTCATGTTTATGATTGACATTTTCTACCAAAATTGGGAAATATTAAAAACTAACATCCAAAGTAGTGAGTCTTTAACGCAAACTCTATGAAATTTACGTGGACAATTTTCGTGTTTTCAGATGAAGCTCAGTTTCATCTTGATGGTGGCTAAGCAAAACCAACTTTTACAACAAAATTACTATGGTTAAAATTCGTCCATTTTTTTGAAGATCGATCTTTTTCGACCAAAAATGTGGGTATTTTAGTAGAGCACAGAAACAAGAAATACTAATTTGATATTTTTGCAAAATTTTCATTTTCGGGGAGAGATGGCTAAAAAATGATTTGAATGAATGACTTTAAAGCCAACATTTGTCCTATTTTAGCCTGATATCTTGGGAAGCAAAATGCTATTAACGGCGATATAATGAATTCCATTGTACGATCTACCCTAAATCCTTTCATTTTATGCTTCTCCATTTTGTAACTATATATTTTATATTTTATTATTTTTTGTGAGAGTATAGGCAAATCAGAAATATTAAAAAAATATTTTTTTAATCAAACAATGCCCACCATATGTCAGCTATAAGAGAAGAAATACTCTACAGCTTTCTTTAATAGGCGCACATATTTGATGAAATCGTGATACAAAAATACAAATTATCGAAAAAAACCAGCTTCAAATGTTGAAAAATCCAGGTTTGAAACCGATTGTCTCCGATTAGTTGATTTCTATTTTCCCCTCCAATTTCTTTTTCGTGACATTTTGTTGATATCCGTATTGGAGGAAATTTTGAGAAACCAATTTTTACAAATGGGTTTTTCGGTTTTTGAAACTGATTTTCTCGAGAATGAAAATTTATGTTTTTTTATTTGTTGTGAAGTTTTCAAGATTTCCCCACTTGTGGAAAATATTGATAGATCCGGGCATCTTGAACATTTCAATTTATGTTTTCCCGTATTTTTATGTTTCACCTCAAATGTATTTGGTTACATTTTCTAGATACCGGGTTTTCAAATATGTCTTATGTCCCCGTATTTTTTATGTTTTTTTCTCAAACTTATTTTTGTCACATTTTCGAGAAACCGGTTTCAACAATGTTTGTAACTGGTTCACCAGAAAATTTTAATATACTTTTTCTATGGAAATAGTCTTTTTGCGTCATTTATAAGAAAACCGGTTTTAAAATATTCGGGTTAAGAGCCATTTTTCGAAATTTTCAATTTAGGCTTTTTCTTTTGTTTTTTATGTATTTTTGTCATATTTTCGAGTAACCGGTTTTGGCAATGTTGGGAAACCCGGTTTTATAACCGGTTACCAGAAACTTTGAATATATGTTTGCTAACGAAACCTATTTTTGTAACATAAAACAGTTTTTTAAGTGTTAAGAGAGGGTTTTTTGCGAAAATTTCAATGTGAGTGTTTTCTTTTATTTGTCATCAATTTATATTTTTTGCCGCTGTATTTTATGTTTTCCCCACAAATTTATTTCTGTCACATTTACGAAAACCCGGTTTTAGATATGTTAAGAAACAAGGTTTTGTAACCGGTTTACCAGATACTGTTAATATAAGTTTTCGAACGAAATATTTTTGCCGACAGACGAAAACTGTATTTGAAATATTTGAGTTTGGAACCGATTTTTTTTCGAAATTTATATATTTTTCCTATGTTTTTCAAAATATTATTTTCGTCACATTATCGCGAAAATGCTAACTAGATTTTTTGAAAGGTTGATTATTTTTTCTTACTTCCAGAGAACCATGTTATGGGCGCATTATTGATCAATACCTTTGAATGAGTTCCGAAATTCCACCTTTGCTCTGAGGGATTTATTTTCTTATCAAAGTTTTCTAACTTAAAATCCGATTACAAGCCATTTCGAAACCTCCTATTAGGTCTATTCTGTCTATTCAATACGAAAGCCTTTTTGACATCCCCCTCTCAAAATCTAAACATTCTTTTTCCGTTTCTTCTTATGTCTTTACACTCCGTGATCGAAATTGTTTTGTTTTATTTAGATTGGTGGTCTTAAAGTTCCAATTTCGGTTTGTTTTGCTGCAACATTTGGGAATTCCTTGTCGTTTATTTCGTTTGTTTTGCTGCGAAAACGAAGGAACTTTAAAGGAGCAAGGCTTAGGTGCTGTGTAGGAAAATACATGGAGTGGTTTTGGAAAACCGAATAAGAGAAAAAGAACAAAATTGTTAAGCGGATTTCAATTTCGATTTAAAAAGTTTCCGAAAAAAAAACTTAAAAAACAAAACTCCTTTTTTCAACGGCAACGACAACATGAGCCATGCAGGCAGGCAGCTCCCTACCCATTCGTTCCTTGGAGAATTTCATTTTCTGTTTATTTGAAATTGTTCAATTTTCGTTAAGATCATCATCGCCACCAACATCGTCATTATCGCCATAGTTTTGAGAAGCCAACATTCGTAAGACTGGGAACAGAAAACTTTGATTTGAGTAGATGAAGTAGCCGCAGTTGCGTTTCGCTGCGAAGAACGTGTTGGGGTTTAAATGTTTTATTGTTTTACCCGAACGAAGTGTAGCAGGAACCCTTTTTGTTCACATCAAGCTTTTTTGCGTCTCCTCTTGGTAGTGCTGCTGCTGCTTGATTGCTACTTTAATCCCTTCAAAAATTGTCACCTCTGCGTCTTTGTTTGGCCTTTTGTTGTTGGTGGTGTTTTCGGATGGACCCACCAAATCGTCTTAAAGTCTTTTGTTTGTCGGCTATGGCCATAAAAGATGAGGTCGTTGTTGTTGCTGTTGTTGTTTTCGGTTTGTTTGTCTTTTTTCGAAACACAAAAAAACTAGTGGTGCTGTTCTTTTTGGGTTAGCCTCGGACCTTTGTCCCGGTTTGTGCGTCTTTCTTTTTTCCCCATTCAAAAATCCAAAACATTTTTTATTACTTTCAAATCTTTTAAGACTCATTACTCATCCACCGCACCGCCATCAACATCTTCATCATCATCATCACCATCGGCATCATCAGCTTCATTAAAAAGAATTTATTTGTACCGAAAAGGCGTCATTTTATTGCCCTGATTAAACTGATTACAATTTTTGAGTTATTTAAAATTGTTTTCATCGGTTTATAGCTTTTTGTTGGCTTCCTCCTTCTCCTCTCATCTGCTTTTCCCTCGTCAACCTTCTAAGCTGCTGCTTCCCTATGGCCGCCCACATAGGGATGATGTGGATGGAAGTTTTTTGATGGAGGGGAGGCCAATAAAACGAATTGCAGACACACGCTCCAACAGAGATAGGATAAACATGCTGAGTGTTCAGATATTTTAACAAACACAATTTGAACAGTTAACGCTCACTAGACATGTTCATTGGATGGGAATTAAGGACATCTCAATAGTCAGTGAAGGAAATCATGTATATTACGAAAATATAAATCACTTGACCACAGTGGTTTATCAGCACCTAGAAATCCCGCATTTCATGCGCCACAATCTCTATTTTTATGATTAAAATCTACAAATCAAGCGTATTCTAAAATATTTTGAGGAGATTGTGGAAAAATATTGCTGAGGATGCACTTAAAGTTCATAAACATTCAAATAGTTGAAATCTCGGAATACAGGGATCGTATTGGAATTTTATTTACTCCATGGAATACAAGCGCACTTGTAGTATTATTTTGCATTAAAAAATGTAATTTCGTTTTCCATTTCATGCAAAGTTTTCACTATAAAACTATAATCGCGAAGCCGACCTATGTATGCTTTTACATTTGAGTCATTCCATGTCAAGCGGTACGGTTTTTGATCTCGATAGCTGCGATAGTTTTGAAAGTTATATATGTATGAAAAATACTACTTTGTCAAGGACCATAAAGAGAGAGCTAGGAAGGTCTTAACTTCCACAAAAATTATCCTCATAAAATTCCGATACAGTTCTGACGATAAGAATTCTCTCAGACATTAACTTACAACACTAGTAGTACAGTGAAAGAATTTTTCTTCATAATATTTATGAAGCGATTTCATAAATTTAGTGAAATTTTTCTTAATATGTGTGAAAAATTCATAAATAAAATGAAATGTTTCATACAATTTGTTCATAAACATTTCATATTTTATAAAACAAAATTATAAAATTACTGAAACTTAGTTACATAAGGTCAAAGAATGATTTCATTGTATTAAAGAAAAAAATCTTAATGATTATGAAATATGTCATAACCAATAAAATATTGGTGTTATGAAATGTCCTCATAAACTTAATGCAGGATTTCATAGTTTCTATGAAATGTATCCTAACTTACAACTGTATTTTTAGTGTGCCGATTTTATCCGCTTGAATGCTAGCAATTCTCATTTGTTCTCTGTTAACTACGACATAAGTATGTACCCCGGTTTAGCTCAAAGACATACTCATTGCAAAGACTCTCGCATTGATGGTGTGTGTTAATTGGTTAGTCAACTAGTCAGACCTTTTTTATTTATATACATAGTATAAATTATTAATATTTATGAAACTTTTTTATTTATAAAATCTATGAAAATTTTCATAAATCATATTATGAAAAATATGATTTATGTTACTCTCCAATTTATGTTACTCCCCAAAATTCACAAGGAAGGTACTCCTCTGAGACCAATCTGCTCCTCAATTAACTCACCTTCTTATGGACTATGCAGATATATTGTTGACGTACTCAAGAACTTAACAAAGGACTCTAAATACAATGTCAAAGACGCGAGCGAATTTAAAAAGAAAACAACACACATATTGATGACGACGAAATAATAATATCATTTGACGTTGTGTCCCTATTCCCAAGTATACCTGTCAACCTCGCCATAAGGACTATTGAAGAGAAATGGGACATAATAGAAGAATTCACCACGATACCAAAGGATTTATTTATAGAGATATTGACTTTCTGCATCAAAGACACAAGATATTTTAAGTACGATGACAAATTATATGAGCAAAGAAAAGGAATGCCAATGGGCTCCCCTGCATAACCAATATTTGCGGACATAATTATGGAACAACTTCTTGACACAGCAATTGAGAAAATGACCAGAATACGTTGACGATCTCTTCGCAACTTTGAGGAAAAATGATGTTGATGAGACGATCAAATGGATACTAAATGGATTCAACAGACAGATTCAATTCACGATGGAAGAAGAAAAGGACAACAAATTACCATATCTGGATTCTATAGTACACAGACAGACATAAAACTAGACTGGTATCAAAAACCCACATCTTTAGGCTGATTAATTAACTTTTATTCGAAACATCCAAGAAGGACAATTTTCAACACCGCGACCAATTTTATCAGAAGAGTACTAGACATAAGTGATGAGGACTTCCACATAGTGACTTCCCATAAAAACAATAAGACAATTAATTAGAAATGTACGAAATCCCAAAAGCCACATAGAAAAACCAACAAAGCTGTACAAGTCTATAACATATATACCCGGATTCTCGGAAAGATTCAAAAACTCAGACTTATACGACAAAGAAAAATATGAATTAGCCCAAAAATCTCACAAGACGGTCAACAATTTATTCAGCAAGACAAAATCAAAAATAAAAAGAAGACAGAAGACAGAACGGACGTAGTATATAAAATTAAGTGTAATGGTGACAAGTCCAACTTATGCAATAAAGTATATGTTGGTACTACAAAGACAAAATTAAAAACTAGACTTTCTTCTCATAAATCTGACCTAAAGCACTTGACAAACCATTCGAGCAAAAAACTGCACTTGCAGCCCACTGTGCACTGACTGGACACACACCCAACTTTGACGACATAGACATATTAACAGAAGAGAGTAACTAGCATAGGAGATATACATTAGAAATGCTCTACATTACGGACGTTCCTACTGAAAAGAGACTAAATTACAAGACAGACACAGACAAATGCGCACACATATACAGAAATATCATACACAAGAATAGGAAAGACGGACAGTAGTTGACAAAAACTTGTGAAAGTGGAAGGATCGTTTTGTTTTTTAAAATGTAATTATATTAATTGTTTAAAAATTGTTTGTATATTGATTGTTATTCTTATGTATATTTGTTTAGTGTAACGCTCCTGAGGATGATCGACGAAGTCGTTCGAAATATCGAAAAGTTTCATAAATTCTATGACACTTTCATAGATTTGTTATTTGCGTAACATGTTTCATACATTTTATGAAGTGTTTCGTGGCGACTTTTTAATGAAAATTTACACTGAGGTTAAGACAAAATCATAAATAGTATGAAGATAAATCTTTCAGTTTATAATGCTCCCTTCGACCAAACTCAGACCAGCTGGACGATAAGTTTATTCTGCAAAAATGGTCTATTCAACATGCCCTTCCGGAATTATAAAGGGTCGCTATTCTGTTCAAGTCTTAATTTGGCGGACAGTGTTATCATACAAAATAATTTAGTTACACAATTAATTCTCGAAACCCAAAGCACCGATTTCGAAAGTAATAATTGTATTTTATACACAGACATAGTCTCTAATAATGAAATTTTTTTCTTCTGAACATTCCGATTCATTTCTAAAAACAATTATTTTTTTGTGGGATTCATTTACCACGTTTTAGGAATTGTGGGATTTTTATATGAAGTAGCAGAGAAGATGTTTTTGAAAACCATTTAAGAATTTGTAATCGTGTCATTTTTGGGGTATCTCATATAGAAGAGCAATGGGTACCGATGGTTCCTGGTTCATTCAAGCTTCGTATTTATGAAATAATGCATTTTTTTCCGAACCCCGATTCATTTTTAAAAAAAAATATTTTTTTGGGGATTTATTTTGGGATTTTTATATTGATACCGCAGAGAAGATGTTTTTGAAAACCATTTAAGAATTTGTAATTGTGTCACTTTTGTGGTACCTCATATAGAAAAGCATTGGGTCCTGATGGTTCCAGGTTCCTTCAAGCTTCCTATTTATGTCCAGATATTTTGTACTGTCCGAAAAACCTTGAAGAGACCCTAAAACTGCTATTGAAAGAATCCGAATATAAGCCGTTCATTCTTGGCATCTCTTAAGGTAGAGATTTTGATTACTGCTCCCTCCAACCGGAAGTTGAATAACCCTTTTTGATGCCCAACTTCCATTGTGTTGGCCTGATCCCAGCAGTTGGGGAGGCTTAACTGTACAAAGACCATTTGAATGTCTATTTGTAAATAAAGTCGTTATCCCCATATATATGTATGTATGTGAGTGAGAGCGTTTTTGGGACTGTCTGTTTGCTCTGCATCTTCCTCTTCTGCAGGCTTTTATTTGGCCCTAATAAAAATCGGCTTCCATATGTCAACGGGAAATACTTTGTCGTTTTTTTTTCGGTCGATGGAGCTGTTGTTTTTCATGAGTTCCCCGCTCACTCTGCCTCTGCCTCTCTCTCCCGCTCTCCCACGCCCTGTGTGTTATAAATGACACATTAAGCCGTTAAAAATTAACATCGTTTTGTTGACAGTTTATAAATTAATTATTATTATTGTTGTTGATGTTTTTGTTGTTGTTGTCAGTCGCTGTTTCTTCTTGAATTTATTAATGGACAAACGACAAAAACCACAGCTTCCACAGACGACTGCGGCGGCGGCGTTACGGGCGGCTGTAAATATTAGAATTTTTGAAAAATGATTATTCTTCTCAAAGCGCGCAGCAGACAGACAGACAGCTAGAGTTGACGTCTAAAGAATGAATGAATTTGGAATGCGGTCTTCTTTCAGCGTTTGCCTCGGCGTGTGATTATAGATTTTAAAATCAATTAGGATTTTACAGAACGCTAGCGTATGTGTCGGGGAAGAAAAATTGATTGAGACTTTGGGTTTATTATTAATGGACGGGCGGTGAATGACATATTTTTCTGTGTTTGTATGTGTGGTATGGGAGGAGAGAGTTATTGGAAAATTTCGGGAAATTCAAGCCTTTTTTAATTACCGATTTACTCGAGGTTTTTATTTTTAAATTAAAATACATGAATATTTCTCAGTGAATGTCAATCAAAGGAAATAAATCATCCGTTGGAAAGAGTTGTGCCGAAAACTAAAACAATTAAAAAACTACTTTCGAATTATTTTAAGCCAGTTTCCAATTAAACTGAAGCCATCAAATTAATAATTTACAAAAAATCATTCGTTTTGACAAGATATGGATCAGATTTTGATTTTTGAGACTTTTTTTATACAACTGAACCTCTTCAAGTTGCATTTTCAACAAACCTTTCAATGAGATTCTCATAAGTATTTCAAAATAAATTGTTCGCAATAAAGTAATATAAAATGGAATTATATTATTTTCATTTTTTCTGACTTACCATAGCCATTATTTTATTATAAATCACATCGCAACTTACCTAAAAAAAAAGAGAAAATATATATTTAGCAAATTCCAAAAACTAAATTAATCTCATTAATTAATTAAATAAGAATAACACAAAAAATATAATATATTAAATCTAACGATATGTAAATCACGAATCATACATCAGCAGAAGAAGTCAACCTTATCGTCAGAGACAACATCTGTTCAAAATATTTGACACGTTTCGGAACAACGAAACCTCACCAATAAACTAAACTTAAACTAAGTTTTGCTAAAATTCCCCTAAAACAAAAATGAGTCAGCCAACACCATAGAAAATAATTAAAAACACGCCTTAATTTTTTAACCTCTTACAAGGATTCTCTTGGCCAGTCTCGAGCAGCAGCAGCAACACTGAAAACAAAGATGCATAAAATATGCCCAAGTTGAGACATAATTTATGCCACAGCCATTTTTTGTTGGTGTTCTCAAAGAAGCAGATAAAAAAACGCATTCATATTGAAAATGAAATTTTGGCTAAAACAACCATCCAACCAACCAACCATCGATGCTGGCTGGATTGGCTTCTAAGAAATACAAAGAAAAAAACCGAAAATTCCGTCCAGAAAGGAATGAAAACGAAAGCTAAACATGACAGCTTTTTAAAGAAGACAAGACAAGACAGCAAGACAATCGAAGACAAAAATTAATAGCCTCTTAAAAGGTACACTGAGAGTAACAAAACACCGCCCATATCTGGTGTTCTTGACGTTGACGACAGCCGACCGAAAGGAGGGTGTTATGATGTGGGGCAGTAAATTGCTGGTGAAAAAACTAATTTTAAAACCTCACCTAAGTCTTTCTGAAGAAATATTCTCATAAGATCTTTAATCGTGAGATCTTTAACATAGTAAACCTTCTAAACATAAATATACATAAGGTATTCCAGGATCTTTCAATAGTTTGTCTAAACTTTTGAAAATAAATGAAAAAGTTTTGTGTAAGATAAGAGGGAAGGAAGCTTTTATTGCGGATTTAATTTTTCATGAGATACAAAAAATATGGTGCAGTATGGTCAGGGGACCTTGAAAGCCAACGAAATATTGAGTTTCTTGAAATCAGTTTATTAGGGAATATTCGCAACAATTCTATCAATACAGGGTTGGCTATGTGACAAGTTGCACCTCTTGCAACAACACAATTTAGCAGATGGTAGTAGCGTTCATCAGCCACACTGTATATTAAAAATAGGACACGGCAACACTCACAAAATAACTGCGACAACAAAATCGAGTGGTCTATGAAAGGCTTAAGGCGGTCTGGGCACTTTCGCTGCATCATCATTAATGTGTCAACTATCCAAGTTAGCGCATATACTTATGACGAATTTTTTATCAGAATTGTGGGACCTTAGCAACACTTACAGCAACAATATCAATACTTTCTCGCCTTCAGGCATGATCTACAACCAAAAGGTTTTGCTGGAACTCAAATTTGTATTATAAATTTCGAAAATATCCACGCATTGTGTAGTAATCTATTGTAGAAAAGAGGCATTGACATAAAACTCAAACTCACAGTGGATCCAATCATGTATCTCTAGTGTACAGAGCCAAAGTTGGTCACCTTGGCCATGTAAATTTTTGAAATATATGCCAAAAGCACAATTATCTGCCTTTTGCAAAGTTATAGTACTCGTGAGTACCTACAAAAAAGTGCTTATATGCGTGAGCAACTCGATTAGTTTAAGAGATATATATGTATTAGGATGGATCACGAAAAGAAATATGAATTTTTAACTGTCACTTTGAAAACCCACAAAAAAATTCTAATTCAAAAATTCTAAGACAATAATAACAATTTTTCTTTATAAAACTTCCGAGAGTCTATTTATTCAAAAAAAAATTGGACAAAAATGCAACGTAAAAAATTACACGGGAAAAACATGATATTTGGAGGAGTTTTCAGGAGCGTTTAGCTCACAGATTGCTTGACCCAGTGACGAAATATTTGGCAGATCATCATTTAACAATCCAAACTTTATTTTCGTGGGGTGACTGGAAATTGTTTTTCCATTTGTATGGCCCGCGACCCAGCCTAATTTAATATTTATATGGCAACATTGGTTTAAACAGCTGACGCACGTTTCGTGTTTTGTTTCACTGTCAAACATCTTCAGTTTGGTCTATAATTTAACCATGAATCGTCTTACAAACCAACAACGCTTGCAAATTATTGAATTTTATTATCAAAATGCGAGCTCTGTTAAGAAAGTTCATCGCGCGCTTCCATTCCACTGAAGCGGCTATTCGGGCTATTGTGACTAAATTTTGCACCAAATTTACATTGTTGGACATTAAACCACCAACACGCTTACGTAGAGTGCGAACTGAAGAAAATATCGCAGCTGTATCGGCCAGTGTTAATGATGACCATCAATTATCGATTCGTCGCTTTTCGCAGTAATTGGGCCTCTGTTACTCAAAAACGTGGAAATGCCAAATTGGACTAAGCGGATGGACCATTTGAGGCGCAGTCAAGGTCAAATATTAAATTATATGGACCGTACTATCGATTCAAATAAAGATTTCATGATGTTCTTTTATACCCTACACCACTTCGTGGACTAGGGTATTATAAGTTAGTTTAGCTCCAAATGTTTGTAACACCAAGAAATAATTGAGCTAGACCCAGTATACGGATCAGCTTAGAATCACGATTTAACGATGTCTGTCTGTCCGTCCGTCTGTCAGTCTGCTGTCCATCTAAGCTTATTCACATCTACAGGTCGCAATTGCTGTCCGATTATCATGAAATTTGGCAGCAGTTACTTTATTTGGCCAAGGACGATCGGTATTGAATTTGGAGAAAATCGGTTCAGATTTAGATATAGCCCCCATACATACTCCCGATTTGATTTTTTCCGCCCTACAAAGCATATACAGTACCCGATTTTCTTCAAATTTTGCATAACACCTTATAATCGAACTAGAAATACCTGTGATGAAAGCGGGTTATATCGGTTCAGATTTAGACATAGTCCCCACACAAATGTCGATCCCGATTTCACTTTTTCCGCTTTAGAAACCGCATATTGTTCCCGATTTTCTTTAAAATTGGCACAACATTTTATAATCTAACTAGAAATACCTGTGATGAAAGCGGGTTAGATCGGTTCAGATTTAGACATAGCCCTTATACAAATGTCGCTCCCGATTTGACTTTTTCCATTCTAAAAGCCACATATTGTACCCGAGTTTCTTTAAAATTGGCACAACTTCTTACAATCCAACTAAAATCACATATGGTAAAAATGGGTAAGATCGGTTCAGATTTAGATATAGCCCCAATACAAATGTTGCTCCCGAATGTTTAACCGATTTTGGCCGGGTTTGATGTTGAAAAGTCGCTGCGAAGCCACTTGAAAAGACTTTTGACATGGTCGAAATCATGATAGTGGTAGTCTGCAGCCAAGTAATAAATGTCACCATACCATTTGTAAATAAATTTGCTTTCTATTAAATATAGATTCCGAGCTTTCTATCTGTAAAGACAACGAAACGGAGTTCTTATCTCTGACAACTGTGTCACCTCGTAAGCAAGGGAACGAGATTTGGCAGTGACTCTTAACAAATCAGTGGAAAGCCCAACAAGGCTACCAAAAATCGGGATGGAGTCGGCATATAAGCATCTGACATACTTAAATCTGATGAGTTCCATGTGTTTCTGTATGTTTTTACGTCCCTAATCGGAAACAACCTATGTGACTCAACTCAACAATTTATTTATCCGATGTCTATACTGACCAAATCGCCAGAATAGCCATATAGTGTCACTAAATGACTTCTGGCCATAGCCCGACGAAGGTAGTGAAGGTGTTGGAAGGTACACTGAAAGAAAAATGCTTCATTACATTAATGAAACAGTTTCATTAATGTGTTTACATAGATGCAAAGAAATTTTTCATACATGCAATGAAATGTTTCATTATGTAAATGAAATAATAATGAAAAGTATTCTTAGGGACATGTGCACTTATAGACGACTTAAAAGGGATCCAACATCTTGGCTACAAAACAAAAACAATACACTAGTGGACAGTTTATTCAACATGAATTTAATAAGCCTTACTGACAAAAACAAATTGACGAACAGAACAGCAATGGCACCAAGACTATATTGACTCCCGAAAATACACAAAGAAAACACGCCACTACGACCTAGTATTCCCTAGTATTCCTGTAAACCTAGCCATTAAAACTATTGAGAGAAAGTGGAAGAAAATAGACATTTTACAAAATACCAAAGGACTTATTTCTACAAATATTAACATTCTGCATCAAGGACACTCGATATTTTAAATATAATATAGACGATTTGTTTGGGATACTAAGGAAGGAAGAAGTTGACAATACCCTAAAAACACTGAACTCATTTGATCGACAAATACAATTCACTATGGAAAAAGAAGAAGACAATAAACTCCCTTATCTTGACTCTATAATTCATAGACAAGGAAGCCTGCTAACATTGAACTGGTACCAGAAGCCAACGTCATCAGGAAGACTTATAAATTTTTATTCCAAACACCGTAGACGAACAATAATCAAAACAGCGACGAATTTTATAAATAGGGTATTCAATATAAGTGAATCATCATTTCACAAAGACAATGAACGCAAAATCAAGAAAATTCTACGATCAAATGACTTCCCTAAACAAACCATCGACGATCTGATAAACCATACTAAGGTGAAAAAAATAAAAATGACAAAGAGAAGGAGAAGGAGGAGAAAATCTATAAACCACTAACGTATGTACCAGGATTTTCTGAAAGGTTAAAAAATCCTGACATTTATAACAACCACAATTTTCAATTAGCACTCAAAACAAATAGTACAGTAAATAACATATTCAGCAAAACTAAATCTAAGATAAAAAAGAGGACAAGTCTAATGTAGTATATAAGATTCCTTGTAATGGTGACAAGTCCAACATATGCCAAAAGGTATATGTTGGTACTAACAAGACGAAACTAAAAACTAGACTTTCTTCACATAAATCGGACCAAAAAGCAACTGACAAGCCAATAGAGCACAAAACAGCTCTGCACTGTACTCTGACAGGCCAGACGCCAAACTTCAAAGACGTACAAATATTAGCAGAGGAGAGAAAATATAAGCGAAGATTTGCTCTTGAAGTATTGAACATTATTGACGTTCCCACGGAGAAGAGATGAATTACAAAACAGACACAGAGAATTGCGCGAAAGCTTATCTACATATAATACAAAAATACACCCGACATAGAGAGACTAACAATAATTTGTGCAGACAATTAATTTTTAATGTAATTATTATTGAATGTTTTGTGAATATTTGTTCTAAGTTGTATATATTTTTGTTTAGTGTTTATCCCCTGATGATGGTTGACGAAAGCAACTGAAATATTGGGAAAATAAAATAAAAATAAATAATAAAACAACCAGTTTTTCCATGGCCTCAAGCTGAATAATTCGATCAGAAAATTAAATAAACAAAAAGGCCAACGATACATAAAGAAAACATATTTCATTAACAATATTTTTAATGATTTTTTGTGTTATTAATACAACGAAATGGTTTTCATTGATGCAATGAAATTTATTTTTTGTATAAATTGAGGCAAATATGAATAATATTATGAGAATCTTTGGCTGGATTATAATGTAGAGGATTACAATACTTGTTTAGCCGACTATATTAAGTTTTGTTTGCTTTTTCCGTCACAAAGAAAATAATGAAACTCTTTCTTAACCCGAATGTAACATTTCATTACCAGAATGAACTTGTTTCATTAATGTCTTATAATTTTTTAGTGTGCGTATTTTTGGGTGACATGCAGGAAGTAGCTTAAGTATTTTGGTTTCTGAGCCATATAATTGCTGCCAAACTATAAGTAGATGGTCCACAGCTAAATAAGTAATAATAAGGGTAGTTTTAGTATTAATTATTTTTGATGCAGCAATGAATCAATGTCATTAAATCAATGAAACTATTTCACCACTACAACGAAAAAAAAACATTAATAAACATTTCGTTAATGAAACATGTCTTTACATTAACTTAACCAGCTTCATTAATATAATTACAATGTTTCATTTTATTACTGACACTTTACATTAATCTAACATTAATGAAACATTGTTAATTTATTGTTAATTTAATGAAACATTTTACGTTGTATCAATGAAGCTTTGCGTTGGTCCAAAAACAATGACTGATTTCATTGGGGGAATGAAGCTTCTTCTTTCAGTGTATGACAAAACACAATCATGGAAGTATCATCGGGAATGCTTGAAAAATTAGCATCCCCGGTTCGCATACAGATATTAAAAAATAATTTATTAGGTCTACCTCAAGTAGTGTCGTTACCCATTGAAATGTGTCTTATACAGATAAAGCCTTCTTCAAATCCCTGGTCTTCTATGGAATAAATAATTAAGACCTTCTAGTCCTTGTAAATTGTCGTCTATTGAAGACTTTATGCCCCATCGTTCGGTGTGTTACTACCAAACTAAAAAATCGTTGCTCTAACATGAACCAGATCGTATGACTATATATTTAGTGGCGCAGATCATTAGTCGATCGAATCCAGGTTTCAACGATGGATTTGACTCTGTAGCTTTATTCTGAGCACGATGTTTCAAAGATGTGGCATCTAATTGTCATTCCGTGAAAATATTTTCCAGTGGCTACGCTTAACTTTTCCAAAACTTATCACACCACCCCGCCGCACAACAAATGCAAAATATTTAACCAAATGTCAGAAAAATACTTAAAAATTTTGATTTCATTTATATTTATTTATGTTCAGACATACAACTATGTGTAGGTATGTTCTGCTGTCTCCGCAAAGATATCGTCCGTTCAATATTAGCAGCAGAGCGGCTGTGTTGAACACATGCTTAAGATTAAAAAACCGACAACTACAGGACAGGAAATTAAAAATGTGTACCGTTCAGCCTCAACTTGTTGAGAAAACAAACCAAAAAAAAATATTCGAAATTGAAGAAAAAAACAAAAACATTTTTGAGTTGTTGTTTTTTTGCTGTGGTTTACGATCAAAATGAATTATGACGCCTTGCCACGCATGAACGTTAAAGGATCATTAATAATTTAAAGCGAAACCACAACAATAATATGTGCCCGTATATATGGACTGGCAAACCAGGCAGTCATCAGCAGCCTATCGCCACCGCCACCAGCTACGGCAAACGATCAACAACTTGAAATGTTGCTGATGGTTTTTTCGTTGTCGGTCGCCGTCTGTGTCCACATCCGCGTCCTCGCCAAAGTCTTCATCTCCATCTCCGTCTCTTCATTCCTGTGGCATGTCAAGTGAGCTGCAAGTTGCACTAAAACTATTCATAGGATGTGAATGTGCATAATTTGCAGTGAGGCGTGAGGTTGTTAAAAGAACGCCATGTGAGGGTGCACAGTGAGCGACTGAGTGGCACTATGGTGACTTTGAGTATTCCAGGGAATTCCAGCGAGAGTTTATGAAGAATTGCTCTAAGGCATAAAGCAAATTTGCATAGAGTAGTCTATCATCGTAATTTTAACGAGGTAGTTGGGTTGTTTGGTTTTTTTTGGTGGAAATTCGCATAGTGATATTTTCAGATTTTCTCTAGAAAAGAAATGGATATTTTTGAATCATTGCTACGCATTTCCTTAATGGAGCTTCGTGGAGAAGTTGGCAAAATTTTGCAACTACTGAGCTGTGCAAGTAATTGAAAGACAACCAGGAGATTCCAACCACGACTGATATCGTTGAAAAGCGGACTGGCTCCATTAATTTCAATTTAATTGTATGGAATTCTAGGAACATCTGTAGTATTTTCTCCACAGTCATCTTTCGTCTAGTCATTTTGGGAACGAGGGAAACAGGAGAACACACACTGAGCAGTGAGAGACCAATGGGTATAGCAATTCATTGTCATGAGAAGTATGTTTGCATTACTATAGGCGGACGGAACAAAAATCTTTTTGCTTTGCTTGAATTCTATGGCATTAATACAATATTTAAATGCGAGATCGTCCAAGTCAAAACTATTTAACGCTGATAGAACAAGAGCTTACCATCTATATACAAAATACTCTCTCTCAAGAATCAAAAGACCGGCAGGAGTTCGGTAGTTATCGTCTAGCAGTCTTAGCAGGTTGGTATCCAGCTGAAGACTATTCCTAGCCAGTCCGTTATCCAAGGAACCAAAGTGTCCCATTCATCAGCTGAAGACTATTCCTAACCAGTCCGATATCCAAGGAACCGAAGTGTTCGCTTCATGAGAAAAGCGTCAAACCGGCCGAGTTGTTAACAATATTACAAGAAGGTCTTCCTATAGTTCCTCACCAACCGTGGATGGCAAGCATCGGAAAAATATCAGTATTCGCCGTTCCCACTTCGAAAGTCTCTCCATCTAAGCGGATGAGTTTCCAAACAAGACGGGGAAAGCATAGACAAAACAGGTCTGTTCTGGATCTGTTTGTTGATCAACAGCCTAACCTCAGTACTAAGACTATAGGAGGTGCTTGGTCTAGGAAGACTTTTATAAACACCTTCTAAAAGATCACCTCTTTAAATTATTGAAAAATAGCACCTATTGAAGACCACGAAGACGGAGAGAGTCTCTAACTTGGACAATATCATAATACTATTATCAGTGAAGCAGATTTTTAGTCGATCGAAACCAGGTATAAACGAGAGATCAGACTCAGTAGTATGATGTTTCAAGGACGTGGCTAGATATTCCTTGAAAAGGTTACAGTTGTTAACAATTTTAGAAGAAGTGGTTGGCAAAATACCAGCATTCGCCGTTCCCACTTCCTCCATCTGAGCAGATGAGATTCCAAACCAGACGGGGAAACGATAGGACAAGATAGATCTAATGTTCTGTTTGTAGATCAAAAGTCTTAGTTCAGTTCTAAGACCCCTCCAACGTCCAAAAGTCGCATATATAGGTAGAAAATTCGTATAACCTTAGCCAATGTGTGGAGCATATGCATATAAAACTGAAAATTATTTTGGAAAATAATCCCTATCCTGATGTCAGGAACATACTTACAGATATTTGGGCAAAGAAGTTGCCGTTTCTCCTTAAAAATAATTCTGCCACCTGTCGAAATAAGTCAATAACTCTAAAAGATCATTCATTCAGTCTTAAGTTTGTGGTCGGCAATACGTATGTCGTTGGCATATACTAGTAGCAAGTCATCCTGGACAGGCACCAGGGCTGTGGAGTCGAGGCAAAATTGCTCGACTCCGACTCCATCATTTTATAATGTTTCGACTCCGACTCCTACTCCGGAATCGACTCCAGCTGTTCAATCAATAATGTTTAGTGGTGTATTTTTTCAATAATTATAATAATGTATAGGAAAATATATAAAAATCAGGACAATATCACAGTTCAAATCAAATATTGATTACAGACCAAAAAAATACAAACGATAAAACTAAAACAAATGAGCGTTGGCATGGCAGAAGTATTGCTGGGTAACTATACCTGCATATACACATACTTACATATGCAACTCAATGAGATGCTTGTAAGATGGCATGTGTACTTTATTACTTGGTGCGGTTTTTTAAACTCAAATTCGGCAAGTGAGTTGTGCTTCTCGTTCGTTTGTGAGAAAAATCTCCTTATAGAGGCCGGGTTTGATGTTGAAAAGTCGCTGCGAAGCCACTTGAAAAGACCTTTGACATGGTCAAAATCATGATCGTGGTAGTCTGTCTGCAGCCAAGTAATAAATGTCACCATGCCATTTGTAAAAATTGCTTTCTATTAAATATAGATGCAAAATGGTCTTGAGCCAGGACAATATCCCAGTTCAAATCAAATATTGATTACAGACCAAAAAATACAAACGAAAAAACTAAAATAATTTATATTTTTAAAGAAAAACCATTTTATTTTATAAAACAAACAAAAAAAGGTATCCACCAACATAAATACATTTCTATGTAATATTGTTCTTGTAAAGTATTTAGTAATCCATTATACCAAATACTATGGAAAAAAGCAAAAAGATATTCTATAACTTTTAGTTTTTGTGTTATTTGATTAGTGATCGATTGATTGATTTACTATGAGTAAATGAGTGTAATACCTTCGAATTCCAGGTATTCGATCAAGTAATTTCTTCTTACGAAAGAAATCTTTGTTTTGGCAATGGAAAGGATGAGAACCACACTCAACCATACACACATTTGACCACCGCAAAGCATTTTTGAAGAGCGTTGTATTCTACCTTTCTAATTACCATTTGCTGTATGCTGATATGTTTTCAACACGATACAGCTTTTCCCCCATGAACTTCGCTGGGCGGGCATATTGCGCTTCACACCACAGCGTGATCATAATTTGATGGTTAATATAACGTTAAAATTAGTTTTACATTATTCTTTACAATTATAAAACATTCTAATTGAGATCACAGAACATGTCTCAGGCTAAAATTTTCAGATTTTAAAGCCTTTATTTATTCCTTTTTTTCATTTTTTTCTGGAAGTATATTCTAATAAAGAAAAAACATTTACCCAGAGTCTGATTCCATCATCTTTTTCGACTCTGACTCCAGCTAATTTCTCCGACACCACAGCCCTGATGGACAGTGTCTTTTCAGCAAAAGCTCAGATAGCAGGCGAGTCTGACTCCCTGATTTCTCCAGTGGCGTTCGAAGTTTTGTCAATTAAGGAAGCATACAAATGAAAGGAGGATTCTTTGTAGACAGCCAGACTGTTCTTCTACAGCTTAGATCTAACCTTTTACATGAAAGATCTGCCTGGCGCGGCGTTTTTCCGCAGACCGATGACGCAGAAAACCTTTACTCTACTCAGTTTTGTATGTATTCCACAGGAGAAACCTTTAATATCGCGGTTGCAATTGTATTTATAGGGCGGACCATTTAAATTCATGAATTAGAATCGGCTTTCAAAAAGTACTGATTGTTTTTTCGAATTTCTCGTTTTATTGGAAAGGTTGAACTTTGTCATTTAATAATGGAACACAATATCATTCATATGTCATGGCTGGCTCGGCAGTACCAATTTTTCAGTCAGTTGTGGATACATTGGCTTCTCAATAGTCACGTAAGAGTGGTCTGAGACCCATGCACGGAAATTTTGCTTATTGAACTGAACTGAAGACCGATCTCTTCTCGATCCAGGGCAAGAGCTTTATGATCCCGAAATTTAGATATGTACCACTGATGATCTTTTCTTGTTCTTGGTTCGAAACTCAAACAGCCATGAGTGAGAGTACTCCATTTCCAAATGAAATTGAGAAAATTCCACTTGTAATTGAGATTCCATTTCAAAATGGGAAAATTCCAATTGAAATTAAGAATTTCTATTTATAATTTCATTTGAAAATTTCTCAATTTCAATCGGAATTTTCCCAATTTAACTTGGAAATGGCGTAGTTTTCGCTCGTTTACAAACTCCCCTATAGTGCATGCCAATGTCTCCCGATTCAGCTTAACATTATGAAATGGAAATTCTTAATATCAATTGGAATATACTCAATTTAAAATGGAAAATCTCAATTTTAATTGGATTCTTCTCAAATTCAAATGGAAAATCTCTATTTCAATTGGGATTTTCTCAAATTGTGAATAGAAAATCTCAATTTCAAATGAAAATTCCACTTGTAATTGAGATATTCCATTTGAATTTGAGAAAATTCCAATTAAAATTGCGATTTCCCATTTGAAATTGAGAATAAATTATGAATTTCCATTTCATAATGAGAAAATTCCAATTGAAATTGAGAATTTCCATTTATAATTACATTTGAAAATTTCTCAATTTCAATCGGAATTTTCCCAATTTCAATTGGAAATGGTGTAGCTTGAAGCAAGCACTTTATGTTTAACTGCGGCGACCATTGCTTGTGATCGTTTACAAACTCCCCTATAGTGCATGCCAATATATCCCGATTCAGCTTATCAAACTTTCCACTCGATATAGAAATGCAGGCATCTGATCCGATCCATTACTACCACAACCGAGAGTTGTAAGGAGTCCTCTCCGACTTGGGAGCACCCAAGACTCCACTATGCTACATCTAAGACTTTAAACTCAACAACTATCTTTAAGAGTGGCAGGCTATAGGTAGCACGGAGGTCAGCAGCGAAGTCATTGGATGGTTCGAGCCTGCAAGCTGGAAATATTGATTTAGACATCGGGCGTGATTGGGGTCTAATTCCTTTATAGGCAGAATAGGTCGTCACATCGTTTCGAGGCTATCATTTATCTTATAAGAATTTATCTTCAACTGCTGTCGCCGACAATCGAGAAAACTTTCCGCTCGACCCACAAATGCAAGCGACACAACCGATATATTACTCCCTCGCCGACTTCGGGGTGTCTTCGACTCGTCTATAATACCTTTAAGACTTTACTCTCACACAATGGACCTCATCTGCTTTAAGTGAATTATATGGATACTTTCGGACTACCACCAGAACCTACTCTCAACAAATAGTGTTAAGAGTAGGAGGACTTTGGTAGATTGGATGAACCTCAGCCTGAACTGGACGAATTTCTGATACTAGTATGAGCTTCTAATTGTGGAATGAAGTCACTAGCAAACTGAAAATCCAGTACATGATCAGTGAGCTTCATGAGCCCGAAAATTCCAGCCAGAGGTAGATCTATTTTGTGTAAGTTTGATTTAAAGAGCGATGATAAAGGAAATAACTTATGAAGTATTAAGAATTGCTGAACTCATATTGCAGAAGTAGACATTTATATCGGCTTGTGGAGAATTTCAAAGATTCTGTATAACACCTCTACAGACTTTAGATAAATGTGACTCTTTGTGTGCTCTTTGGCCGTATTGTTAGTATGAGCTTTAAATTGTGGAATGAAGTCACTAGCAGCCTGTAAATCCTGGGCAAGTTCAGTGAGCTTCATGAGCACGAAATTTTCTGGCAGAGGTAATCTGAGCTTGTACGTGGTTCTAAACTCAAACAGTCATTAGCAAGTCTGACTTGAAGAGCGATTCTGTGGAAGTCCTCCGACCAAAATGAAGCAGGTGCCTATTATGGTGGACTCTTTGCTCGAATCCTTTACATGTTGAGAAACCACTCACAAGTTGGATAATTGTTACTAAATAAACAGCACCCAACTTCTTCAAATCCAAACTCTGGAACTGCGCTCCAATGACTAAAACCTAGATATGTAGACAGAGAGAGTCATGCTTAAGTTGCAGACAACTTTTTGATGGCCTCGAGCCACACTGCAACTGCTCAATGGCATGCTAAAATAATCCTTCATTTCCCCTAAGGATGTTGTTTTTTTTTGTTGGTGTTGTTGTTGTTTCTCGCCCTTTAAACAAGGCAAATGATGAACTTAATCCCATTAAATAATTACTCAATTTCATTGAAGCTTAACACAACAACGCATCATGCAACACGATGATGTATTAATTTTTTAATGCATTACAACACAAATTAAAGTATGACATCGCGACATATCAGAAGCGGCAATATCGTCGCCACTGCAACAACAAATAACTGAAGCGGCAATCAACATATGGTGGAAAAACAAACAAACGGCAACGCAATATGTCATCTTGCGAGCAACAGAGCACAGAACACAGGAATGCCAAAGGAAAAATCCCAAGAAGGGGAGAAAATGAAATGCGAAATGTGAATAAAGTTGGTTACGGGGAAAATGTGTAATTCAGACCCTCAAAGTACTTGAATTCCTTGGGTTGCAATAACAAGACTTTTCACTTTGGGGAAAAGTAAACAAATCTGCGAAATGCGAAACGCAGAACGGGAAGCACGCAAGGGAGACAACACACACACACGCACATGCAGTAGAGGCGTACAATCGAAGAAATGCCTGCCATGCAACGGCGACAACAGCAGCAGCAGCATGAACATGGACGACATTGCAAATATGAGCTGAAGTGTAATAAAGCCTACGTTCCTGCCAGCCGTCAAGCGGCATCACAGTGGTTATAAATTACACAAAATGGATGGCTAAATGAGAATTAATACGAAGATTATTTACAAAATGAAATTTTACTCTTCCGACAGCAGTCAAATCTCCTGGCACATTTGCTGAGATGTTTTAAGTAGCACCATGATCTGAGTCAATACCCAGGCGGTTGATAAAAACCGGGATAGATTTGATAGACAAAAGACTTCTTGTCGATCTGCGACTGCAGTCAAGTCTCCGGACACATTTACTGAGATGTATCAAATAGTAACATGATTCTGAGCCAATCCCAAGACCTAATAGCGGATGATGAAATACTCGTTCGTTAGACGAAATACTTCTTGTACTCCTGAAGAGTCATAATATGAAGATTGGTCATAGAAGACAGTGGCGAAAATTATTGGTCCACAGCAACCAAATATTCTGACAAATTTTGACAGATATTTTCTAGGCTAACAATATTTTGAAAAAATCTTCATCTTCAGGATGAATGAAGATGAAACGACGGAATCAGTGTAGCCCTCGTTTGCGCTATGTCAAACGAGGGCTACACTGAAAGAATTTTCCTTCATTATATTTATGAAACGATTTCATAAAAGGTTTTTCATAAATTTTGTGATTTTTTTCTTAATGTGTATGAAAAATTCATAAATAAAATGAAACGTTTCTACAATTTTTTTCATAAATATTTCGTAAAACAAAATTGTTAAATTAGTGAAACTTAGGTTCAGAGAAAGATTTCATAGTATTAAAGAAACAATTCTTAAAGATAAAATGTTTGTGTTATGAAATGTCTTCATAAATATAATCAAGGATTTCATAGTTTTTATGAAATGTTTCATAACTTACAATTCTCATTTGTACTCTGTTAACTCTGACATAAGTATGAACCCTGATTTAGGTCAAATACATATTGTGGTGTGTGTTGATTGGTTAGTCAACGAGTCAGACCTTTATTTTGCTATTTTTTATACCCTACACCACTTCGAGGACTAGGGCATTATAAGTTAGTTTCGTGCCAAATGTTTGTAACACCAAGAAATAATCGAGCAAGACCCACCTTTAAGTATACCGATCGGCTTAGAACCACCAGCTGAGCCGATTTAACGATGTCTGTCTGTCCGTCCGTCTGCTGTCCATCTAAGCTTGTTCGCACTCTACAGGTCGCAATTGCTGTCCGATTATCATGAAATTTGGCAGAAGTTACTTTTTTGGCCAAGGACGATCGGTATTGAATTTGGGGGAAATCGGTGCAGATTTAGATATAGCCTCCATACAAATGTCGCTCCCGATTTGACTATTTCCGCTCTAGAAACCGCATATTGGTCCCGATTTTCTTTAAAATTGGCACAACATTCTATAATTTAACTAGAAACACCTATGCTGAAAATGGGTAAAATCGGTTCAGATTTAGATATAGCCTCCATACAAATGTCGCTCCCGATTTGACTTTTTCCGCACTAGAAACCACATATTGTACCCGATTTTCTTTAAAATTGGCACAACATCTTATATAAAAACTAAAAACACCTACTGTAAAAGTGGGTAAGATCGGTTCAGATTTAGATATAGCCTCCACAAATGTCGCTCCCGATTTGACTTTTTCCGCTCTAGAAACTACATATTGTACCCGATTTTCTTTAAAATTGGCACAAAATCTTATAATCCAACTAAAAAGACCTATGGTGAAAATGGGTAAGATCGGTTCATATTTAGATACAGCCCCCATACAAATGTCGCTTCCGATTTCACTTTTTTCGCTTTAGAAACCGCATATTGTTCCCGATTTTCTTTAAAATTGGCACAACATTCTATAATTGAACTAGAAACACCTATGCTGAAAGTGGGTAAGATCGGTTCAGATTTAGATATAACCTCCATACAAATGTCGAAATGAAACCACATATTGTACCCGATTTTCTTTAAAATTGGCACAACATCTTATAATCCAAGTAAAAACATCTATGGTGAAAGTGTGTAAGATCGGTTCAGATTTAGATATAGCCTCCATACAAATGTCGCTCCCGATTTTACTTTTTCCGATCTAGATACCACATATTGTACTCGATTTTCTTTAAAATAGGCACAAAATCTGAAAGTGAGTAATATCGGTTCAGATTTAGATATAGTCCCCATACAAATGTCGCTCCCGATTTCACTTTTATCGCACATTTGACACAACATTCTATAATTGAACTAGAAACACCTATGGTGAAAGTGGGTAAGATCGGTTCATATTTAGATATAGCCCAAATACAAATGTTGCTCGCGAATCTTTAACCGATTTTGGTTAAACATACATGGTGAAAGCGGGTCACATCGTTAAATGTTTCAATATACCCCCATACAGATGTCATTTCCGATTTAATATTTTTTGTCAAACACATACATTTATAGGATTCAAAAATCCTTCCCGATTTCACTTTTTTACCGAATTGAATTGTAGTGAGGTAGATAGTGGGGTGTATCATATAGTCGGCTCCTTCCGTCTTTAGCCTTTCCATACTTGTTTGGGAGATGTCCATATGTCCATACTTTGGTATAACCCAAATGGGGCCCATTCTGCTCTATTACAACTCTAGAAACTACATCTTACATTGGATCTTCATCAAATTTTGCAGATCATTATATGTTTCAACTAGGAATACCTACCGTGAATGAGAAATATATAGGCGCATGTTTTGGCACAGGCCTCAAGTGTTGTTATAGGCCCCTTCAAATGTCCGTCCGATTCATCCTATTACCGCTAAATACAGATTATAGTATTTATCATTGGATCTTGATAAATTTTTCCATATCATGTTTTATTTACTTTACTCCGAATATCTGCTGGAAAATTGGATCAATTACTTTATTATTTACCATATTCATTAAATTTGACTAAAGATGAATTTATAGTATCTGAATAATTTGTATGAACTACATAAAATTGCTTCCATGAAATACCTGGGTTTAGTAATCAATGCGAGGTATATACGCAGGAAGTTGGCCCCGCCCGACTTTAGCCTTTCCTTATTTGTTTAAATACAACCTATTAATTCTGCTGCATTAAATTTTCATAGCACATGGAGAACACATCTAAAATGATTTTAGAATGTTGTTATCATTTTTAAAAACCAAGACCAACATTAAAAAATAATTAAATGTTTGTGAAACGTAACGTCATAGATTATAAATAGGATTAAGGTACCCCTGAAGACCTTTCAAACAATGTATATAATTTTAAAATCGTTTAAACCGATTGTGAAGTACAAGGATTTGAATATACACTTGTCAGCAGGATTTCAATTTTTTTGTGGAAATTGCAATGTCTAGATCAGATTTTGTAAAATATTTTTAAAGAAGAATATTTTCTGAGATTTTCAGAAAAATCGGAGCCATATGCATTTTTTGGCCGGTTTGACATGGACATGACATATTTTGTGTTAAACATCTCCAATTTCCCACGTCATATCATCATATTTAGATGTTATATCAGCATGAGCCAACTTTAAGATTTCTACGATAATTCCTTCTAATTTTGGCCACTCGTTGTATGAAACTGCGGCACTGTGAGTCGTGGATAATTTCTTAGTACTTCTTTAAAAAAATTACCTCATAATATATTAATATCCGCCTAGGGCTCTGAAGTCATTTTCTCCATCTAGGTTTGCTAAGGAGCACTACTTTTGACCATTAGCATTATGATTAAATTTGTAGCTACAAGCAGGATTTGGACTCTACTCTTCAAGTGTCTGGCGCGTCTACTTTGTCATCTGTCCACAATTAGTTGACAATAAATTCTTGATTTTAGGCCTCACATATTAGGTGTCCGAAGTATAGTTTAAATTAATCCACTATAGTTCGGCACATTTTCGCATCGGTTCCATTTAAAATATGACAAGCTTTCGTTTTTGCTTCTTCGGAACCACTGTGCAACAAGAGTCTCAGCAACATAACATGTGTGACGAGGGATAAAGCCATCCGGGGTGAAAGAAGGACTGACATACAGAACATGTGAAGGAATAATTTCAACATTGAAACATGACACAGTATTTAAATCATCATCGTCGATGTCGTCGTCGTCACCGTCGCCGTCTTTGCGCCTTCGCCTGCGTCCTGTTGTTGGTGACTAGTGATTTGGTTTTTCGACGGAATGTTAGTAACATCGGCAGCCTTATGTGGTTGATTTCCTGTTCCTCCTACCGTTTCCTCTTGCCAAACTCGTTTGCTCTCTGTCTCTGCACCGGACTGCAGTGGACGGCTGTTATCGCCTCGGAGATGTCGTTTGATTTACTTCACGTTACACTCACTGGTCCACACTCGTATATCTGTGCAGAGTTACAAGCCGAACCATAATTATCGGCGGCGGCGGCGCTGTTCAAAATGGGTCGGCGGCGGCGGCTTTCGGCTGATTTGTCGGCTCGTTCTGTCATTCGATCACCCCTATTTATTTGACAATTTTGGGAAAATGGATGGAATAATTTGTATTGGTTTTTAACACCTTTTTTATTCAATATATATGTATATATTCGTTAATATTAGCCAATGTTCCCATAATTTAATATTATCATCCCATACAATTATTTTTTGGAAGTGGGAATCCATTCTCAAAATTTATAATATGGATGATTTTAATAAATATTTTTGCAATTACAGCTTTTAGTGTGAGGCATATTTGACCAGACATCTTGAATATCATAATCTTTCCAATGAATGATAATACTATACCTACTTTGATACACAAAAGACGCTGTTTTTCTTTAAGCCGGGATAAGAAGCTGTGATAAAACGAACGTTAATAAAAATTTAATTTTTTACCCAAAATAAAAAATTAATTGTCGGCAACAATATAAATATTTGTATCAAAACAAATTTTCAAAAAAAAAAAATATTTCTGTTGACTTTTTCGGACTTATCGTCAATAACCATAAATTGGAACTACATTGGATAATTATCCATGCTAAGTCCAATATGTTTAACATAAAATATTTTTGTTAAAATTTGTTTTTATGCACACATTGGTATTGCTGTTGGTGATAATTTTTAAAAAAGAAATTTTTATTTTGAGTTAAATTTTAACTTTTTATTTGGTTTTTTCTTATCACAGCTTAGTTATCCAGTCTTAAAGAAATTATTGTTATTTATATGAATACATGGCTACGCGTACTGGAATTGACTTATATAAATGCGACTTTCAAATCAAAATACAATCATTCAACT
This sequence comes from Polietes domitor, assembly GCA_947397865.1. Classification (NCBI taxonomy): domain Eukaryota; kingdom Metazoa; phylum Arthropoda; class Insecta; order Diptera; family Muscidae; genus Polietes; species Polietes domitor. The sequence continues at coordinate 151,998,029 of OX377621.1, read as the reverse complement.
TTCTATAGACGTCATCATATGTGGCATACTAAATTCAAAGAAAGGTCAATATATTTCACAGTAGAAGGTTGTCTAAGTCGACAGTTATATTTTCTTTTGTAATTTTAAGTGGGTTGTCTATTTTGGTAGTAAGATTTGACTGAGCTAGAACTCCGTCAAATCTCGGCGGCGTGGTTGAAGTCGATATGAGTCGATGAAATCGGCGGCGTGTTGAAGTCGATTTGAGTCGACGTAATCGGCGGCGGCGCGGCTCGTGCAGATCCATGCGGCGGCGGCGGATTGTCGGCTTAAAATCGGTCGGCTTGTATCTCTGTATCTGTGACTACTCCAATGTTGGTTAAGAAATAAAACAATAAAATTTGTGTTAATTTAAATTTTTGTTTCATTTTTATTTTGGCAAATGACACCGGGCAGGGCAGGGCGTTCTTTCTCATGGAGTTCGTTCGACTGTTGCAGTTGCTCTGCACATTGCCACGTTGCCCTTTGGGTTTGTTTGTTTGTTGTCATTTATTTATGGTATGCAACAATTTTGTGTTGCTGGTGGCTTCATGGTCTCCTCATGGTTGAGACATATACAATAAATATTTGTTGTCCTTCTGTTAATCTTTTCGTTTCAAAATTTATGACATTTTGTAAAAAGAATTATTTCGTTGGTAATCATGATTTAAGACGCTTAACAAAACAAAGACTTGTGTATGCTTGAGTGTTCCAGCTTGGCAAGCATATTTGTTTTAATTGAAATTTTAAGATTAACTTGCAAAAAAGCAACACAAATCGTAACCAAGAAAAACAATAAATTTTTAAAGAAATTATAAATCACCGTAAAATGACTTGCATTCCAAAGGCATATTTTTTTTGGTTTTTTTGTTGAAGAAAGTGTTTGCAACAAGAACCCCAAATTCAGGATTTTGAAATTTTTGTAAATTAAACTTGCAGCAATAAATCATGCAAATGATTTTGCATTTTTCTCAGTGACGTTGGAGATCGTGTTAAGCACTCGCTTTGAGTAAGATTCACTGGGCAATAGAAATCTTCCCATTAGACTATTATTTTTTTTGATTCGAAAATATTAAAAATTTCGTCTGTGGATAAGAATTTTTTAAATATATTTTTTGAATTTCGTCGCCATTAGTTTTTGAAATATAATTTTGAGTGTAGACGTTAAATTGAATTTTGTTATAAGGCCGAAAAAAATATTAGATTTTTTTTAATTTAAATTCTGGTCGAGGGTGCATTTAGTATTAGGAATATAAATGTAGGAGAAAAAGTTCGATCATACCGAATTATTTACTTCTTGTGTGCACGATTCATAAATATCAATACCAACAATTTGTTATGGTTTAATGTATTTTGAAGATTTTTAAAGACTTTTATCCAAAAATCCAAAAAAAAATCATACATTTCATCATAAAGGCATTTTTTAATATTTATGACAATCAAACTATATATGATAAATAAATAAAGCTGAAAAATACTCAATTTCTAACACTATTAACATGTGAGTACTTCCATGGGAAACCGATCAATAATTTCATGTTAGGTCTGCGATTTCGATGAAAATGTGTACGTAGGTTCAGTTTGAGGTTATAAGCAAGATTTTAAAAAAATATTTGTTTTAAATTCAAAATCGTGAAAGTTATGTCATTTTTAAAAATGTCAATGAATTTTTTTAAAGATCTCATATCTTTGGTTATAGTTAAGATAATCGGAAATTTCCTTTATCACAGTATTCAAAACTGAAAAGGCTCCCTAAAAAAATGTTGTTATGATTTTTTTCATTTAAAAACATTTTTTTTTAATTTTTTAAGAAAAATATATCTCCGATTTTTTTTTTAAATATTTTTTTATGATAGTTTATTTTGTTCTCCATATACACTATAAGTTTCAGGATGGCCACGAATCAAATTTCTGTGTTACAAATCAAATAGTACACATCTCCCTACCACAAAAATACCACATTAAAAGATGAGAAGGGTAAACATTTTTAAAACGTGTCCATGTATTTTTAATAGTGGAGATTTCAGTAGAGAGCGGTAAAGAAAAAATAAAAATATTAATACTAATGCCATCAGGAAAACTGAAAAATTTGATACACCCCAATATCTACTTTTTGATTGAATTCAGAAAATAATATTTCAATCAAGCATATTCCAAAAAGATTTTAGCGATGTCCTGGAAAAATCTTACTGTGGATGCACTTAAAGTTCTTAAATTTTCAAACAGTTTAAAAGTTCATCATTTTATTTGCTTATATCTTCGTTTTGTTCATGGTATATCAGTGGTCTTGAATTAGTCTTTTGCGTTAAAAGTGTAATTTCGTTCGCCTTTACCACTTCAAACAGTGGTTCAACTGAAGGTTGTGTGTTTTATTTTCTCCAGTATAAAACTATAATCGCAAGGCCTACATATGCCTTGACATTTACAAATATTGATACACTGGGGTCTCAATTAATCATTGCAAAAAGAATATTTAATTACCAAGAACATAAATTGAAAATATTAAAGACAACCCGAAATTATTCATGCTGTTGCCACAACATCAAAAACAGTTTTACAGCATATCTTTAGGGGCAATATTTTTTTGTACCGGTAAGACCAACAAAAAAACATTGTAATAGTTTATCATCCTAAAAGTATGCCCTACCAAATACACATCTACCTATCATTCGATAAATGTATAGGATATTTAGAATTATTTATTAATTAACAAAAAACGTTAAGCCATTATCCCAATTTTTTTGAAAATGTTGAGCTGATATATTAAGCCTGAATTATTTATTAAGTCATAAGAGCTGGTTATAATTGATTCAGAAATACAAGGAGTTTTATCTAAAGTTTCGAAATCGTAGAAAATAAAAATTTGCATATGGACAATTTTATTTAATTGTGGACTCAAATGGAATCATTTGGTTTAGTTCGACAATTCACTATTCAATATATGATACCTATAGAAAATTCTGCATTACAGATGTTTGAAATTTAACTTGCTGCAAAAAAAAACTTCCGCATCAATCTCCCGTCATAGTTACATTATCAAAGATATTCCATTTTATTACCCAAAACACAAACAACTTAAACCGTTTCTACTTCGCTTCAATTTTCAATTACACCAAACTTAAACATTTGCCATAAATTTTCGATGCGTTGTTTGTTATGTTGTGTTTTTTGTGCTCCACGTTTGTACAAATAACTGCAATAAAATTTATTTACTTCCACTAAACCACAGCAGATAGCCGTACAAAACGATTGAAGGCGATATCATTGAAATCGAAGAAAAATCAATAATCCCAAAGTGCCGAAGAAAGAAGGCAAATAATAGCAATTCCCATAACCCATGTTATGAGGTAATGCACTGGTCGGAGAACGAACGAGCCAGCCATCCAGACAAACACACCACATCGCATTATGGCCAAGAGTCCAGGGAACCAGATCTGCTTGGCCAAAACGATCACGAATTGAAACCGTTCAAAAAAGAGCCAAGCAACATTTACCGGTGAATGGCTCGGCTGACCATGACCACCATAGGAAAAAGTCAAACTTCTCGGCCGCCAATGATGATGATGTTCAATGAATTTGCTGCAGTAAAATACGAACATCGCCAACAACAACGGCAGAACGGAGAACAATGTAGCCAGAAACATAAGAAATCATCATAAAAAGAATTGTATTTTGGTTGTTTATGGCAGCAGCCAGGCAAATGGCAACCGAACACAACAGCAAAATTTATTGATCTTGTTTAACGTCCTTAACAGAAAAAGAAACAACAAAACTACAGCAACCGCTACAACAGCAACAGCATCATCGCCATCTCCTGCAACAGGCAACCAGCAACATTGTGTTGCATATGTTCGCATGAATGAATGATGCGACTGAAACGGTTTCATGGGCCCGTCGCCGCATCCAATTCTCCTACAAGATGGATATCAAACAGTCACATGCATAGAACTACCTGTTGCTACTTTGTGGCCAATATTGGGCTGCCACACAATGTTGCTTGCGGACCATGCGTTTCTTAACTCCAGCCATGAGTCTTTAGAAGCTCTTGCAAAACTCTTAGATTTCTTGGCGGCTCTTATTTATAGTGAAGTGAAATATTGCCTTTATTCAATTTTGTTATCGATTTTTATTGAGATTTTATGATTTAGCTACAAATCTGTAGCAGTTATTCTATCAGTGGCAGGTTGGCTTGCAATTTAGTTCTTTTGTCGGTGACATTATGAAGGAAACTGAAAGTGATTGTTAAGAGAAGCGCGGTAACCTCAAGTTGGACATGGCTTTGCCAAAGAATCTTGTCCAGAATCTTAAGAGGAAAGCTATGATATCCTAACCGGCTCATAATAGAATAATCACATCTATACCCTAATAAAGTTAATATTTTCTACAGGTAGAATCTGTGATGCCAAAATGACTTTTCGTCGAAAATTGTTAACAAATCTACAACAGATATTATTGAAAACTAGTTCAACTAAATGCGTATCCTAAATCCACCTCATTCATTGTATATCTACAAGAGCCAACAAAACCGATATTCCGTTTCTTTGGTAGTCTATGGAACAAGTCTTCGGATACGGATACTAATACATATCAGTTTATATTTGGAAGAATAGATGTTTTCATTTATGGAAACAAGTCTAAAGAAAAAGTATATATCAACATTTTGAGAATTTAATCAAAATCCTGTAAATATTTAAATTTTTAGAAAAGTATAAATGCGTGGGATGGTTTATGCCGTGGAAAACTGTGGGATTATCATACGAAATATTCTTCTTAACATTTGCATAGAGACTATTTCCTTCAAATGTTGGTCGGAAGTGAAGCTGGGATGGTGTATTCAGAGGTTTCACTTTCTGATGGCGCATTTCGCGTAGTCAACGGGTTCCGACAACTTGTACAATTATTATCGGCTAAACCGAATAAAAGATATAAGGACTTAAATTGTACTTAGGGCCGGAGGATTTGTGTGGAAGGTACTAGAAGGGGTTTGGTAATATCACCCATATTGCGGTGAATGATTCCTTGACTCCTTTCGAAAGTTATCGTGTAAATCAATCAACCCGACGAATGGACATGGCTCAAACAGCTTAAAAAGACATGAAAAGGATTTGTTCCAAACATACCTAGAGGAGTTGAGTCATTCCTTCGATGCGTTACACTTTTTGTCTTCTACTCTTTAGAGTGAGGGTATAAATATCAAATATCTGTTAGATTCAGACATGCCCATCCTTTTCTTCTTCCAAGATCACATTTTAAACTAAGTGTTTTATTATATTTAGTTACTTATTTTAATAATAAAAAATCCACTACCTTTACCGGATAAAACTCAATTTACATTTCTTTTTTTACAGTCGAATGGTATGTGCCAAACTGCGCGAGTAACAATGACTTCCGATTTATCCATGTAGACTTTCAACTTTACGTAGTCTCAAAGCAAAAATTCCAAACGTGCAACTACGCCATGTTTTCTCGGGATGAGTGAACCGTCTAGTTAAAATCAATTAACGTCTAGATCATGGCCTTCACTTTGAAGTGACCGATAGTCCTTTATCATGTAGCACTTTAATCGATTTTGATTTCTCCAAAGACCAATATAATTTTGTAATTACTGAAAGGGGCTACTATTTAGAGAAGACTACGCACAGCTAATGACAATGATTGGAGAAGATTTAAAAAAACCTTTCACTTAAATGGCCACTGCCGGAGGTTAATTTTTTTCATATTTATTTTCTTTTTATTTCAATCTATTGGGCTGAGCCCTTACAGATCCATTCTTAAAACTACGTAATTAATTCTAAAACAACATATTCCAATAGTGTCTTCTTAAAGATAGACCGATTCGTGAGAAAATCTAAATGATTGCATGCTTTGCTACATAAAATTTTACCCCTCGCAATAACTTCATTCAATCCATAATTATGTCTATGAAAGTACTCATAACAAATGCTATGGTCCCTCAGATTTCTCTTTGGAACATTAAAAGTTCCGGTGAATCAATTCGATTGTCCATAATATCCTTGACAAATTTAATGTTATGTGCAACTCTTCGTTGCGACAGAGTATGTAAACCAAGAAGTTGACAACGAGTTTTGTAGCCAGGCATGTTACGTATGTTATATAAATATCGTAAGGCGAACCTAGAAAATCTTCTTTGAACTCTTTCAATCCGGTATTTATGTATATTGTAACTCGGATCCCATATAATATCGCAAAATTCCAATTGTGACCGAACAAATGCAAAAAATAGTATTTTTAATGTGAAGAGGTCTTTGAAATCAGTGGCATTCCGTTTCATAAAACCTAACTGAGAATTTGTCTTGCTGACAATATATTCAAAGTGAGGAAGAAATGATAGTTTAGAGTCAATATAAACTCAAAGGTCCATATCCCTTACAAAGGTTGGATCATAAAATTTATAATCATGCAACAACGGGAGCTTTATATGCGTGATCGTTAACATTTTACACTTAGAAAAATTTAATTTCATACCATTATGAATACATCATTGCAAAAAACTGTCAATGTCCTTTTGAATTAAAATGCAATCATTTGGGTTTTGAACAATAGAATATACCTTTTGAACAATAGAAATAAGACAGAGTTCTTACAATACGGACTGCAATACCGTGGGAGTTAGATCTGCTAGAAAAACTAACTCTAAACTAAGACTATGGTTAATTTTAAATTAACTTATAAATAAATAATTCCCTGGCAATTCGCAATAGAGTCTGGAACTATTCCATTGACGTTTGATTCGCGGATATTTGAGATTAGTGACCAGCACCTTGCATTTAAAGTAGCGAAATTATGTCTCGGATTTATTTATTCGGGATCATTCAGCATTTTATCCGGTGAATGGATATCAGCTTTTACAGATCCAAAAACATCTTGACCGATACCATACTTTGGAGTACATGATCGTAATCATAGCATCAGATTGAATAGCAACTAGCAATATTCATTGAGCGAACAGAATAAGCGTTTCAGTTCTTAAGGATGCCATCCTACAAACTCTATAGTGACATGATTTTTTATCATATATATTCTTTGTTCTATTAAGTTTTAGAGAAGAAGTAAGAATTGATAGTAGAGGTATAGATAAAGAAAGAGTGCAGTTATGATATTCAAGGGAGAAATATTTATAGATTTATATTAAGGACAATATGAAAGGCTGAATGATAGCTATGAGTTCCTAAGTCCCTTAGCAAACTAAAGATAAACACAAAGCTCAAGTGATGACAAGAAATATGTCAGGAGATGGTGAAATCAACAAAACTGCAATACCTTCTATTTATGATTTATAGTCTCGATTTCCCTTAGACAATAGTCAATTCAAGGCCTGATGTCGCAGTTATCATTGAAAATATCTATCAGTAGACCTAACTTGCTTTTATCTAGGTCCAATAGAGACTATCGGCCTTTGACTGACTTATGCTTTTGTATGAAATTTACCGACCTTGCTGAAAGGGTTACACATAAGCGGGTAAGTCAGTATGACTGCCGTAGCAATATCGATAGCTGATCATCTACGTGCTATATCATCCTTTGCGATTTCCTGTTTGATTGACGCTTGGGATCACTACAAGTGTCGCTCAATCTATAGGAGCAAATACAGGTGTGTAGGGAAATATTAAAAACTTACTTCCAATGTAGTGCGTCTTTAATGCAACTGTAAGAAATTCGCGTGGAAAATGTTCATGTTTTCAGATGATGCTCATTTTCATCTCATATGTCAATAAGCAAAATTGCCGCATATGGGTTTCAGAGAATCCACATGTGACACAAGAAGCCAATGTATCCACAACGAGTCACTGTTTGGTGTGGATTTTGGGCTGTACTGAAAAATTGGGTTGATCGGATGAGGTACTGTCGAGCCAGTCGTGGTAGTCATATGAATGATATTGTGTTCCATTATTAAATGACAAAGTCCAACCTTTCCAATAAAACCAGAATTTTTAAAAAATAATCAGTATTTTTTATAGCCGATTGTAATTTAAAGTTTTAAATGGCCCACCCTATATTTAGACACATCCTATAGGCTTCTTCAAAAATTTTGAACTCATACAGAAGCTTCATTTTGAAATTGTGTTCTTGGAAGATAATATCATGGCTGAGGAAAGCACCAACTTTTCATTTTTTTCAAACATTTTAACGAACTTATAACCCAGAGTTGAACTATTTAGGTCACCTATGAGTCAATCTCGAGTCTCTGTCTGTCTTTTGAAAGCACGTTAGCCGTGGAACGAAATGAGCTATGAGGTTAAAATTTTCCATAAATGTTTCTTATGGTTGCAGATCGGTTGGGATTGACAGTGGGCAAAACCAGGCAAGAGGGAACAATTTTTCCCTAAAAAGGACTGAAAGTGTCCCATGATATTTAGACCATTTAAGCATTTTTTGAAAATTTCTGCTTTATATCCACTAGAAATTTGTTGCTTACATTTATTTTGTAGCTTAAAAGCACTAAAAAGTGAATAAAAGTTAAATAAAAGTGGGACAAAAGGGATAAAAATGGTTACCAATGATAAGACAACGGCTATAAGCATGAATTTGGAATGTACATCACTCTAATTACGTAGATACGTAAAATTGAGGGATTTTTCGAAATTCGTAAATTTAAGGGATAAAATTGGAAAAGAGGGATAAAAATTGTGCCAACCAAACCGCTGAAGTTAAAGTCATGAAGTTCGGTGTATACATTCATCTGACTGTGAAGATGCGAAACAAAAAGGACTTTTTCGAAATTTGTACTTTTAGGCTGAAAATGGGGCGAATGGGTATAAAAATGGTTCCGACCAAACTGCTGCAGTTAAAATAGTGAAATTCGGTGTGTACACTGCTCTTACTGTGTAGGTGCAAAAAATAAAGATATCTTTCAATATTCGTACCTTCAGGATCTAAATGTGATTTAATTTGGCACCAATCAAGCGGCTAAAGCTAGAATTATTATATTCAGTATTTTCACTCGTTTGACTGTGTAGACGCGGAAACTAAGAGGTACGAATTCTTACTTTTTCGGTCAAAATGTTAAACGAGTGAAAGTGATACCAACAAGCAAACGACTGTGGCTAAAAACATGGAATTAGATTTGTATATTATATTCTCAAACATATTTGATCTTCAATATTAGAGCTTTTCCTATCAAAATGGTACAGGTATTTAGGCTGTTGCTGGAAACAAGAAATTGCAAATGGGGAAAATCGGGATTGAGGGAAATTGTTTCTACCTAATAATATTTAGGGCACAATTTTAAAGATTTTTCAATTATTTATGTTTATAAATAGTAGTATAATATTAATAATAGTATAATAATGAAGCATCACAATTTTCCTAATATGGTAGTGTACTTCTATATATCGTCGAGAGCCTCTAATCTGCCGGTAATACTGTGGAGTGTATATAAGTTTCGGCCCCATGAATTAAATGCCTTTTTACTTGTTCATATTACTAACCTTATAATCAAGAGTAAAACTATTTAGGCCATCTACGAGTCATGTCTCGAGACATGTATTGACTACTTTTTAAAATTTAAATACCATATCTTTGTGATGACTCCCGCCTTTATACACTCATGCCATTGTGATATTGGTTATTTAAAATTCAACTCATGTTCAAAAATATACAAAACATGGATCCTTTAAATTACAATGAGCAACAATGTCGTTCTGATCATTGTCGTTGCAGCAGTGATTCTATAATATCTGCATCATCATCATCTTCATCAAATCCACTCGTTCCATGTCGTACGCTTGTGTTCCGCTCAATAATTTCAATTGAAATCGGAAATCCATAAATATATACTATGTCTGTCTGTATATACAATTATTTTAAACATTTTATGTAGCTTTACTCCCCCCACCCACCTACCGGAGTATTACTTGTGTTTATTGATAAATCAAATTGCAGTATTGAAAGCTTAGCTGCGAAGATAGGTAAGGGGAGTGGTGAGGGGGAGAGGTATCAATCCATAAGCAATTGCCTTTGCAGCTTGCAACTATAAACGGTCATACAAACTGGCAATGCATCACAGACACCGATGACTGTACTCATGGGTTATGTAGGCAGCATGGGAAGACGGTGCGTTATTCGATGCGATCCCACACTCGGGATGGGGGGATCCTGGAATTTAAAACACTTTTGATTTGTATACCATTCACCTTAATTGTTAAAAATATCGACCTGAGACCCTATAAAGTATATATATTCTCATAAAATTCTAAGACGATCTAACAATGTCCGTCTGCTGAAAGCACGCTAAGCGAAAGGAGTTTGGACGTCCAAATGCGGCCATAAATGCATCTTATAGCCGTAGATCGGTTGGGATTGAACCTGGACGGAATCGATCCAAAAGGGAAAAATTCTTCCCTCACAAGGATTGAAAATACCCATAATAACCCCTAATATTTTGGAGTATTTAAGCATGTTTTTTCAATATGTCTGCTTGTACTTACTTGATATTGAGTATGCGCATTCCCCTAGTGCACCATAACGCGATTCTTATTTGTAGGTGGTGAAATGGGACAAAAAGGGATAATAAGGTACCTATCAAACGACAAACGAAATTCGGCGTGTACATTCCTCTAATTGAGATGATTCATAATATAACAGGATTTTTTTCCAAATTCGTACTTTCAAGGGGTAAAATAGGAATAGAGGGATAAAAATGGTACCAACTAAACGGCTGCACCTAAAATAATGAAATGCGGCGTATACATTCCTCTGATTGCGTAGACACGCAAAATAAAAGGAATTTTTGAAATTCGTACTTTTTGGGACTAAAATGGAAAAAGGGGATAAAAATGGTACCAACCAAATGTCCGCTGCTAGAAGCATGAAAATCGTTGTGTACATTCCTCAGAGATAGAAAGATGTTTCCAAATTCGTACTTTTTGGGGCCAAAATGGAAAAAGGGATAAAAATGGTACCAAAAAATAACCGCAGCTGGTGTCATGTATACATTCCTTTGACTGCGTAGACATGAAAAATAAAAAAAGGGTGAGCGCCCCGGTAGTCGAGTTGGTAGCGTGCTCGGCTATCAGCGTGGGGGTTGTGGGTTCGATTCCCACCAGAGGCTCTGGTCTGTCGCTGCAATAACTAGCTACAATGGTCTCAGTCACCCCGGCTCAATCCCTGGACCCAAAATTAGAATATAAATTTACTTTGTATTGTAATTCATAATAAATAAAATAAAAAAATAAATAAAAAAAGGTTTTCCAAATTCGTACTTTCTGGTGCCAACCAAACGGCTGCACCCAAAATAATGAAATTCGGTGTGTCCATTCCTCTAATGGCGTAGACACGTAAAATAAAGAGATTTTAGAAAGTCGTACTTTTAAGGTGGTAAAATGGGAAAAGGGGAATAAAAATGGTACCAACCAAATGGCCGCAACCAGAAGCATGGAATTCGGTGTATACATTTATCGGACAGCATAGACACGAAAAATAAAAAGATTTTTCCAAATTCGTACTTCCAACGCATAAAATGGGAAGAGAGGGATAAAAATGGTACCAACTAAGCGGCTACAGCTTGAATAATGAAATTCTGTGTAGACATTCCACTGATTGCGTAGACACCTAAAATAAAGGGATTTTTAGACATTCGTACTTTTGGGGGCTAAAATGGGGATAAAATGGTACCCGCCGAATGAGCACAGGTAGAGTCATGAAATTCGGAGTATACATTCCTCTGACTGCATAGACACGCAAAATAAAAATATTTTTCCAAATTCCAAGGGTAACATGTGAATAGAGGGATAAAAATAGTACCAACTAAGCGGCAACAGCCAGAATGATAAAATTCGGTGTATACATTCCTCTGATTACGTAGATACGTAAAATAAGGAGATTTTAGAAAATCGTAATTTTAAGGGGTAAAATGGGAAAAGGTACCAACCAAATGGTCGCAGCTAGAAGCATGGAATTCCTCTGAAAAATAAAAAGATTGTTCCAAATTCGCACTTTTTTACTTTTACGGCAAAAATGGTTGAATCATGAAGTTAGGTTATCTTGGTCTGTGACGATACGATACGTGAGAGATAATGGATTTTCAAAATTTGTACTTTTTGAACTAAAATGGGATGGAAATACAACCAACTGTAGTGCTCACTATCTACC